>JAPMUY010007866.1:207500-581153 GCA_026901105.3 Galaxias olidus | reverse complement strand
CCTGTGTGATTGAGAAGTCACATGTAATGCAACCATAAAGCCATTGGTGCTTACCAAATGTCTAAATGGCCATTACAGTTGACAGATGCTGCACATTTAGTGAACAAGTAGTTTAAACTTGAACATGGCATTTCAGTGATTTTAAATCCATAACATTTTATTGTTGCAGTATGGCAGAATTGACAGTCAGGTTGGGTTTGTAGTTTTGAGAGGATTTAAGCAGTTTCCCTGCGTCAGAGAAACCAATCAATCACAGAAATATAACTAAATGAAAGGAAGAACTAAATTGACTGAGATTTATTTCAAGCAGGTAGCAAGTAACAAGAGGCATCGAGGCCCAAATTACAAGCTCGGATTCAGAGCTGCCCTTTTTGTGGGGAGCCCAGGTAGAGACTGTGTACTCACAGCACTCAATGGGGTTGGATGTGGTTTGCAGGGACACTGTTCTTCCCGAGGGCTGGTTGATGTGGACACGGAACATCATCCTTACACGGGTGTTCTTACGGCCAATGTCGGTTTCTCCCTTTCGAAGCTCTATGTCCGAGTTACGCAGTTTCAGGATGCCTGCACAGTCAATTCTGGAACGTGAGCACATGACAAAGTAATGACTATCCAAGTAATGACTATCTAAGTGACAGAAAACAACCATTAGCCATTTAAGATCTTTGATGTAAACAGAGTATACGTTAGTCATCGGCATTCTCGACATGGTCGTCGGTATGCAGTCAGAAGATTAACACCATTATCCTGGAGAGTTTACACAAGACTCTAATGGCTCTCAGGCGTAATCCCACACATATAGAAAGCAGTCAGTGTTAACATTAAATGTTTTATGAACAGCGTTTTATGGTGTATAAGAGAACACCTTGGGGGAAAGTCCCTAAAGTAAATGTTCATCTACCTCTTTCCCAGCCAACAGCCCTGACTGTAATTATGTTTCAAATAGTCTTTGAGCCTTCTTCAGAAACTAAATAAATGTTGACTTTCTCACCAACTCCCTTATTTGGCCAATATTCTCTCTTGACATTTGCTACTAAAGAAGTAATCAGGCGTGAATGTAATCTTTTTGCCTGATAGTTGGACAGAGGTATGCTCAAAGCTTGGACTGTACTTGAGGCATCTGTTTAAGTACATGACTTCTAAGTCTGCTATGCCAAGGCTTAACATAACGCCAATTTAAAAAGACAAACACATTTTATTAAGAACAGAACCGCATGACCAAATTTCACTTAAAGATGAATGAACATTTACTCCAGGCTGATTCAGCTGGTTTGGTTAATTTATACGTAAGAACAACTCAAATGCAAGACATGCAGCAAATATACTCGGTTCAAATTGTAAAAACTGAAATTATTTTGAAATATGTATTTCCCTCTACAATATACGACCATTACTAAGAAAAATCTTGGCATCCCAGCGGTATGCTTGTCAAACCGAATATATATCTTGCCTACACCAACGTTACTTTAAGGTGTGTCCGCCAGGGGAGAGAGATCAATGTAAAAGGAGACTAAGCGTAAGTGTACAATAAACAGCAAGGAAACTGCTGAGCCAAGCAAGCTGCTACCACCTAGAGACCTGCCTGTGTGCTGCTCTGAGGTTCCCTGGTAATCTGAGCTCCAGGGCTTATAAACTGGGAAATCCTCCCGTCTCTATGTGTACATGGGGCTGACTCACTCCAACATCACACACACACACACACAGAGGAAGACAGGCTCTCCCTGTCTCTCAGTTTCCCTGAAAACACAAGCACACACGCATGCACGCACACACACACACACGTGTGCGCACACACACACACACACACACACACGCGCACGCCCGCACGCACACACACACACACACACACACACACACACAACCCCCCTCCACAGGCCGAACAGCTGGTGCTGATTAGGTGCCAACATGGACCTTTCTCTCCAGATGTTCGCTCATCAGTAGTCTAGGTTGGGATGTGCTGGGACAGACACCCACAGACTCACACACAGAGTGCGGCACTCACATGGCGCGCATGTTGTTCTCGGGCAGCAGGGGGATCTCCAGAACCTTGGTGTTGGACTGGACGGCCTCGTGGCTGGGCGTGGACACCGTCTTGCCCGTGATGCGGTGGACCTGGTAGAAGGCGTGCGGCCGCAGGAGCCGGTCGTCCGCCGTGCCAATGAAGAGCTGCAGGGTCAGGGGCTCGCTCTCCATGTAGCCGTGGAGCTGGTGGGGAGAGGAGGAGACATGGTTACGGATCCTCTTTAACAAACACAGGTTTTCTGGTGTGGGGGGTGGGGGTTAACATTCGGACATAGTTCACATTTAGGCCCGAGTTGAAACGCCTTCATACTTTACAACCTTGGGCACACACACACACACACACACACACACACACACACACACACACACACACACACACACACACACACACACACACACACACACACACACACACACACACACACACACACACACACACACACACACACACACACACACACACACTTCCTCCATTAATGTCAGCACAGGTCAGTGTTGATGGATGGCCAAACCACCCTCGTTCTGCAGTGGCTGACTCTCTGGGGCTTTGCTGCCAAAGAGCAATAAAACCACCCAGAACAAACGGCTCCAGTGATTGCCTCGGTGCTGCCATGTGACTGAGCCAGTGTTACAGCAAAAGGAACAGTCCTGTTAAACTCCGAGCCCAGGCAAATCCAGGTCACATATACTTCCAGCTATCAGTAGAAAGGACTGCAGTCTGATGTGCTTGGAGGGTGTTCAGAACTACTGGCCTGGCGGGGGGCTCCCTGGCTCCCCTTTAGGTGTTGCTGACATGAGAGCTCCTGCCAGCACAACCTCAGCCACCCACTGAGACTGCCGCCCAACTGGCGACGGGGCCCGGAGCGGGCTGAAACCCGAGAGCAGCAGCTACCACTGACAGCTAGCGCTGTCTGGAGCTACGTGTCTTATCCACACAGAGTGGCAGTTGAGAAAGGATAGGGGGCCAACGTAGCATTTCAAATTGGAACAACCTGTTGAAACACACGACGAACACATGAAGAACACGGGAAAGTAAAGATCCAATAGAAAGCAAAAATAAATGTTCTCCCCACACAAACGGGTCCCCAAATAAACAAGGGGCTCGAAACGAACAAGGTAAAAAACACGGTCTGGAGCGGGCAAGCAAAGCATGTTACTTGGAGGAGGCTCCCTTTGAGGCTTGAGAGCCTGCACCGGGGGCTGTATATTTGTGCAAGGAAATGGGTCGCTGCCTAGCAATGGTGTTTATGTAGGCTGTGGTGGGGAGTACTGGATGGAGTGAGAGGTAGCCGGCCTTGCTCAACACTGGCCGCGCGCTCTCCCCTCCTATTATCACCCACTAGAGGAATGCCAAGACTCCGGCTGCGCCAGACACCAGCGTGAAGGAGTGGGGGTGGAGGGCAACAGGGGCACCCTGTCCAGTTCTCCTGAAGACGTTCCCGGCTTGAAGGGATGACCTCTGCGTACTCACAGTCAAACGATGCGAGAGAAACTCAGTCACTGTTGTGGAAAGGAAAGGATTGCCCTTTGTCTGTTTGGAACGTATTGGTTCACGTGATATATATTCAAAATAAGTTTAATACCTAGGGCATGTGAGGATGGCGCTGTTACATGAGTTAATGGTTTGAAAATACAGATCAAATAACCGAGTAGCTTATGAGCGCAGGCCATCTAACGGGTGTGCTTCAGTCTGCCCTCCCCTCTGGCAGAAGCCTGGGCTTGTGTGGTCGAGCCAGGCAGGCAGGCAGGCAGGCCGACGGAAACCACCATGGCATTGAAAGGGAACAGAAAACACCAGACTTAACTGTGCTAGCCCGGGAGCCACGCCACCACCCAGCTTCCAGAATAAACTCTGGGCTTGACTCATTAAAGCAGAGCCGGCGCGGTCGTGGGCCGCCAGAGTCCACAGCGCCGTGTGCCATGTAATCAGGAAGTCCCAGATCAGCCATGTCCCTGGGGCTACCCTCTAACATCTCTATTGGACCCTGCCAGAGACACGTTTGCGTGCGCGCGTGTGTTTGGTTTTGTTCTCTGCCGCCTCCACAGGACGCCGCTCCGGATGATGTCATACACCACACATGGGAACATTCCTGGACAAAGAGAGGTCTGTGCCTTGGTCAGAGAAGAGGAGGGAGGGTTTTCGCGGTTTTCAGAAAAGAACACAGTCTTTATGTTCGATGAGGCGCACCCCCAGACCCTCGTCGTTAAATCATTAGCACCTCATCACAGAGAGAGAAACAACACGCTGCCTGTGAGTGATGGGGTTTTCGGACACAGGTTTAGGTTCTCTGGTTGAAATGCAGCCGTGCCTCTTTGGAGTGCAATGTCAGACCACAATCTCAGAAGGAAACGATGGGGGGTGGGGGGGGGGGGGGGTGAGAAGAGTATGTCTAAAAACTGTTCAACACATCGGAACTTCACTGACAACTTACTGACAACTGACGACCCATCTTCTCGATTCCCTGACCCCACTAAAGACTTCCAGACGTTCGTTCACTCCGGGGCTGAGGCCAGTGCTGTGGTGGTATAGACCGGGGAGCAGGCCTTGAAACCATAGAATAGCAGTTTGTTAAATATTTTCTCTTTGGTTTTCAACCACCAAAATTGACTGCGGCGAAAGCTGATGACTAAGCTCCATTGGCCACTGCACTGCTTTGCAACCGTCTGGATAACGTAATGGAAAAGTTTGTGTCACCCCCCACCCCCCCCTTGTCTGGACAGGAACTGAGTGGACTGTCTAAGCGCATGCCTATTGCATTTCACTCAGAGCCCGTGACGTCTAAGCTCAGCCTGGTCATAATTACAAAAACATACAACATTCGAGCGACGGCACCAAAATAGGCCGGAGAAAGTGGTAACGTGAGAAGCGATGGGTCTGAAAGCATTAGGTCCAGACGGAGGCTAATTGGCGAGCTGCAGGACGGTGTCCGCTGGAGGGTGGAAGTGGTTTCACAGACCTGCACTACGGGGTGTCCTCCGCCCAGGGCCTTGACGGCTCCTCGGCTCCCCTCCGTCTCGTAGTGGGCCCTGTGGTGCGACTTGGGCTGCACCTCCATCTCCAGGCTGTAGGGTCCCGAACTGGAGGGCAGCGCCCAGTCTAGAGCTGGCAGCGAGGAGCTACAAGGCAAAGAGAACACACGCTAACTAAACGATGAAACTTTTTAAAATATGTTTAAACATTTTCTTTACCAGAATGTCAAAATATCAGGAGAATATTATGCAATTACTGGGTGTGCTGCCATATGTCTCAATACCTCAATTGAATATAATATCCTCCGTCAGAAAACCAACAGATTTTTATAAGGGCTCCTTTGACAGTACCTGATATATTGCTTGGGCTTGGACCAGGGGTACGGGTGCTGAGGCACATCTAGAAACCCCCCACAGTAGCTCTCCTTCTTGAAGGGCAGCGTGGATGAGGAATAGTCCTCCTGGCAGATCTCCTCAGACTGTGGCTCCTCTCCTCTGGGCTCCAGCTTCAGGCAGACCGCGTTGGGGTCCTGGCTCGTCTTGCGGGCCTTTAGCGGGACGCCCTCGCCCAGCTCCACCACCCCGTCTGTGGTCAGGGCGTTGATGGCGGCCACAATGGCCGAGTTGGTGTACTGGTTGGTGTTGTTGGACAGCCAGGTCTCCTCTGTGACGCTGAGGCGCGGTGAGGCGTGAGGCGAGGGCCCCGGCGAGTGGCTGGGGGAGCAGGGGAAGGGCCTCTGGGAGGGGCCGCCGTTAAAGCTGTACTTCCTCTTGCCGCCGCACGGCGAGCTGGGCCGGGAGCCCCCCCTCTGGCCTGCCCAGGTGTCATCGGTGATGCTGGCGCGAGGTGAGGTGGAGGGCGAGTGGCGGGGGGAGCCGCCGTGTGCGCAGGCCTCGCCCGGCAAGGCCAAGGAGGAGGAGCCCTTGGGGGAGACACAGGGGGACTGCCAGGGCGAGTTCTGGGGGGAGTTGTCGTAGTTGTAGGAGTAGCCCGACTCGTAGGACGAGGCCTCGGAGTGGCAGCTCCGGGACGACACGCTGCTGGCTGGGCTGAGGCAGCTGGGGTCGCGGTAGCCGTCGGGATTGGGAAGGGTCAGCGTCACGATGGAGTTGAGCCGCTTGGCGGTGGGGAGGCTGCTCTCCTCCACCTCGTCCTCGGGAAACTGCCCGTAGGCCGTGATCTCGATGCGGGGGCTTTCAAGGCCAGGGGCTCCGTTTTGAAGGACAATAGGGGAGGTGTAGTAACTTTCATGAGCTCCATAGCTGGGGGGCTGGCAGACAGAGACTGATATGGTGGGGCTGGACTGAAGGCTGTGGTACTGGGGGGGCCGGCAAGGGTTCCCCAGGGGAATGGACAGGGTAAGGTTAGGAGGGTAGCAGTAGGCATCTGAAATGCAGACAGACTTTTGTTAGTTTGTAAGCAGCTAATTGTAATTATTTAAATTGAGCAACGTACATGCTCTATACACAAGAACCCTAATGGCATGCCCAAACACACAGTGATTTTTTTTGTTATCAAGTCTCTTTTTCCGAGAGACTAAAACTAAGACCTGCAGGACATGTTTTTCTGGATGAATTAAGCTCAAGACTGTATGCCAGCACCTCCACTGGGTATGAACGCCTATGAGTTTCTGCCTGCTGTCCACATATGCATTAGGTCATAACCGCTGAGTTGTAGCCAAAGGCAGAGGGTGAAAGAATACTGAGTAGACAGAGGTATGGGATGGATGTGGTTTGATATCAATGGAGACTAGCCAGGCCATTGGTAGACATATAGTATTATTCACGTCTCCAATGTGTCTTGATAAAAGAGGCATGTGGTTAACACTTACGGCTATATGACATCAGTGCTACAAACGTTCAGGAATTATGCATACAAATTTGTACATACATTTCTGAATGTCAATGCTATAAACAGAACCAAAAACAGAGGGTTGGTGCCACACCCACCATTCCCAAGGATCAGGGAGAGGCTCATCAGTGGGACTACTGTAATGCAAAAGTGTTAGGTTGACAAGGCTCATAGAGTAAATATAAACGGTAAGCGTCTCAGATCCAAAGACACGTTACATGTCTACGGTAATAATAATATCATTCAGGTAGATTTAGTAAGTGTGGCATGTGGTAGACACCAAGACCACTTCAGGTCACGTGCAGAACCCATTGACTGGCAAACTCCGTGCGCCCTTCTGCATCAGCTAACGTGTCGCAAGTGAATATGGGAAATTCAGAAAACTACTCACTGATTTGTTATACCATTGCAAATTAAAGTATGTAAAGAAAATCAACTCACCCTCTTCAGCCGATTTCATTTTCTTCGTTTTATGAAATGCGCCCACAATGTCCTATATCAAACTTTGAGAGCTGTTGCGGATTGGGGAAATCCGCTGTCCACATAGAACACCCTTAATTTCAAAACGCTGAATATCCCCTCACTTTATGTCGCAAATAACCCAATAAACACCAAATATCCGATACAAGACGTAGCCTAAAAAAAGAAGTTAAGAGGTTTACAAAGTAAAAAAAAGAAAAGAAAAAAACTTTACAAAAGCTGGAATGCAACCTATAATAAATCACGCCTCGATTTGATGTTTAAGACGCACTCATATGATTCTTTGGTAATGCCTTGGTTTGTCCCTGTTTTGAAATATATGATTTAGTGAAAGGGAATCCTAATCTACCTGGATCTGAGTGACGCACGGTTTCGTTGGAGAGAGGACTACGGCGCTTATAAACCCGGGGATCACCTCCGAAGCGGCGCACCGCCCATGAAGCTCTGACGCAGCTCCATGTCTCATCAACAGATGTATTCTCTGCCCTCAATATCGAAATAAAAAACACATTAAAAAAGATATACTATAATAAAAATCAACATCGCTTAATGGCAAGATGGAATGGATGCACTCCAACTAAAATATATAAATAAATAAAATAAAAATATAATTTAAACCAAACTGGGATAACATACCCTCATCAGCATATACTTGTATGATTCTAAATAGTAAAAGAAACTTGATGAATTCACCGACAACCCTGCATCTAATTGCCTGTGCGAGCCATAATTCGATCTGTGTCCACCCCATCTTCCTCTGGCGTCAGTTACAAAGGCTAAGTAGTACCATGACTGAATGCTGCACATAGCAAAAGGAATGTCCTAAAATCAAGATTAAAGAGACGACTTATCTTTGGTAACGTTTTGCATTAAACCTCTGTCATTTACCATAGATGTAGATATTAATCAACCGAGATAACAGTTTCATATGCTCAATAAGCTCCTACTCTGTAGTGAACATGTGTGAACATATAGCCTTGGCAGACATCTGAAGCTGCTTAAATATATGGTGCTGCAGCTGCATCTTCAAACATGAAAAGGGATAAATCCTGTAGGATTATCACAAATGTTCGCACTATAGAGTTATTGCAAAGGCAAATCATCACTTTCCCACTTCCTTCATGACTGTCCATTGTGGTACAGAACACATAATCATCTGTTCTTATGTTGACTATTTAAAAGTTAAGTCCCATACCCACTCATTTGACACTGTGCCCCGGGAATCTTCCCGGACGTCCCTGTTGTAATAGGGGGCTATCTATAGTGGTGTATACTTACCCAAGTGTACCCTAACATTCCCAGGCTGCTATCTTTGGCAGGTCTTGGCATTTCAGCACCGGCTTAATACTGGCTCTGCGATAGTTATACAGTCACATGGGGACTTTCTAAGAGTTTGGCCATCTCTGGAGGTGGGAAGCTCCTCTACAACACTGTGGCATCTTATCAGCTGGGCCCCTGACAGAATAATCTGTAATGGTGTTGAGGTGCCATGATAGGATCACTCTCAAGGGAGACCCTCTTGGTGTCTGATTCTCCAAGCACAAATTCTTGCCAACTATTTCTTTCAATTTCTATTTCTTCATCAATACAGTTCCGAGTTGTTTTTCAAATAACATTTTATTATTTTATTCATTAAATTTTTCATCTGTTATCCCATGATGGGGGTTTCCTTTCAACTGAGTATCCCAAGGAATGACGGGTGGCAAACCGTCTATGTCGTCACCAGGACCTAGATTGGCTTAGAGTGGCTCCCTGGCCGTGTCCTTTGACCTCATGGAAATCTCTCACCCAGAGGCATGGGGCCTAATTGGGGCAAGAGGAAGTGCTTTCCGCTCTCCAGCTATGTGTAACCTTAACATGTGCTGCCCGTAAACACTTGCCCCGTCTGCTGTTAATAAATAGCTCGGCTGTTGCTGATGAACGCTCAGCCCCTAGTACGTCAGGCCAGTGTTGGGGACTTTGTAGATACTCCTCGCAGGCCTGTTCCTGCTTAGCGGACACGTTGGAAACGCAGCTACGGAATGATTAGAGGACTGGATCAGCGCTAAAAATTCTAGTGTCTGGCCTTGTGTAGTTTACAGCTGTCTGGTAGTGGAACTCTTGCAATCAAAGCTAAGGCTACAGTGTCTGAAACAGAGTTTGAACTTTAAAACACAATCATTTGCTATCCTCTCGGAATCCAAAGTGAACCAGCTCAAAGGGTGGACGTGTAGAGGGGATTGACCCCCAGGCAGGTTTAATGACCTTGTATTGTAGTTAAAATGATTGTGTTCTTATGACAATCCTGCTGATCAATTCTGTTCTGCAGTTCTGTGGATGCCTTTCGGCTGAACCCAACAACAGACAGAGAATTGAGTGTTTCTTTCACTCCCCTCTATGGCAGCTCTTTGCATCCGGGACACAGACGAGTCTGACGTAATAAACCCCCAGTCACTACTTGTCCGAGGGTGCCGCAGCCATTTCAGAGGGTGTTTCTATAGAGACGTGGATTGGCACACGCATGGTAGAAAAGACCTAGACATGTTTCTTTACATGGCATTGCCCCAAGTGTGGTCCCCTCATCTTGTTGAAACACCTTTGTGACATGAAATTATACACTAAGAGGAAAACATTTAAAGGTTGCTGTCTATATTTGTATGCCCTTTGGTACAGCATGCAGCTTGTAGCTTAGATTATATGAAAATACTAATTTAGAATTTATTTCTTGTTACCATGTTATAAAATATTATAAATAGATTTTCACACTCGCAAGTCACACAGTCACAGTGTAATGACTAGACTAAAACCTGGTGTGAAACAACATGTTATTCTACCAGGGGGACGGGGCACTGGGTTTGAGGGCAGGAGAGGCTGGCAGGGAGAGGGTGACCGGGTTGAAGGTTGACCCCTCCCTCTCTGCTAGCCAGTCTTCCTGTCTCCCATCAATGCGCTCCTATTTTCTCCGGCCACTGTGACGGAATCCCTGAGTCTGTTTCCTGTTGTGTATGGCTGTTGCCTGGTTACGCTGGCAAGCCTCCAGCGGAGGGGGAGTGCAGTGAGGGAGCAGCAGATCCCTCAAGGCTAGCGGAGAGCAGGCGCTAGCGCAGCAAGAGTCACACATTACAGCCTTAACGACCTCCAAGCCAGCCGTAGGTCCAGACACAGCAGGGACCAGCAGAGCGCTCAGCAAAAGCATTTACTGTTAAACTCAGGTAACACAAGGCCCCCAAGTTAAAGCAGCCTCTAACACACATTAGTCAGTGTTAACAAAAATAGGTGCACAACCCATAATACTCTGTTCAGTTTAACATTTATAACTAGTCTAACTAGTCTAATCTAGTCTATAACTAGTAAACTAGTCTACAGTAGGCCCTGTGCTAAATACTATATTGTATGCTGAGACCACTGCTTTATCAAACTCTTAGAATATAGAAACTTTAGAGGGTAGAATTAGGAGCTAAACTATAACCTCTAAAAATAAACCAGGACTTGCATTTGCTGGTAACATTATCTACGCCAGTTGCACACTTTTAATTCAAACATGGTGGCGAGGAATTTATAAGAAACCCCTTCAAATGGAACAAAGTTTAGGGAAGCTATTCGACCATTAAGTAACCAGATAGCATAATAGTATAATGGTCTCCCTCTAGCTTATAAAAAAGGCTGACAATGACAAAAATACCAAGTTATCAAAATGCTCCACACAGCTTAAATTTCAGCAATTACTATGTTATTTGTGTTACACCCATTGTGTGTCTCAAATGCAGTTTAGTTTTTGCATTAAAGGTATTGGTCTGTAGGTTTCTAATTTTCGAACAAAGCATCTTCTATTCGCTATAACTGGAAATATACAATTGAACTCAGTAAACACATTTTGACTTTGAGATAATAATATGGACAAAAATATGTTGAGGTAATCACAATCTGAAGGATTTTCAAAAGACTCTGTAAAGCATTGAAATATATTTCATCTTGTCACACATGCTGTACACATTTGACTGTCGAACTGAAACAGAAACACCACAAGCTGAGGATCAGTGTAGGAAACACAAACAGCACAATAATATAAAAAAGTCTGAGCAATCCAAATAACATTGATACTTATTTACATTCTATGTAAACAAAGATGATTTTCCACAAATATTGCTTAAGGTACCAATTCCTCTTTCCTGAATGAGCTGGGAGTGAAAACCAGGAGGAGATGAAAGGGAGTGTTTCCTCTAACATGTTAAAGCCATCGGACCATCACATCCATCACTGGGACACCCGTTATCCACAAAGCCCTTCCTGCTCCACGGGGCAAATGGAGAACACATTGTCTGTGATGAAGGCCTTACTTCAGTTCCCTGGTGTAATAAATCCCCTTTACTGTATTCAGGAAACATCTCTACCAATGTGCGAGTGACATAGAGCAGCGTTATCAATACATTTGTTTATCTGGTCATGTTACGCTAATATAGGGAATGCAGCAAGTTTGACAAAATTTAATCAGCTGCGTGCCAGAGGAGGATTTCATTATGCAACTGGCATTAGGGAGTAAATATTATAGGTGTGACGGTCTGTATAAGTGAAACAGATATCTATAAAGTTAAGGAATGTGGGATATATATAGAAAGGTAGTATGGAAAAACACAATTTTGTTATGCAAACAACATAGTCCAACTTGAAATTAATTACTTTCAGGTTTAAGATCTTTGCCTCCACCTCGTGGTCAAAAATGTACACCTCGGTGTCCCACTAAACCATCAAACCATCCAGTAAACCTTTTTATTGCAAATTTATGAGTAAGAAGACCAGAAATGAATCATAGTCTTAAGTATTGCAGAACATGTAAAGCTTAGTAACGTTACATATTGTTTTTCTTTAATACATCACAAACAAGAATACGGAAAATACCAAGACATTCCATACAAACCATAAGAGACTCCTAATTCACAAGTCTTATCAGAACCAATTTATCTTAAAGTGACATTGCCAACACTTCCCAACCTTACCAAATAAATACATCAGCACTGTACACCTTGTAAAGATACACAGTTTACAGCAATGTTGCCACACTCAATACAAATTATCCAGTTTGTGTTGGAATGACTTTCCTGAGTTAAACTCAAAAGGTAAACAAAAATGGTGACCCCATTAAAAGGCATTTCCCCTTAAAACATACTGTACATTGAAAAAAGATCAGTTTCAGGCTAATACACTTACATTGTTTAGAAAAATTAATGATCATATTTAAGAACAAAATCTCTCAATCCCAAGGAGAAAGTGATAAAAACAGATTTCTCCCCAGAAACATTTTAGCATCCAAAACTGTACAAGTGATCCTTGTCGGAGCTCAGGATCCTTGTCGGAGCTACGGTCATTAAGGTTCTGTTACCAAGTTCTTTTTCCTTCTTTCCCCTATGGTAATTTTGTTGCAGCAATACTATCAATATAAAAATACACATGGTCTATCTGAAAAGTATTATTTATCACAAGATTGATCCGTGGTCAAATGTACAGAAACTGTACTGATTCTGTACAGTTATAAGATAAAACCTAATTGTTTTTTTTATTGACATCCAAAGCAATTAAGTTTCAAGAAATACATAATAGTGAGGCACAATGCAAATGGTCATAACCTTGCCGTCATTGAAAGAAGTTACAATGGCATAATACAATGAGTTCAAGCTGAACAATGCCAACGCAAACAACTTTGACTTTACTATGGAATGCTGGTTTCAAACTATCAGGAACTAAAAAGTACATACAGCATTCCATGCCATTTAATATCTGAGCATGTAAAGGACACAAGGTAAATTAAAAAACACTAGTCAGTAAAATGTTGTTCTCAGAACAAATACTTTTCAATATGGTCGTGTATTTTGGTTAGTGCACATTAAGTTGAGCGCATTAAGGTTACAAAAGTAGTAAAAAACAAATTATGTAGCAACGTTCTATTCATAATACTACAAGGTCACTAGACAAAAGTAGTTCACAAAATGTCCACCCTCATGATTATCAGTCTACACGGCTGGCTATAAGAGTATTTGTAAAAACAACAAAGAAAAAAAATCTAGGAACTCATGCAGTAAAATTATTGTTTTTTTCTAAATGTATTACACATGTGGGCGGCAAATGAAACCCGACCATTTCCCATCTTTCCCAAGTGCATCATCAAGTGGGTCAGTTGAACCATTCCATCCCCCTGCTCAACAACCTGTGTTACCGTTTGGTCTTTTTATATGTGCTCAGTCTTGTCAAGTATTCCCAATTCCCAGTGATATGACCAAAACAGTCACCCTGCTTTGTTGCTGCTTGTTGACTAGGTGGATCAGTAAAAAAAAGGTATGGTCAGAGGAGAACAATAGAAAAAGCCCGAAATAAATAGTACGGTGCCAGACAGAGAGGTGCTGTGGCTACGAGGACAGCTTGGAGTAGCTGGGAGGAGAGAACTTGCGCTTCAGGTATTTGATGATGTAGAGAGGAAGACAGCTGACGCCGGTGATGGCGGATACCTTCCACAGGAACTCCCGGGTGGTGATGAAGCCCAGGTCTGGGACAGAAACAGAGGGCACAACACATAGATTAGAAATACTTACAAATATGAACATTAATTAACATTTAGAGGGGGAGTTTCACAAACAAACATTTACAGTACAGCAACACCAGATGATGCATGCACTTTATATATATATTAATTATAGTTCTGGTCTACAATTCTGGTTCATTCATTCATGTCCATGCACACTACAATATGATTGAAATGTTTTTTGTTTTACATCAGAATAATTCACGCAAAAAAGGCAAATCAGTGTGAGTATTCAATGATGATACAGTACAGCTAATCTTTTTTGTTATAACGTGTAAGTATTACATTTATCTTATTACCAGGCACAGTTTTCTGATAAAATCGGAACATTGCTTTACAGCCCAAATGAAGAGAGTTCATTTAACAAGAAAAGGTAAAGCTTGTAGTAGGCAACATGCACAGACACACAAAATAACTGAGAAAGTAAAGTTTCAGGCTCTATATCAAGCTTCCATAAGTAATCTCTCAAACAAAAGTATGTTTTCAGTCTGTAGATAAGTAGGATGATATAACGGTTGGAGTATTAAGGCATTCCTGACAAAAATTTGTACCCTAAAGACAGGTAAGTATACGGGTTAGTCTGCTATCCCACAAGCCAACAACTACTTGATGCTTTTACAACAGGGATCTAAATGGTCCCTAACTGAGTGGAATGCCGAATGTTCTCAGCAGTAATAAAAACATGACACAATTCATCACCATGTAGTAGTGGGTTATGCACTCATCAGAGCAAACTGAGAACTGATGGGGGGGGCGAATGGACAATGAAAGGTATTAGAAGCTTTCTACAGTGCTGCAAACCTACCCAGGAAGGCTCCAAAGGACACCCTGCCTATACCTGTCGCCAAGGCAACATACAGACACAAACGAGACAGAGTGCAGCAAGGAAAAAAAATTAAAAAGAGACAGTGAGTGACGGAAAGAGAAGACAGCAGATTTGAGAAACAAGAAGAGTTAGCCACACAAAGCAGAAATGAAAGATTTTCATACTTGAGCGAACACAATAAATAGGATAAACACATGTACGCTCAACAGTCCAAAAAAAGAGAACAAAATATCACAAAGCATTAGTTCCACAGCAGCAGCGTGGTCAGTCAGGTCCTACCAAAGTACTCGTTGAGGAAGGCCAGGGAGGCCATGTAGCAGCCCAGGCTGAAGAACTCGGCCAGCACCATCAGCCAGTGCCACGTGCGCACCGTCAGAGCCACCATCAGCAGCTCGGTGAGGATGAGAGCCGTGAAGGAGATGGCCACCACGTGCACAAACTCCGACTCAAAGAGAAGCAGCGCACCGTACATGAGGATGCCCCCTGGTGGCGCAACAGAGAGGAGGTTAGTGATGCCGCGTTAGTGTTGTGTTTGCCTTTTATTTCTGTTGTTTGCTAAGAAAGTGTGACAGAGTCAGTAGCTTGCAGCACCAATACTGTTTGATTGAATCCAGGTCAGGACTTGATTTTTATTGAGGATGTTCAACTGCTTTAACCATATTTATGCTTTTGGTAAAGAGATATTAAATCATCTAAGAAGTGTGATTAAACTTAAACGGTGCATCAGACCAGAGTCTTAAATAGGGATTGCAGTCTGTCTGGAGAGACAAGAATTAATTCTAAAACCTTCCATGCAGGGTTTGAATGACACACAATGTAGTCTAGTGTAACCTATTCTGATAAATCCCTTGGACAAGCCCTGCCTCAGCCCTGGTGGCTACTGTATTCTGATAGCCTCTCATTAAACCATAACGCAAATTGAGCCTAATAGCCTATAACTGATCTCATAATTACTTTTTCGTACACAGGCCTATACAGTGCATTCCTAGGAGATAAACTCGGTAGTGAATTCAAGTGGATAGTGGCTTATATGCATTTTCCTCTTTGTGTGCCCACTCCCTCCCCTGTTTTTTTTATTTTTTTATTTGACTCCGGTATTAGCCTTTAATTAAAAAAAACTGGAGCTGTCAGGAAGTCATGCTTGAGCAGAAACATGGATCTTTCTCACACGCTGCACGGCTTAGCGATTACAGAAATATCGATTTACTGGACAGACAAAAGGCCACGTGTAACGGCGAGCGACGCGCTGAAACTTAAACTACTGAGAAACAAAGCGTCTCCATACTGCGGGGGGGGGGGGGGGGGGGGGGGGGGGGGGGCGGCGGAGGACTGGGACATTAGTAAAAACCAATGAAATATTACGTGGTGGGATTAGACGGACGAGGCCGTTATTAAAAATCATAAAGGTGGATGTAATGACACGTGTGGTTCTCTGGCTGCAGACTGATTGCATGAGGTCCTGGACATGTCCGATTCTTTCACTTATGTCTGTATTTCCATTATGTTTTGTTGACACCCCACACCTGGCTGCTGACTGCTATGGAAATGGACTGCTGAGGAGGAGGCTCCAATTGTACATTACCTTGATACATACTGATTAACACCCAGATGAGGAAAGTCTTGAAAGACAAGGACCGGCCCTAAACAAAAGAAAAACACTGGTGTTCTAGAATGCCATAGACCATAAACAAATTAGAAAGCCATATTGGATCCATGGCTCCTTGAGGGTGGAGAGGGGATGCACCTTGGTGAGGTCCTTGTAGAGCTCAGGGTAAAGCAGAGCCATCTCTGGCTTGACATCCTGGTCCAGCACCAGGGAGAAGACAGGGAACATGGTGTAGATGGTGGCGTACCTGCACAGGGAGAGAGGGTCAGACACAGACACAGGTAGTAAGGAGGGATAACAAAAGCACTGATTGATATAGCATCGATAAAGTATCGTATCAAAGAGAAGCATACAGATAAAAGTTGACATACCCAACCATGAGAAAGCCCTGGTACAGCGGCACTGAAGCAAAATAGAAAATGGAGGAGAACACCGCCTAAGAGAGAGACAAAGGCGGAAACAGGATTAGGCCGACCTCACAAACCCCTCTCCGACATTCAAAGCCTCAGACCGAAGTGGACATGCTGCCAGTGTGGCACCTGCATGGTGGAGATGATCATGCCCCGGTGCATGACAAACTGCCCCAGCGCCGCCGAGCGCTTGTAGCTGTTCCTGCCGTGCACCATGAGCAGACGACCGATGTGCTTGAACTGGGTGATGGAAAAGTCGGCGGCAAGGGAGGCCTGCTTTCCTTCCTTCAGGGACAGAGGAAATGATAATGGCACTTTATACACTCGTATACTACTGCAGCTTTCTGTTTGAAAATGCTGAGGCACAAAGGAACATAACTCAGGTGAAAGATTGTGGCAACACTGTAAGAGCTGCTGACCACATGGTAATAATGGTGTTTGCTCTGTTCTTTACCTTTCCTTCAATGCCAATTCCACAGTCTGCAGCCTGGATCATACTGACATCATTACCTCCATCACCTGGGAACAGTAACACAATACAGTCACAGAGTCCACACAAGCGCACAGTATATGTTCTCTGATTGCCATCTTGTGGACAAAAGAGGTAGTACATCTGGATAATATGTTGCCAGCAAATCTTGGAACCCGGTGGATGATTGCAAATCACATAGCCCCGCAAACCAAAGGGATTATCTCTACAGAATATCTATACTGTTATTCACTTTTCACTTTTATACTAGGCCACTTCCCTGGTGTGTGTGTGTGTGTGTGTGTGTGTGTGTGTGTGTGTTTATGTCTGCCCAGAGTATGAGGTCACCTATGGCACAGGTCCTGTTGGCAGTGTGCTGTTTGAGCAGTGTGACTATCTGTGCCTTCTGAGTGGGAGAGCAGCGGCAACAAACCACCGCCGGACACTGGCAGGCCAACTCCACAAACTCATGTTCGTAGTAGCGCAGACACACCTGCGACAAAACAGATGTGACACACCCACATTACATATAGAAAACAAACAAAAGGCACTGGACAAAAGTAACTACTTACTACTACTAACCATGCACTAAATTTAGCTCTGGCAAGAAAAAAAAATATATATAAATAAATAAATGCTGACCTGTGGTCAAATGTAAAACTTTGCAAGCAAATTGACGCATCGTGTAGTGCGACCTGGACTTTTTGCTGATTGCTGATTTGCTGCTTTCTTTCATTCATGAAAACTGTGTGTAATAAATACATTTAGAAGTCGCAGCCTTTTCTGCTTTGTGTTCTACTCCAGTAAAATCCCCCAATCCCCAGATCCTGGCAGTAGATCCTATCTTGAGCTGTGAGAGGCCTGTGTTGTGCTGCTCGGTGTCTAGTACCTCTAAGGAGTCTCCAGAGATGACCAGAGCACAGTCGTGTTTTCTGCGGAAGGCGTTGAGCTCCAGATGGGCCTCTCCTCGGCTGGAGACCTGCTCGAGAGCCACGCCACACAATTAGCCCAAACAAAAACACTCACAGAGGCACCCTTTGATATTGCTCGAGATATGGCTCGTTATCGCCTCGTCAATTTGGTGACAATAAAACAGAGAGAGTGGGTGACTGACTGATAAAACAGAGAACAGAGAGAGGCAGAGAGCGCACCGGTCTGAAGACGTGGATGTCCTGGTTTCTGGAGACCAAGTGGGAGCTTTTGGCGATGCATGTGGCTGTCTCTAGCTTATCCCCTGTGAGCATCCAAATCTGGTCACAAATCAGAAGGTATTTTAAAAAAAGAATACAACCAGAGGTGTAAGAATATATGAACCAAGTATCTACTGTTAACCGTTTACTATATCAAGGCTTACAAAGTTATCAAATTTCAATATTCTGATCCGACAAGGGGTCTATTCTTGCCACTAACAACAGCAGTCAGCTATCCCCCGGCCCCCCTGTTGAGAAGCCAAGCCGAGGCCCTCTCTTCCCACCTTGATGCCGGCATTGCGAAGCAGCTCCAGCGTGGGCCTGACGTCGGCCTGCAGCTGGTCCTCCACTCCGGTCAGACACAGCAGCTCCATCTCCCTCTCCAGGCTCTCCACCACCGCGGCCACCTTCAGCGTCCGGTCGTGGATGCTGAGTTTGGCCTGGTTGTAGCGGTTCTACATACGAGTGGAAGAGAAAGGCGTTTTTTTTAGAGGCTGACAGATAAAGACCCGTGAGTTTAACTTTTGAAGATAGGGGAACGTGGGACATTTTCATTGGTTTATTTATTTTATTTTAGATTTTTTTTGTTGAAACATGGAGAAGCTAGAGATTTCGTATGCACCTCAAAGTCCTGGTACTGCTCTTCAGACAGAGACTTCTTGGACACCACCAGGGTTCTCAGTCCTTCTCTGGCCATGTTCCCACACTGGTAAGGAAGACAACACAACTTAGGCGGCACAAGTCATATGAAGCGGCAACTTGTGCTCGTGGTGAATTGATGCTGGGCAGTCTCCTTAACCAAGTAACCTGCAGACTGTGTTGTGCACGTGCCAAACAGGCGGATCCGAGTAAATATAGGGCAACTCATTCGTGTGAGTGACAGCTGCACAAGCTGCACTGTGTGCACAGAGCGGTCATCAAGTACCACAATGCATACTGACAACTCGGATAATCAATGGGGAATAACGCTGCCCCGGGGGCAAAGTTCAGAGGACACAATAAAACAAAGTGGGGGGCATCAGTTTATTCATGATATGAAACGTCAATGAGGGGAAAGTGACAGTCTGATTGCTTATTGATATGTACAGTAGCCGCGGCGCGTTGACGGTGGGATATTACAGCCAACAGGACATCATTAACACCGTTGTGAGGGGGGAGAATATGACATACTCTAATTACTCGACTTTGATCTGGGTCACTAATTACATCAAAAAAGGCCCCTGGCTTGACAAATGACTCAATATTGCCAATACAATTATGAACGTATGCAGCGGAAGACCATTCCACCACCAAGGCCAGTTCTAGCCTGTTGGTTCTATGACTAATGTTCTTGTTAGCATTAATTAGGTTACTGGACGTGGACAGATTCAGGAGCGTTATGGTAGTCTAGAAAAATGTGAGTGCACGTCAATTAATGTCTCTCTTTCTCTGGGGGAAAACATACATTTTGTTTGCCATGGATTGGAAAAAGAGGATGTTCCTAGTAGTAGAAAGTAAACCCTTACCTCCTCCTCTAACCAGTCATTGTACTGCACAATGCTTGCCATGGCAACATCAGCACCCTTCATATAAAAAGCAATGTCGCCAGTTGTCTCCTCCTAAAAAATTTTTTAAAGAAAGAAAGAACACTCAGCATTTACACACTAATATGTATCTTCAACATGAAACCCTGCATATCACTGTCAACAGTTTCTGTTTAGTGAAGTACGTTGGGTGGGAATATGTAAATGTTCCAAAACGGTACCCTGACAATGATGCCCATCCTCTTGCTCTCAGAGGTGAAGGGAAAGATCTGGAGGATGTGGAAGGTGAGGATCTGTCCTGACGGAGTCCTGAGCTGCAGGGAGGTCAGGTCCCTGTTGACCAAGGTCAGACCCACGCTCTCCGTCCAGCGCACTAGCGCCACCTGAGGAGAACGGCGTGTACAGTACACCCACAGAGACACCAGCCAATAGACGCAGAGGCAAACACACAGACAGACACGCAGACAGACAGCCAGGCAGAGAGACAATAAGACATATGGATGAGTATCACCTTCTCAGGTGGGACGTAGACAAAACCAAAAAGACCAAAACCCTGTAGGAGCCACACAAAGGGACCTCGGTAAGTGGTTCTTTAAGTGAATCCAATTCATTGTTGCATGACAGCAGATTACTTTAAGAACTTAAGATCAGCCTCTGTGTATCTCAAACAAAAGTCAAATTCAAGGAGCCCAATCTTCAGTCGTCATCATGAAGATTCCAGATAAGCAGCACGCGCGCGCATTTCAGTCATTTATCAGCCCACTTATCTCATTCAGGGATTTAAATTTCACTGTATTTCTATTTGTGTGGTCAAAAGGCTAAGGTAAGCATTAGATTATGGAAGACCCTGCACTTAATATGTCCTCTGCTAAATAGATCTTAGCTAACATGGTTATGGTAATTAATGGCATCTATATTGACTTGACCGTCTTTTCTATCGACAGACAAGACCACTGAAATACAGCTTTATCTAAACAGCCCACAGATCACATGCGATTTTGCTTGGATGGGAGCCAAAAGTAACTGTCTATGGTAAGCCAGGCCACGGATCATATGTTCCTGGCCTTCCCAAATATACATCGACTTTGCATTACAGGGACATTCGGGAGATCCATGACTAAATCTCTGAAATCGTTGCTGGCGTATTATTTGTCACAAACACAAAAGAGCTCTTTATTCCGGTCCAGATGAGTGTTCTTTTCTTTGGTTCTCTCTTTTCCCTCTCCTCCTCGGCAGGATCTCTCAACCCCCCCTCCCCGCAGTGAGCGTTCAGCTGCACTCCGCTCTTTCCTCAATAGGTTCATTTTCAATTTGCTCCCTCAAAGGTTGTTATTATAGTCCTGACCTACAAATTGGAACTTCCTGCTCATAGCCCATCATCTCTTCCCGTTCCCCCCTTTGAGGCTGGCGCAAAAGCTGCCTACGTTTACTTTACGCACACATCTGTGTATCATTACCCCCTGTGCGCACACCGGGGTCCCATCTAACACACACACACACACACACGCACACACCCACACACGCACACACACACACACACAGGACCTACAAACCGACCTCTTCAATCTCCTTTATCAGCTCCATGGGAACTATTTAAAGCCGTGTCAACTTTGATTCAAACTGTATGTGAATCATGCCTTGCAGCTTGCAATACAAGAAGCAGCATGTGACTACTTTATGGCCCTGGCAGACTGGTTTAAAGAAGGCCATCAATCAGTTCAATAGCCTTCTCCATGTCCTAGGGATCATGTATATCAACATGGCAGAGGGGCCTTTAAAATGAACAGCAGCCAAAACATTTCGGGATGAACATGGACGCCTATCGCTAAAATCCTTTCCCTCGCAATGTTGTCAGATATAAGGGCTGCACTTCTCTGAATTGGAATCAGTTTGAGCTGGTTTGGGGTTGGATTTACATTTCTTTAGAAAGGGTTGCTGTGCGCAAAATAGGACAGAATTCCGGACATCTGGTAGCCTATGTAAATTACTACAGTAAACACATTCTGCTGGAAAAGGTTATGTTGCATATTAAAGTGCATCCCCTTGGTTAGCTTCTTTAATTGACTCTTACTCATTACTCTAAGCGTCAGGCAGAGCCTCCCTTTGCCTTCCATTGGGAACAATCATCAGCTACATTATAAGACCTTTGCGATCGTTAAAAGGCCACATACAAACGCTCCCCATCGACCTCCCTGAAGGGGCAGGGGTCAGGGGTCAGGGGAGGGGCCAGTTCACAGCCTGACAGAGCTACAGGTAAGCTGACCCCCTGGTCCCCACCCTGTTCATCACTTTAAAGTTACTAGAGGCAGTTTATCTGTAGGAGGTGATTTGGTTACCCTGCATATCACTAGCACAATCAACGACTATACTCTAAGTAGTTTAATAATAATAATAATCATAATAATAATAATAACAATAATATAATAATATATAATAATAATATCTATAATAATAGATCCGATAGTGTCGCGGGCCGTATATGGCCCGGGGGCCGGAGGTTCCCCACCCCTGCTCTAAGTAGTATAATAATAATAATCATAATAATAATAATAACAATAATAATAATTTGTTCTATTTATATAGCGCCTTTCTCACACATAAAGAAGTATGGACATCTCTTCCTGATTTAGTGACGCACTTTCTTTTGTCATAAAGCAATTCGTCACAGTTTTGCGGGGTGTTAAATATTGAGACTTCAAGAGCACTGATCTGAACCCCCGATTTTTTTATTCTCCCATAGACATTACAATGTGCTATCAGATTATAAATAATCCATTAATATCAAAACATTGCCTATAATGGTTTAATGAGGGGCTCATGAGGTTCAAGCCAGAGGGTGTGGAGCTCAGGGCCCCCAGCCACAGAGACACGGGGCAGCAGAGCAGTGTGGGGACTGCCTCTAGACACTACGGTCCATGAGCGCACTGGAGAGGCAAAGAGAGAGAGGAGGACACAGAGAGAGCCGGAGAGAGAGAGAGAGAGAGAGAGAGAGAGAGAGAGAGAGAGAGAGATGCATACAGAGGAGAAAGGGAGACAAGTGTAAGGGAGAAGGGGGGGGTGGGAGTTGGGCGATCCACGTCGGACAACCAAAGAGCCCTCTCATCGTCTCTCAGAGCAAATTAAATATTGATCAATGGAGGCGGTGTGAGACTGCGGGGGAGACGGAGCGGAGGGTAGAGGGAAAATAAATAAATATACACATCAAGTCAGGACAGAACAGGCAGGCAATTCTAGACTGCGCGTGGGGGGGGGGGCCAAGCCAACGACTTTTCTATCGTTATGCCCTTTCATTTTGATCTTATCTTGACTCGGACAGCACGACTGGGCTGGAGTGTAGTGCTAGGTGATCTGAAACACTAAGCTTTACCAAGTCCTCATGTCATGGGATCGGAAAGGTATGTGTACATAACAAAAAGCAGAAATCTTCTTTGATTGAGTAATCTGTACAAATAAACAAAAAAATCGAAAAACCTAAAAAAGTCTCCTTTTTAACGATCTCTTTGTGTTCAATATTCTTTGAGGCCCCTCTTGGATTTCTTCAATAACAGAGTCTATATTCCTATTAGAAAGGGCAGTAAATAACAAACGAGGTAGGTAGCGCCTCACGCTCATAAATGCCACAACTATTGGGTTACACAAGAAGTGAGCCCGAGGAAAGGAAGCCGCAGGAATGCCAACGGGGTCGTTATCACTCAAAATCCTTTCCTCAATTAGAGCGGTAAATTCTCCGGACACAAATGCCACTGATTAATACAGCTCTAACCCCCAATACTGGCTAGTGACCTCTCACCCCGGGGTTCATCAAATAGGCCATTAGGACAAGCTGGGGTCGTTCAGAAGAGACCATTAAAGATCTGAGAGTGAAGTCGCGGCACGTTTTAGGCTGGCAGGGACTGGTGGCTTCAAAGAACATATGGCCTGCAATGCAACCAACTTGTGCTGTTACCTATTTACTGAAATACCTCAACTGATAGAATTGTCGGATACCAAAAAAAAACTAAGTCATGCATACAGAGCATACAGTTTTGAGGAGCTCATCTGAAACCATGGCTGACACCGTGCCACATTGTTTTCCCCCCGACCCCTTAGCAGCTGCAGACGTTCCAGAACAAACAGAGGATTCTGACCTCGTCGGGGCTGGACGCCTGGTAGGCTCGGTTCTCGTCGCTGAAGTCCTGGTCGGCCTCGGCGGACTCGGCCTCCCCGTTGACGGTGCTGGCGCGCAGCTCGTAGACAGGCGTGACGTTGTGGCACAGGGCGATGGCCTTCACGGCCTCGTGGATGCGGCTGCTGACGCTCTTGCGCACCTTGGGCCCCCCCTGGGTCTTCCGAGAGGGGGTGGAGCTGGTGCCGCTCCCGGTGGACTGCTGTGCCGCGGCACTCGCCTGTGTGGACAAAGTCATCGTCAAACGTTCACATTACACATTGTAGTTATGAAAAGGGTGACGTCCAGGGAAACCAGGCAGATTGAATTAGAATGGTTTATAACACCCACCCACCACCACATATGTATTATAGTAGAGACACAAAGAGAGAGAGAGAGAGAGAGAGAGAGATACTATGACTGAGCTTATTCGGTTGCGTGTAATGAGCTCGGGTTCATTTCTACTGGATGTGTAGGACGCTCTGTCACACGCTGTGCAGTGGGGAAAACAAAGGAGCCATAACTGAGCGGTAACAGCACATCACCATTTATCTCAAGTGCCGCCTCTCACTCAGCAGTACCGCAGGCCACTAGATTAAACACTCCACTCTAGGCAAAAATCACTTGACACCCTTTCAGACTAAATGATAAGGCGGCGGGGGAAATGCTGTATCACCATCTTTATCCTGTCATATCTGGTTGGATGGGGCCTTTATGTCTCTCTGTCCCACTGACAATACCCATCCATTTAAAGGCTGCGGCGCTCCGCAGACAGACGGCCCACCGTGGCAGCTGGGGTTGACAGGCCTGATGAGCTCCAGTGGAGCAGATCATTTTGGCGTATTAACCCTGGATCTGGCTGGGGAAGGAGGGAGGGAGCCAGGGAGAGAGGGAGGGAGGGAGCGCCCGGATCGGGTAAAAAGATGACAACCCTTAATGGGAGGGGAAATAAAGTCAAGTGGGCAACGGGGCGGAGTTGTCTGACAAGCTACAGTATGTCTCTTTGGTAGAGTACGTGGGGCTGTCAAACTCTGCATTGGTATTGACTGAGTATGTCAGTGTTAGAGCACCGTTGGAGTCCCCTTCCCCTTTCAGATCGTAATAAATAACGGGTCAGAGCTCTGCTGATCGGATATGTGGAATCATTAGAACCTGCACAAAAAACACTTGTGAGAAAAACTGTTACGCAGTGAGCCATGAAACGGACATGAATTCAATAACATGTCGCGCAACATGTCTTTTTTTTTTAAAGGCGTCAAGGTCAATTCAATAATACGCCATGGTCCGCCGTCCATGTCCTGAAGCCAAGGAACCATAGCAAGGGGAGGATGGATTTTCAAGTAGCTGCTCTGCTACTGCAGACCTCTGACACATCCTGTCATAGTCAGTATTACAAAACACTAAAATGGAAACAAAAATGGGCCAAAAATCAATGCGATTGCTCTGCTCTGTATATATAAAATAATAAATAAATAAATAAATAAATAAATAAAAATAAAAAAATTAAATAAAAAGAGTCATTTTTCATTAGTGCAGCTCCGGCATTAAGTGTGGGGGCAGATGGCTGTACAGACCAGGACCAGCTGTTTGGGGTTGCCTGGGTGTGGAACAATAGAATGCTGTCAGGCCTCTAGCTAGAGATGAACCACCCAGAGAGGAGCTCTGGCTTACAGTATTATATCCGGCCGTGACACCAACGAACAATATGGCGCGACTTCCCTCAAGCCGAACCCTTGACACCAAGCAACTTTGACGAGTCAACTTTCAAAATTTAGAGGGGACCAGATCGTTTTCGTGACAAAAGATTGTCTTGCAATCTAATGCCAATGTTCTACATCTATGCAGCCTCAAGTTTAAGAACACATAGGAATGGTAAAGTTATAATACGTGAAATCTGAAGAGTTAAAGTAGTAGGCAAAGAGACGCTGACAGCATAGTCAAGAGCGGGATTCAAAGAGACTGGCACATTCATCTTACCTGGGCGTAGGACTGGGCTATGAGGCTCTGGATCTCGTCCATGGTGTCTGTCCCATAGGACACTGTGCCCAGGTGGAGACGCTTGAATATCATCTCATTCTGGGTTAGAGTGCCTGCAACACACCATGCATATTCCACATCATCATCATCACAACTAAACCCTTCAAAGAGGAACAGCTTGTTTAAACGGGCAAAAGACTGACACATTGCGTATGTGTTAATATATGTGATTCCTGATCTGACCATAGGCTGCTGCCTCCATGCGTGTGCCCAGAAAAAGTAGTAAAAGGGAGACATTTGGCTTGTGAAATGGCACCTATGCCGTCATGTCTAAAACGTCTACAGCGCGTTATGAATCATGGCACTGGCAGAGGGTGGGGGGGTGTAGCTCGCCTCTCTGCCACCTCATCTCATTACAAATATGGACTTGCTGTCCTCTTCAACCATCCCACCACACGCCATGCAAAAAAAGAGGTTGAAGGAGCGTTTAGACAAAAACAAATTAAAACGGGGATAGTGGCTGCGTTTAATGGATGCCGTTGCCAGAATGTGTATTGATAGAGTGTAAACCTGATTAGGGGGGCTTTACCTTCCAACAACATTAAAGGCACAAGGTTAAACTATTCTAATGGATTGATTGTTTGGCCTCCTTCTGTGTGGGTTAACTATCAGCCTGGATAAATAGGCTGGGAAGCTCATCTATTCCAGGCGGGTCCGGTTAGGACAAAGAAGTATGTTAGGACCACCGCCAGAGTTTATCACTTTGATAACACCAAGGTCTGCAGAACTAAAAGGTATGGAAGTAAAGACTGGGGGCCTGAAGGGGACAAATGGAAGGGGACTTTGACCAGAGAAATAAATACACATAAATCGTGTCCTTTTGAGAAGTGCCTAGTTCTAGTTCACTTAGTGTGCTCGTTACCTGTTTTGTCTGTCAGGAGGTAGACCAGTCGGCCCAGTTCTTCTGGGATGGTGCTGGTTCGTACTACAGTACCGGGGATGTTCTCGTCTTTCATGATCATCCAGCCATAGGCAGACTTCCCCATGTCTAGATTGACACGCAGGCTTTACACAGTAGAACAAAACATGTACGTTGTTATCACGGTGTTCGAATAACAAAAATAAACCAAGATCAGAACCTGGTCAGAGTATACAGATGGCAAAATGTGAGGCATTGCATTGTCCTACCTGATGGGGATAATGTAGGAGAACAGCACAACAAATCGGAACAGGTTGCGGAACCAAGGGCCCACAAAGCCCTGGAGCGCTACCATGACAACAGAGAGCACCACCTGGGCCAGGAACAGCGCCTTGGTGAGGCGGTTGAGCTCCAAATCCAGGAGGCCAACCTGGATGGAGGGATGGATGGAGGGAAGGAAAAGACAGAGGAAGGGGAAATACTTTTAGATGACAGGCACCTCACAGATTCTACAACAACTTGACCCTGAGTCATTTTTTTCTTCTTGCAATGCTATGTATAGTTGTTTGAGGCACCTGCTATAAACATACAGTATGACTATCTGCCTGAAAAAACAAGAGCATAATGCCTCTTCTTATGAGCATTTCCAGTTCTGCTCCATTCTTGATTTTTCAATCCCCCTGCGATAACTAAAAATATAAATCTCCAGAAGCAAAAGGAAATCAAAGGAATAATCAGGGGGAATTCTCTTCTGCCAGCTTTTATTATGCAAACTGTGTGTGTGCGATGGAGATGAGCTTTACGGTTGCATTTCCTCCCTCTACACCATAAACCAAATTGTTTGCCGCAAAAACACCATGAATACCACAGAGGGTGAAAGGGCTCCCAAAACAGAGGGAAAGTGCCCATATTGAAATGTGCCCTCTTCAAAAGCTTCCAAGTTTTTCTTTCTCTTTCGAGTGTATTTCCCGGCCAATGGCGCATGTGGGAAAATGATGTCAACTAAAGGGGTGGCTTTCCCGTTCACTGGCAGGGCTCACAGAGAAGCCCCTGAACACAGAGGGCTTTCATCTCCGCACTACGCTTACAAAAACAGCAAAACATAACATCTCCCCCCCAAATAAAGAAGCTGCTCTGAAAAGGCGAGGGGAGGGGGGGGCATTGCTTGTCTAAAAAGGCCAGGAGAATTCCAGCGCTCCTGAGTCCCCAGCGGCCCCCATTCCCCAGAGAACCGGGAGGGCTGGGGGACCAGTGACTGATTTATCAGCTGTGGTTAAACCACCCCACCAATGTGTCTCGCTACATGGTTCATGCTTGAGCTATTGAGAAAAATAGGGGGTTTGGGTAGATTTAAATGAGAAAAAATTAAGACAGAGGAGGACACAGTGCATGCCTGAAAAGCAAGGATCCCCTTTAGCTTGAACAATGGTGTGGTCGACGTTTTCCGAGGCTCACTGTGGATCAGATGAAGTCATTATTCATTCAACTGGGGGTGGGGCGGTGGAGACTCAATTACCTCAACTTAAAGATGCCTATCAATGGATAAAAGAGCGCATTTCACTCCATTCATTCAAGTTCCATTAAAAGTTAAAAAGGATTTAATCTGCTTGTGCAGTTGGACTGTATTTGATAAAGATTTTCTCCTCAGAGACATGTACATAAGCAGACAAACACTTTGGCTATAGCGGTCTCAATACTCAGGTACTTTTCAGCGAGGTTATAAACACTTGGGCTTGAACAATTACAGAGTGATCAGGTAAAACCACAATTTCTGATCCCTTCATTAATGAACGCATGTTTAGTGTTCAAAGGGTTGTCTGAGACCTCTGAAAACATCGGTAGTCTGACGCATGTACTCCAGTGCTATTTAATGAGCTTTTCTACAAGAAACCTCTTCTAAACAAAGAGAAGTCCCTCCCCCAATACTGAGACAAAGAGTGAATCTATACTTGATGTCCTGTCAGTTAGATCAAGTGAAGGCATTGTGCTGGCCCAGTGTGTCACTACAGATTATATGAGGCCAAAACGTTCTGGTGACTTTAGCCGCACTCTATCGACTTTAGTCTCCGAGCTCCAGCCCCCATATTGGCACTTCTGACATCATCTCCTTGAAATATTGAGTTCCTCTCAGCCGCCAAGCTTACACAAAACACCGTTCGACTAGCCGCATCAGCGTTCTCATTAAAAGACACAAGTGTCAAAAGAGCACCACAGCTAAGAGAGACTGTTGTCGGTCCTCAAACAGCGCGTTGGAACAGCGTTAGCAGACAATTGTGCCCTGGCACTTTGTGTAAATGTCAACACTACACCACAGAGATAGTCTGACATAATGGTCGGAACGCTGCAGATATCTCAATGATAGACCTATCTGTTGACCTGCATCTATCGGTGCGGCTGATCTTCGAGGTGGGGTCTTATATTTAGAAGCACATTTTCATTAATCTCCTCGATCTGGGGACGAAACGCTCGATGGGAATTTTGGCTGGATTAACTTTCTGCTGAAAATGTCATTTAAATCCAGGGTGAGTTAATTTCCCTCTTGGTTAATTAACATCTGGTGGTGACCTTTAGCATCGACAGGTCCAACTTCATCTGGAAAGTCAAGGTTACAACAGCACCTCTCCAAAGTGATTGATGACAGATTAGAGACAGAGAACAGAGAACTTTGAAGAGGTGATACGACTTTGTAAAGCACTGCTGAAGTCAATCCATTCCTTGATCCTTTACATTAGATTAGGCACTAACTAATAAACTACCCTCCCATTTCATATATTTATGAGGCATACGCTCAGTATGGCACTGGCAGTATAGCATTATCCTCGTCTTTAAGTTCTGTTTGATGGGTATTGTCCTCTCCTGAGTCATGTCAGCTCATCAATGTGATTTTTTTTCTATGATTTATATGAATCGAGCAATAATCTTTAAGGTGCCATTATAAAAAGGGTGTTTCACACTAATGTGTTTATTTGGGCTCGTCACTGAAAGGCTGTCCTATTATTTGATGACACTTCTAATAAAAACAGAGAACAATAACGCACCACCTTTGAGTGTGGATCCAAAACAGCGGAGAGGTATTCACCTTATTCTTGGCGGAGGACGTGTTGAGTACACTGCGGGTCTCTTTGCCTGTGTAGATCACCACCCCGATCACCGTACCTGCCAAGTGTGGAGACAGGGAAAGTAATGCTACTCATTAACTGGACCACACACACCAGTAGACACGCAAACACCTCTTCTGTCAAGTAAGACAAACCGCATGCAAAGAAACACAATAATGCTGGGGCCTTGGCAGAGGGGAAGCTCCCCCCACACACACACACACACACACACACACACACACACACACACACACACACACACACACACACAGACAGACAGACAGACAGACAGACAGACAGACAGACAGACAGACAGACAGACAGACAGACAGACAGACAGACAGAGCCTGGGATTTTGTCTCCGGGCCCCACAAGCTTCCAATGGAAGCTCATAAAAGCGGATCGATATCCCACCATCTTTATCTGCCGATTCATTAAGGTGGTCCTAATACGAAGAACGAATAGCCCATTAATATTAAACAGACTTAATGGGAGAGCACGGCCGAGGATACAGATACAGCCCAGGGATTCCCCACGCTATACAGGCACTGAGAAAGAACACGGAAGGGAACAATTAATGGAGTGTGGAACACGCAGCAGAAGAGAGAGAGAGAGAGAAAGAGATTTCAGATATCAAAAAAAGAAAGAGCAAGGTGAAGGTGAGAGTTAAATGAGCTTGTAAGTTATAAATCATCAGCAGGGTGTTGCAAAAGGGCACAGACGTGATAAATGGTGTGTGGCCCAGCATGCAGAGCCGCTTTGATTTAAATAAGCCAAGAACCTCTCCCACTTGGACATGGGCTCATGAGACAGTGAGATCACCACCATGGTTTGAGGGGTGCGTCTAATGGCCCGGGGGGGGCACGCACACACACACACACACACACACACACACACACACACACACACACACACACACACACACACACACCCCCCTCCACAGGATATCCAATGACCCTGGAGGAGAAGTCTTGTGGTGGCCAGTGACACGGCCAGGAAGAGATGCCGCCAGGGGTCCGAGTCGGGTGCAGAATGTATGCACGCGAGCGCTGCTCTGGTCAAGGTCAGGCCAAGGGGAAGAGGGACACCGCAGATCAATGGTGCGGCCAAGGCTGGGAGCGTCACGCACACTCTCAACTGACACAACTGCTCTGCAGGGAATAGCTTGAGAGGAGTGTGACATGATTACATCAGCCATGGGTTTGAAGGGGTTTCTCAAACTTTCAGCACCTTTGGGCAAACCTTGTCCAGACAGGAGGAACGGTATCAGACAACGAGGGACAGACAAAACAACTTTTTCTCTGGAAAACAACATGCTCTCTGAAAAGCAAAGGATGCCTGCTAGGGCAAACCGAACCCAAGCCCCATGCACATCTACTTACCAGAAGCCACAACTGTGCTGGCCCAAAGACTGTGCTCAATGCTCAAGCTCTCGTGGATAGGTGGGTCGCTGTCCTCCTACAGTGAAACAAAATTTAAATATAAATTGAAAGGGGTGTTGACGAAATGCCTTTATTATGTTAAGTTGTTTCTCATTAGCCAATTCTTTATAACCCCTTTAGAGCAGCAATGAACATTTCTAGACGGACCCTTCAATTCACTCAATTGTTTTCAATTGTTTTCTACAGAAATAATAATAATAATACATCTTCTACAACTCAAATATTGTTTGATTTAATTGGGGCATAAGATAAATTGGTTTTCGGCGGCTAGACCAATAATTACATTGTCCTACCCCCAAAGTAAGTTTACATACCATCCTACCAAGTTTATCTTCTACGTGTTGCTACAACACTAATACTTGGCAAGCCCACTATTATCTTTCCCAGCCACTCGACAACAAAGCGCTAGTTATAATTCCTCTTTTTACAATCAATAGTCAATTAGGTAGATATGGAGATTCTTGCTCATTTCTAAAGGAAGAATAGTGAGCGAGTCTAGTTGAGATTTCAGTGGTACCCAAATCCCTTGGGCGCCTCTTGTTTCAGCGGTAGTAGCCCTTTAACCCTCTTAGATGTATGCTGAAAACCGCTTGAGTAAGAGGTTCTGATGCAGCTATCAGTTTTCAGCTCAAATTGCCGACTTGATATGATAATTATGACACCTAAGCAGTTGCATCCTGTCAACTCGCTACAACACAGGGAAAAAGATGCACATCAAAAATAAATGACAGTTTGCTGAATGTGCGACGCGTTGACATTGTTTTCCTTACGAGGTTGCCATGACTCCTCAACTTTAATGCGGGACTTGCTTGGCTGTGAACAAACAAAATTCCCACATCCTTCCAAGGGAAAAAGAAACCCCTCATAAACAGGTACGTTTCGTTGTAAGGAGTTCTGTGGGAAGCTCGTTTTTTTTCCCCGCTCGGCTCCGACTAAAAGCACACTTTATGCAAAAGGAAGGGTCGGCGGAGGATGAATGAGTCGGAGGAAGTGGCTCGCTAGCTAAGCCTGGTGTGTGGCCAAGAGTGAAGGCCAACCACAAAGGCCCTCTTTGTGGCCGGGCTCTCCCACTCCCCCGGGGGCTGCGCTAATCTGCTATTAATAAAAAAAAAAGATCTCAGAGTAAAGGAGTGGACGGACGGTAGAGAAGCCAGGAGGCAGGGCGGACTGTGATGTCAGGAGAAGAAGGCCTGCAGATACAGATCTCCACCGAGGCCTTTCATCAATACTTTCACTCTCGGCCCGCAGTCCGCTGTGTCCGTCTAACTGGCTGTGACTCTGTGTCCTCTGGCTTTTCCGATCCTTTCAGACACCGTCGACTTGTCATGTCTACGTGTCAATAAAGCACTTACTCTGGTAAAGTTTCCCTCAAAGCTGTGGATGTCCAACTGAGGTTTCTGGGCGTAGACATAGGCGCTGATGGAGAAAAGGTCCTGAGGGGTGGAGGAAAAAAAGAGATAAACTAATCAGTACTAAAAACAGACAAAAAGACTTTTAAACCCATCCGTCCCATAACAGTGTAGGACTGCAGGGTAGGCCTGAACATAATCTAAAACGCAAACCCAACACACACATTCTATATTTCAAAAACCTTCCATCGTCCTACGTGGAGTGATGGCAGATTGGACCCCCTCAAGCATCTAACAACAGCCCTTGTCCTCGTGTGAAACAGAATTGATTGTGAACATTAAATTATTCAGCCAGGCAGCCCCCTCATGTTAGGCCCAGTCTCAGATAGTGTTCTGCTGGTGAGAACATGGCCCGGACTGGGGGAGATAGTCTTACCCAGAACCCCTATGGAGAATAATGTTGCTCCAGACAGTGACACACTCCCACAGACACAATAGAGACATAGAATGCATATCCTATTGGTACAAAATACTATTGGTATTGGTACAAAAAAAATAGATTAAAAAGAACGCATGGTCTACAAAAATATATAAATGATTTACTATTTCAGAATCTGCCTCTTTCTGATTTAAGGTCTTGGTGATTTTAAAGGAGACTGAGCAAAGAGTCAATGGTCAATATATGACAAATTTGCAGTGACGCTTTCCTCTGTCACTTTATCTCAACATTGATTCAGATAACCAGTTTAACTAGGGGCAAAGGAAATAGATGGGTCCCTGTCAGGTCAAAGGTCCTGTATAAACAGCACTGTATCATAACACGAGGGTCAAGCAGATCAATGGACCTGCATTAAATCTACTGAATGTACAGCGGTTAACAACGAATGGTATGGATCCAGCATTTTGCAATTTACTGAAAGTTGGGATGACATCATAGCCCTGTGCAAGTCAGGCACGCAAAGTACACGGGAGGATATCAAAGCAGACATGCCAGTTTAAAGACTGAGCCAAGCGTGCCGCACACAGATCGCTGGCCTTTGCAATTTGGACGGAACCTAATCCGGATGGCGCAGTGATGCAATCATCGTAATGACTTGTTGCAACTTTAATTGTGTGATCACATTAGGTAGCGACGGAAAGACACACTTAAATCTGAAGTGTTATGCCTCAGCTTCAAGGAATTCTAAGCTGCTGAGACGGCATGGCACTTGAGATTTGGCTCCCCGTTTCCTCTTCAGAGACATACTAACTCGGGCGAATAGCATTTCATTGATTAAAATAGCCGCCGAACATGTACATTAAATGTACACATGTACACATGTACATGCTCCATTAAATTCAACATAAAATCATTTTCACGACCCAAACAAACCTCTCTTATAATAACCCATACATACCCCTAACGCTGGCAGTCTTTGTGTGCACACCACGGCAACTTTCAATTTCCAGTCCGTCTCTCCGTCAAGCTGATCCGTCCTGATGAAACACGACCCTGGAATACCACAAACAAACGCGGTTATTCCTCATGCTGACGGGCCTACTGTCGATTAAGAGGCCAGCAACAAATAGCCATGGTTATGATCTAGAGAATGCCTATAACGTGTGTGCAATTCATAACAAAGCCACGGGATACCGCCGGGTCGTGCTCCGGAGCCCAATAAATGCTCAGCGGTCGTGAACCGCATTGATTGGAGCTAATATTCCACATGAAAGTGATGGATGGCAGCCGGCGTCTGACAGGGAGGCTAAAGGGCCGCTGTAAAGGGCCCCCGGGGGGCTTAAGGATGATCGAAAACATCATTGCCGGGGATGATTCATGGTTTTGTGCCCTCCGGATGATGACTCCTCACACAGGAGTCCTTCGAGGCATTAAGACATCACAACCCCTTGACAAGCACTGTTGGCCCCTTAGAGATGGATGGAAAATTATGTCTCTAGGGCACTTAAAAGCGACTTCCCCTACGTATCAAAGATGAGCTGGGATCGGACGGGCTTCGTTGATTAATTGGCAGCGACAACATCGGTCACTGGATGTGTGGTGGAATACTGTTTGCATCTGTGGATGCCTAGCCCGGAGGACAAGGGGCTCTGTGGAAATACAGTCAGCCCCGCAAAGCACAACAGCCACCTCAGCTTCTTAGCAGCATTCCTCATAATGTCAGCCCTCTTCCTGTCAAATCTAATAGCACTGCTTTCTACTAATTATTTGCCTTTATCAAGCTAACAATGTGTTTCACAAATGCTGCGTCGATTGTAAAATCGGTTGTGCAGTTTGTTATGTGTAGGGTGTTTAAAAATGTCATAATCACCGTTTTTCTCTGATGTCCTTAGGAAGACCATGTCTGCAGGGATCCTTTGGTTCTACAACAAGATTTGGATGAATGGTCATTTAAAAGATGGCGCCATAATGTGGAAAATGGTGATAAAATGTTTCTAAACAGAGTAACCAAAGCCACGGGACGTTCCTGAATAATTGAGGAAGGTCATCACCTTGACCACTTAGCTAAAGGTAAGGCATTTGTATACAGTAGAAGACAGTTACCAAACACACAAATCATAATGAACCATCTATATAGCTTTTTGGAAGAAAAAAAATCATATCTTTACCTTTTCAACAATAATGAGGTCTCCGACTTGTATGTCAGAACTCTTCACTTGGACTTTACCTAGGGAGAGAAGGACAAACAGATCATGTAGTGGAATGGGGGAACATGTTAGGATATCCCACACAAGAACAAATATGATCATATAAGTGCATTGACAGTATCTTTAAAGACACATTCAAAATAGACGGACTACCTCAACATGCTCTGAATGTTTAAACAGTGGGTGAAATAAAGTGCACGTATCGATCTCTGGTTCTTGAAAATGATGCTGACGCTTGAAACCACAACCCTGTTTCTCTATCGCTCTTTTCTTTCTCTCTCAATTTTGGAGAGATTGATTACCCCGGACATGCAAATGTAATACCCTTCTGTTTTGATCTCCAGTCAGAAGCACAGACAAAAACAAAGGCACACAGGGTCACTCTCAATTAGAATCACTCAATACTCTCTTACGTCCCTCTGCTTTGTGCGCGCGCGTGCGCGCACGCGCACACACACACACACACACAAACGCTCACACACACACACACGCTAACACGCCCACGCTAACACACCCACCCATACAGTTTTGTCGAGTGTAAAATCCCTCCAGTGTCACAGATATCACCCAAAGGGGGTTGTCTCACATTTAACAGACCCATCTTAGATCATAATGTCTTGGGAAATTAGATGAGAGAGGAGGGGGTTCAAATCAATAAAATTACACCAAGAAGAATGACTTTGGTTACAATTGTAAATCCATTGGTGTGGCATCCCTTAATTCCAGCGGGGGGGGGGGGGGCCTTGATTGTACACTGGAATATCTGTTACCATTATGTCAGCTACCATACAGGCTATTGAGGCACCCAAAAAATGTAAAGTAAACGTTAGCAGCCCCACCACCTAATACCTCGCACTGTGAGCTTGCCGTAGAGCTGGGAATTCATATCCTTGTCTCGTTGGTAGCGGCGGACCTCATCCACAGCCTCACGCACCATAGTAACAGCCATCACAAAGGCCTGGGTGAAAAACAGAAAACCCCTTTTATCATCTGTGGGATTCACAATAAATGCCAGATAGCATTTCACACACATTTCTTTTTGATTTTTTATAAAAATTCCTGAAGAGACACTATATGTAGAGACTGCATTTACCAGAGGCGCCCAGTAGGTGTACAAATAGCCAATCTTCAGAGACGGCACAAACTGGGAACAGGCCACTACTAGAAAGTACAAATTCAGGAAGAACTTGAACTGCTGGTAGAGAACCTGAGAGGGGAAAAGAGACAGCGATTCAGCATGGCGATTGGAGATTTCAGCAAGACGAGACAAAGACCGTTGTGGAAAAAAAAAAAGGCACAGCTTTGCTTCCTCGTCACTCGTTACACATTAGCTAGATTAAAGCTGACGGAAACTTGTGCTTCTAGAAGCTCTGTCTCCAATGATGTTCAGGTGCAGATTTCACTGCTGGGTAACTTGGTATAATGTCATCATGGAGCAGTACCTCCTGAGTCGAACTGGGTCAAACTAAAGGCAATCTCACGTCTGAATAATGACTGAGGGGCACGGTCGGAGCAAATAGGACCTTTTAAATCCTTTACACCAACTTGCTTGAATCAGGCAAACGATGCTAAATTCTTTACCGAGATCCTGTTATTAAGGATTTGGGGGTCCAATAAAGGCCTTTATTTAATAGATCTTTAGTTACTATAACTAACAGAAGAACACCAGAGGGTTATTCATCACTTCTTTGATTTTGAGTAATTATCACAATAATGAGAGCCTGTTTCTGGTCACAGATTATCAGAGACAATGGGATCAACGGTTGATGCTCCATAGCTAATGGTCCTCTTGACCTTTAGGGAGAAAGCACACAGCTAAACTCAATCTACGTGTATTTAATAATTCAAAGTGCTGGCAGGAGGAAAAGAACGAGAAAAACAGAGGGTTTAGCTCAATATCGATGAGAATATCGCAGTCCTTGAAAGACAGTTGACATTTTATTGCTGAACCCTTAAATAATGATGCCATTTACTTTTTAATAAAGGACAGGATAGATCTCCAGCTTCCCTTGCAGAGCAAACGCTTGCCTCGGTAAGTAAAAGGGATGTTGCACAATGGATTTGCCGGTTTAACTAGGCCTATTACACTAGCTCATCTAGTTACATGCTTTTAAATTATTTAGATATTAGACACATATTAACTATCAAGCATATAGGAATAGATAAAGGTGAACCCTAGTTTTACACCGTTTGTGTACTCAGCAGTGAGTACACCGTAAAAAAATAAAGTTGCCTCAACTTATAATTATGAGTAACCTGGCTGCCTTAAAATTGAGTAAAATGAGCAAAGAATAGGTTCTGGCAACTTCGTTATTTCAGTTGGATGTACTTCACTTTAAGTTCATGCAACTCACTATGAAAAGTCAATTTGACGAAATTGACATACCGAAAACTGATTATTTAATGATATTGACATGTATTTGTAAGTTGAATAAATTCATTTTCTTGATACAGCACCTTAACGCAAACATGTCAGGTCCCCCAACATACTGCTTTCTTTCACAATAGATAACAGGAGGAGGGCACACGTTGCCTCCCGCGTTAATTTCGGGTTATTTCTCCCGGTCATAACTTCATGGCAGGACAGCACTGCTTTGCATTGCCACAGTATCTCTGCAATAGCTTTTAATTTCGTCAGTTCAACCCCAACCCAGGCGAAAGAAAACACGCAAGATATGGCCCACGCATGTAGAGAACGCGGGTTAACTAACTTATGTTGGGCAATTTCAGGGGTTGTCATTAATGATAACAGTGTTCAGAGTATGAGTTGCAAAAAAATATATTTTTCATATCCCTTATATAATTTGATATGTATGTTTAACAGGGATTGTATCGCTTTGAGATTACTCTAGCAAAGTAAAGCAAAATCCAAATAAATTGTATTATCATTAATATTACATCTAATAACTTGCTGGGATATATGCAAATGTTTACCTCAACGGCCTATCCGGATAGCAGTAACGATGACTATTACTTCACGCGGTCAAGAGTCAGATGATGTCTTCAGTATGTTAATTCAATTGTTCTTGAGTAAACTTGAATGTCTAAGTTGCATTGACTAATATAGTTTGCTTGATCAGTTGGTCAGGTTCCAACTTGAAATAACAAGTTGACTCAATGTTTTCTTAATTTTAGTACAACTAACTTATTAAAACAAGTTGAACTAACTAAAAGGCCAAATAATTTTTTACAGTGTAGCTGCTGCCTTACCCCAGGCACAAATGTGAAGATGTTGTACTTTTGGTTCTTGATGGCGTTCTTAGGATACTTCTCCTCACATTTCTCTGGGCAGCCCAGCCACACTGTCCGGGCTTTCAGCTCCTTCCTCCGTCGACACATATGGAGAATGCAATCGCAGCAGCTGAAAACAAACGCAAACAAAGAAAGAAGGGGGGTGGGGGGTTATTTGGAGCGAGTCAATAAGTAGCCTACTCTTTGTACATGGAAGAGCTCCAATACTCAAATGCAACTGTAACATGGGAAGAAACAGACAACTAAATTCCAAACTCCCTAGCTCAGAGCAGGCCTCTTGTCTTTCATATCACAGTCCAAAAAGCATCACCGGGATTCCAATGTCAATAATACCGGATGGGGACCAGCACGTAGAACACATTGTAAGCTGGTGCTTTTTTTGTTTGGGCGAAGAAAATGTATCTTAGGCAAAAGCAATGGAGATGGGTTGTTGATGGATTAATGTATCAGAAATAGTAATTGACATGCATGAAGCTACTTTTGAAGAACAAATGGACATTTTCTGGACGAACAAGTAGATATGGACCTTCATAATGTTGAGCCTGACGACCTGGCGCTGACGGAGAAATGGGTGAGGCTTAGCCTCAAGGGTGGTGTACACTGTCATGCTGATGGCCTTGGCATTTACACCCTTTAGGCAGGTTGGCAAAACACAAAACAAAATAAACCAATGTTGGAAAGACAAAGTGTTTGTATTGGCCTCTCTGCTCTTCCTCTCTACACACGTCGGTCCAGATTCATAAGAGTCACTATTTGCTCAAATGAATGCTATTCAAATAATAAGCCATTTGAATAGGCAAAGGTTATTCAGCGTGAATTATTTGTGTTTTATAATCCTCGGCTAAGCACACATAAAATTACTGGAAAGCATCAAACTGGTCAGCTGTGAGAAATCCGATTTGTTCATTAGGGAAAAGATCAATATGCAGCTTTGGGTGGAGATGCACCCCTGATAAGTAAACGACACAGGAACGGGGATGTTCTATCAAACACACGAATAAACATTAGTAACTTTAATCTATTAGGCATAACGACTCATCAACACATTTGTTTGTAAACCTTATTACACTTTATTGTGTTAGTTCTGAAAAACATTGAATATCTTTCATGTAAACAATGCTTTACTTTGGGACAAAATCTGTCAAATGAATCATTAGCTGGAAAACCAGCCCCATTTTGGTTTGACCTCAAAATCTTTTGGGACTGATGGTGCGTATCGAGGAAGTCAACCAAAAAAACATTCCCTTATCCTTTCTCTGCACTTCATGCACTCCTGCCGGTGCGTTAGAAATCCAAACTGAGTGCCACTGGCATAATTACCAATATACCATCCATGCACACAGGCCACATTGCTTATGCTAACATTTGACAAAACAAGCCACCACTGATTGTACACAATTTGTACACATGCCACAAAAATACATTCTAGCTATTCTTACATTCTGACAACAACCTAAAAAAAGACTCGCGTATGTAATGATTAAACAGGAAATGTAGCTTATCAAACCTACAAAATCAACAAAATGATTTACAAAATAGTCCGACATTAAAGGGCTAAAAGCTAAAGACTATACCTGCCACAGAGAACCTTCCAGCCTCCCAATAGGAACCAGCCCAGGCCCCTTCGTTTCTGGTTGGCCCTGGCCCGAGGCAGGGTCTGGTAGTCACTCTCATCGTTCTCAAAGGCTTCTTCCGACATCATGAGGGGCATCTCATCCAAGTTTGACGGCTCATCTTCTAGGGAGTATCTGTGATGGAAGAAACAATGGGAACATGTATTTGAGCCCATCGGTGGTATTTACTAGTCACATAAAAAAAATGCAAACGAGGAAGAAAACCAAGAGAACCGATTGTCACAAAACAATAATGCTGGAAAACAAATTATAAAAGGACAACAAGGCAAAGGCTACCTAGCTGTTTACTCAAAGCACACAGGAAACATCCTATGACTTACTCAATGACTTTAATAGGGAGTTTCCTGTGAGAGATTTATGCAGTCCAAAGATTCTAGGTCATTCTACAATGTAGCTTAACTTGCAACTAAAAACAAGAATACTTTGCAGTCACACTTTCCTCTTACAATGATTTGTCCTATATGACCAAAGGCTGCAATGTGGGTAGGCGCAACACAGCTCATTTGTGATAAATACTGTAGACCACAATGAGTTGAGTCCCTTAGGGTCTGCCATATTCACTAACTTTATACCGGTGACTACAAGAGCTTCTTTCTAGGTTACTGTCAAGTCCAGGTAATTTTCCATAGCAACATTGGCTATTAAGTTTCTTCTACTCAAGATACAATCTAGGCTACTATAATTAAGACCTGTTCAACAGTTTAAAGAAAAAGAAAAGCCTAGACTGATTGGTAGAGCTGTATATTTCTTTTTTAGTTAGTCTACATGTGTATTTAGAGTCAAGGATTTACGAAAGGTGTTACTATAATGGCTTGTACTGTAGAACCTGTTGATGAATATGTTAACTCCATATGATAAGCTTAAAAGGTGAAATGGACACTAAGTAATAACTGATACTGGTGGTAATGTTATGACTTGAATAGATGTTGAAGGCAGATGGAAGGCTTAAGGGATTAAGGCATGAGGACACATTATTCACAGTGGCACTTGGTGCAGCTCTAATGAGCAGTTTGATGTGCTGATGAAGAAGCCAAAGTTAGATTTACTGAAAAGCAGATAGATAAATGTAGTATCCCAAATTTAATAAATTAAGTTTCAGTCCACCTTTTGGAAATACTTTACAATGCAAACGGAGTGGCAAGCCTTGGTAAGTTAAGTATAAACGACCTTTGGTGAGTCAGAATCTGGGAACAGTAAACGAGAAAACTTGCCGTGCTGTCAGTTTTTCGTTTAGAGCAGTACAACCTCTACAATTACAATCTATAAAACTAAAGAAAGAGCCAATAACGATTTTCTGTTTCCATCCAGCATTGTGACACTCCGCAGTGATGAAACCTATTCATTTCTTACGTTTTAATATACCACATTGAGCATTTATCAAACACAAATAATATAGCATATTCAATTAAAGGTCTAGACTCTAAGCTATTCGTTTTAACTGTTGCATGGACTGTTCTCTTGGCCAGAAGGGTTTAAAACATTAATCGTGAAACTGAATTCTTTACTTCTTTATATATTTTGTTGTCATGTGACACAAACAGTAGGCTACAGTGATGTGATTGTGATGATAATAAGATGAAAGGGACAGCACAATTCGGGTTTACGGTTAACGAAATTGATTGGAAAAAAGTTGCTGTGTTACAAAGATCTTTAACTGCATACACAAGTCGACAAAACAAGCAGCTGTCAGTGTTGCAAGACAAGTTAGCTGTCAGAAACTGTTAGTTGCTGGCTAGCTTGCTGAGCTAACCTTAGCTGCGCCAGCGCAGAAATCTGCCGGATATATAGCTTCCTGCTACGCTAGCTAGCTACCTTACCAATATAAAGATGCCCACAAAATGACGCCAAGAAAGTTTTGTAAATTTTATAAGTGGGGAAACGCGTATATGGGGTCTCAATAAAAAAACGCTGAATATTTACCCCGTACCTTGAATGTCTTGCTGAATTATAGTAAGAATTTATTTTAGAGTTCTTCCGCACCGGATTTAACGGGATGCTGTCAGCCATCTTGGCTGAATTGTTCACATCATTACGTCACAAGTTTATATATAGGATTCAAGCACACTTGCTTTCCGCACAATAACACTTCTGATAAGTCTTTGATTGTGTGTTTAATGTTGTCATTCTCCCTCAAAGATTCTCCTGAAGAACGAATACTTAGGGATTTTGGTAGCTTAAATAATTCCATTATAAAAACGATCATCCTTAGATTCATTAATCATTCATTGTTGTCACACTGTCAAGGGTTAGATATATCTATTTATGAATATCTTTGGAATTTTCATATTTAAAGTCAATTAGTTACATGAACCAGACATAAAAAATATTTTTATTCAGTAGATGTGCCTACCATGACAGCAAGCCTGTCATGACAATTAATCATTGCATTGTGCATTCTGTTGCACAGTAGAAAAAAATAGTCTATTTCCTTAAGTAAGTCTCATTTTGAAGGTTGTAACTAATGCTTCTTCTTCACATCAAAGCTTGAAGCACAATGTTTTAGTCAGGTATGTTCAATGTTACACTGACTTATAGCAAAAGTAACAAAACAGGAAAGTATAACGTATACATTAATATTATGTATGCATCTATGAGCTAAGGTACTTGGCTGTTCTCTCATTTTTACTTAATGAAACGAAAGTTTGGTGCTTAGACAAAGTTATTTATAATGGTTTGCAGGAGTCTTTGCACCTGCACTGCTGTTACACTGTAAAAGAGTAAAGTAAGTCTAGATTCTGGTGGCATACAAGTAAAGCTCCTAATGTAAATGTAAAATTGATTGAAGTTCATCTTGTGTCATTCAGTTCCTCTCTCTCCAAGTTGAAAATAAGTTATCTTGTGCAATTTGTTGACGACACAATCAGAAATACTTTTCATTCAGTGATTTCTTATAACATGAGGTGGGTTTATGTCATACAAATTCCATAAACGATCAAGCCAAACGAGGTAGTATATAGAACATAAGTCTGCTTTTTGATGTAGTATTAAATATGCCAAAACACTGAGGTGTACTGAAAATCTGAAAAAGTATATATTTTCATTATCTGGACAAATTATTGCAACCTCAAATTTCAATAGACATTTGTGATTTGTGATTGCAGTTCTACTTCTCTAGCAGCATTACACAGCTAATTATCAAAGACCACAGAATGTTTGCATGTTCCATAAAATGTGTATATTTCCCTTTCAGAGTAAGTCCAATGAATGCTTTACTTTAAGCACCATAGAAATGTGAAGCTATAGGCAATACAACTTATCTAGTTCAGGAAAATCAACATTTACAAATGACAGTAGAGTCCAATGAAAAAACATGAATCGTATACTTTTAAGAATCAATAAAAACATTTATATATATATTATAATACATAATAGTCCCTTATCTGGATTCACACAAAACAATCAAACAATTTCCTTCAGAGTTTGCATAATGTATTTGATCAATAATTTATTTTCTTTTAATTGATCCCAATTTCCTTACTGTCATCAATCAACATTGAAAAGTGTCGGTTAATTCCCAGTTCCATGCCTGACTTTCCCAGGCTGGTGATAGTCTGGCTGTTTCCTGTGCTCACTCTGTCCATGCCCGCTGTCAGGGCATGGAGGTGGGGGATGCCTCCATTCTGAATCACTGAAATTTCGTTGTTTTTCATGGCCAGACCGTTGGTTATAGCTGCTGCATACCGGTTCCAGAAGCCTGGGTCCACGTTCATGGCACGGGCTGCCAGGTCCTTCTGGAACATCTCTCCAAACTTCATGGCGTCGCCTCCTAGCAACGCCATTGGGTTCTCCAATGAAAGACGTCTACCTCTTCTGGCCGGGGCATTGTTCCACATATGGGTGCCCATGTGAACCTGGTGAAAAAATGAGAACATCAACTGATTTTTTATTATTAATAAATATTGTTTGGCTAAGAGAACATGTGTCAAAGATTTTGTTAGGATAAATAATAAAAAAAAACTGAACTAGTTCATACCTTGAGGTTTCCTTTAGTGGTGAATGCCCTGCCGCAGATGGAGCAGCCAAACGGTTTTTCCCCTGTGTGTGTGCGCTCGTGGATCTGCAGAGCACTGGCTGAGGAGAAGTTCTTCCCACAAGCACTGCAGTTGTGCTGCTTTGGTGTTCTGCGAGGAGGAGCTGGACCAATCAGGGAGGTCATGACTGGGCTTTCCATAGAGGAGTATGTTGCAGGGAGGTGGAAACCAAATAACGTCTGTTGTTGCCAATGCCCTTCATTGGTGGGGTTTGTTCGACTGTGCCCATTCATCTCAGTTTTGATCATGTTTGATGGGGTGCTGTTGACCAGGCTGGAAATGCTTTGACTTACTACTGAAACAACACAATTTAAAACAAGACATAGTCATAAAATCATCCTTGTAAAAAAAGGAAACCTTGTTAAAAGATTACGGATTACAAATTTGTATTGGTCTTTACTGGTGTTCTTCTTTTCTCTAATTGTAATTTAAAGAAATACTAAAAAATACTCAAATCTGGTAAGATATAAGATTGTCATACTAAAATCTTACCGCATTCTCTGCTCTGTTGGAACAGCAGACCATAAGGGCCCTCCTTTTTTATCCAATGTTTGCTGAGCTTAGACTCTCTCAATTCCTGGGCCATTCCATGCCCCATTGCAGAAGTCGGTGATTCAGTTTGTTCATTTTTCACTTTGGCTGCAACCTCGTGAGCCTCTGACCTACGGGTATCAGCTGGAGACATGTGTGTATGGCCCTCTCCACTACTTTGTATTGGGGAGGCTGGTATATTGGTACAGCTGGAAGATTCAGACATTGTGGGGCTGCCTGAGTTGGGATCCTCCACCTTTCTCTCAGTTGAAGAGGAGCTGATGGTAAATCGGTCCCTGTCCATAAAACCATTCAACAGAGAATTGATACCAAAGGCATGGTTTAAACTAACCGTGGAATCAATCATTCTCATTTGGTTCTCTAACGCCGCAATGCTGGACACAACTTCTGAGGACTTGGGAGGAGAACAACACGCAGAGCTAAAGTTTCTAACTGGGTCCTCGTTTCCTTCTAGATTTGATGTCTCCTCTTCTGCTCCCTCATCTTCTTCGTCCATGGAAACGTCGTCACTGAAGTCGTTGTCATGGCCACTGAGGCTGTCAAAGTTCTCAACGTAGGAGAGATCTGCGTCTCTCTCTTGCAACCCCTCCATGTGGGGAGAATTAGAAATCTGACCGCCCATATGCATTCGGATGTGCTGCTGGAGCACCACAGCGTTGGTGAACTTTTTCTGGCAGATGGGACAGGAGTGCAGGACGTGGAGCGGAGGGTTTGATCTGTGGACGCTGAAGTGAGTCTTCAGATTCCCTTTGGTGGAGAAGGCCCGGCCACACACCTTACACATAAACGGCCTCTCTCCTGTGTGAATGCGATAGTGCATCTTCAGCGAGCTCTGGCAGCTGAGCACGCGATGGCAGAGGACACACTGGTTGGGGTCTGTGATCTTCTTGTCAATGTTCTCCACCAGCTGCTGGAGCTTGGAAGTCTCAGACGTTTGCATAGAGTCCACCTGCAGGCCACCGAAGGGAAAGTTGGCTTTAGCCTGGTCAGAGGCCAGTAAGAGAGATGGATTGGGTGGAGGGGATGCTGGTGGACTTGGCTCCTGTGTGGACACGGTGGGGGTGGCTGTTGTGTTGGTTGCCGTGGTAACTGGTGGACTCAGCCTTGGTCTGGTGGTGCAATTCTGGGGCAGTGGAACCCCCTCTGACTTGAAAGCATAGGACGTTTCTCCCAGACGGTTACACTGTGGAGATTCTAAGCAGTAAGGTGGAACATGAGGCTCACTGTTTGTACAATTTGGTGACAAAGACGCACATTCACTTGATGCAGGCCTGTAAGGCGATTTCATGGAAGGTGTGACGCTGCCCGAGTCATTTGAGCTTCCCATGCTACCTAGAGTGGTGGGAAGCTGATGAGCCGCAGAAGAGGGAGGGGTGGCTAGCACCGGTTTACTCTCCAACCATGAGGACCCAGGTTTCTCAGGAGGGAATGACATTCCATAGGGAATACCAGAACTCGTTGGCACATTATCTAAGTACTCTGGCACAGGGTAAGGGTTCATTTGGACGTGGGGATATTTCTCTTTATGCCTTTGGAAGTGGACCTTCAAGTTTCCTTTCGTGGAGAAGCGGTTGCCACAGATGTTGCATTTGAAGGGCCTCTCCCCTGTATGAGAGCGCAGGTGGATCTGCAAGGCGCTGTCGCTGCCAAACACTTTGGCGCAGAACCTGCACTTGTGTTTGAAGAAGGGCTCCTCGGGACTGGGCTTGGTGTCAAATATGGACACGTTGGGGAGCTTGCCTTTCCTATTCTTCATCAAGGCAGCCAGAGGGTCCAACGCGTTGGCCGTGGCAGCGATGCTGGCAAGTGGGTTGGAAAAGATGACACTGCTCGGGGGGCTTTGCGTTAGGAATGGAAGGCTGGACGAGGTGCTGAGCAGACTGCTCTGACCCAGCGACAGCACAGTGGAGGAGCTAGTCGTCTGACCACTGCCAACACTAGTGTGCGAGCCTGTGCACAGAGGCAAGGGTGTGGAAATACTGCTGCTGGTGGTGGAGGAAGAGGCATCTGAGGAAGGCAGAGTACATGTGACTTCCCTAGAGTTGGACTGCCCACTGCCCACCATCTGGAAGGTTTTTGACCTCTCAGATGACATGGTAACAGAGGCCTGTCCATTGATGACCGAGGGCATGGTTCCCGACAGTGGAAGGACAGGCGTAGTGACCGGGCCTTGGGAGGGGAGATGGTTTGGGGTCAGGGCTAGAGCTCTGGAGGCTGGGTTTAGAGCTGTTAGGGTAGGCTGTCTGTTCATGATAGCTACCTGGCTACGGATCTGCTCAATTAGCTGTAACTGCTGCACTTGTTGCTGCTGAAGGACTACAAGGTGCTCCAGAAGAACAGGGATGGAGGCTGTGGCCGCTTTACCTCCGTCCTTGCTGCTGCTTATGCCCTGGGAGAACTGGGCCACAGCAACGCTGGTGCTATGGAGGATCTCCAGGGTCACGTTGGTAGTGGGCATACCATAGCTGGTGACTGATGTCATCTGTGGGGACGATGAGTTTGTAGACTCCAGACTGGCGGTGGCGTGCTTCTCCTGGAGCTGCTCAAGTTCCATGGGCTTGTCTTCCTTGCTAGCTTCTTGAAAATCCTGGTTACTGTGATGATTCAGAGTCTCTGCCAGCTCATTACCGCCATCGGTGTAGTCCATGTCTGCTGAGTCACTGTTGTCCATGCTGGGGGATGGGGAAAGCCCTGCAGGGGACATGTCCTCTCCATCCTTCACTATTAACACCAATGGGTCCACTGTGCAGACTGTCTGGTGCTCACACAGCTCGGTCCAAGTGAAGAACTCAGCGCAGCACCTCTCACAGACGTGGCTTTCCTCGCTCCTTGCCTCTCGACTGTTCTCCTCCTCGTCCAGTCCATTCAATAGCACTGCTAGGAAAACAATTAAGAGAACATTTAATGGCTGTTACTCTATGTCACTGTTCTTGTTTTGTCTAACTTGCGTAATATATTACAAATAATTGTAACTATACATACAATAACATTTGTAACATGTATGGTTAATAATTGTACTTAGTAATATTATTTGCATGTACAGTAGCAGAGGTTTTTGGTTATGCCACAGACATATATAAAACAGTTCAGTAATACCATCCTATAAGTATTTAAATTAAACCTTTTTTGTAAGTTTGAAATTTTCATTTATTTTTAACAATTATATACCAATTGGCTATACCAAATTAAAAGGCTATGCAGTCATACCATCTAACAATAAAAAAGCCTAGAATATATATACTATGCATGCATTTGACTATATTCTCTTTGTTCCTGCATGAAACCTACTGCTCTAGTTTCCACGTGAACTAAATGCTACAACAGTCAAATGGAACATAATTTCCTAATTTCCAGTTTATAGAGTTCTGGAAAATCTAAATATTGACGGAGTAGGTTTGTACAAGTTTGATACCTTTAAAGAAGTTCTAAGAGCACAGCCATGGGTTTTGAAGCAGGGCAATGCTTGCATTATAAAGTTTTTTATCAAAAGGCAAAGATTACTTTTTAATTTATCTAGAACTCCAAGACTGGAACATTCTGCCTGAAAACATAGCTGGAAATCTGTGACTGCTTGTGTATGTTGAAAATATATCTCTTAAAGATTGGCTTTTAAATGTTATATTATGTGTTATATTTTATGTTATTCTATGTGTTGTAAAACAGTGAGTAACTTATTTTAATTGAATAAACGTTATATACATTTCTATTGGTGGCTTGTTGGAATATGTTTTATCCTGTGAATTATTTTATAAAAATGTAAGTATAAAAGTATAAATATTTAAATAGAATAGTTCTTTGAAACTTACTTTCTAAGAAAGTGCAACAAAATATTGGTGTTATATTTATTATTCCTATATGTTGTGTTTTGTTTGGTGATGATAGCTGAACGTAGTGTTCTTGATGTGAGTAAATGTGGTAGTGTTGGGGTTGAATTTGCTTGAAGAAACAGATGTCTTTGTCTTTTATTAAACTTGCAGCGCTGATGACATTTACTTTAAAAAGTAGGATGGTGTATTTAAATCAACACATGATCGTGTTCACTACCATGCCATGAACGTTAAACAACAGAGGAATTGATTGATTGAAGTTAAACAAATATATTTGAGGAGAAAAATAATTTGGTATTGTCTTTTGCACGTAGCCAACCGAGCTAAATTCAGATAATTGTATGTTTAAGGGAGATAATAAAAAAACATGTACTGCTAACAATGTACAAATTAAAATTAAAAAATAATTATCTTTCTTGTTTTCGTGTGAGTACGTACGCCTAATTGAGTTCAATTATGACATGAAAAACTGAAATACATTTAGTACTTTCTAACTTTTGCGAAAGCATACTGATGCTTCGAGAAGTATAGGTCCGAGTGCAACAAAGCTTTGGAGCAACAATTTGTGTGTGTGTGTGTGTGTGTGTGTGTGTGTGTGTGTGTGTGTGTGTGTGTGTGTGTGTGTGTGTGTGTGTGTGTGTGTGTGTGTGTGTGTGCGTGTGTGTGTGTGCGCGTGTGTGTGTTTCTTTCTTTACCCCTCTCTCTTTTTGTGTCACCCTGATCAATAAATACACGTTCAAAATTATAGGGCTATTTACAGATAGTTTTTTCTAATGCGGAATGTAAGCAAAGAAAGATGACCCTTTAAGTGTAGATAACCAGTCATTTGGTCACCAAGTGGGTGGTCTCACAATCACCAAGGCAATTCAGCAAACACAAAAAGCCTGTGTTAACATTTGCAAAAGCTTCAAGAGCAGGATATAACCGAAAAACTCTACTCTGCCAACTGAACTTCGACCGATAATGGCTCTACAGTACAATTCTGAAACATATAAATATAATGCCCTAAGTTAACGCACTCTAACATTCACATTTAAGAATCACAAGCGTGTCCAAAAGCTTTTAGTTATAGAGTGGTTAGTAAACTTTTATACAGAAAAATGTAAATATCCCTATCCAATAAAAAAACATTCAATCACTGACTTTTGCCTTTTGGTTTCTAGGGGTAAGAGGCTTCAATTGATGTGATGTACTAATTGCATTATGAAGCTGACATGAGGCACTTGTCCTAAGCAGGGTGAAGGATGCAAAGGTTAAATCAGCTGGCTCAATCAAAGCCCATCTCACAGCTCCTGCCCTGCTTGACTGTGTCTGGGGTGTGTTGATGGTATTCAACTTCTTTAAATAGTTTTTCAACAGAAATAAACATGAATTTGAACCTACCATAAAATATGTCATATGTTCCTTAAATTTAAAACAATATGAAAGTAAAATAACCCATAATACATGCCTTGTATTACATAGATTTGTTTAATAATTACATTTTATTAAATAAATTATTAAAAAGAATGTTTGCTTTAGTTTATTGAATAACTGTGATTGTATAGCCTAATTTGTAGAATAAGGACGAACTCCTCACTAGTTTTTGTCTTTTTTGAGCATTTCATTTTTAACAAGTTTGGTGTGGTCTTATGCCTGAATAAGTAGTCTCATAAATAGACATACATTGGGTGAATCCAAAGAATCGTTTGTTTCAAATTAAGAAATGTACCAAATGCGAATATATCTCAATTAACTGAAATGGAGAATGGTTGTTAACAATATTGGACTACATTTGATTTTGGAGCTTTCTCTATAGGCTCAATTATTCAAAGCCCTTGTGAAAAGTGTAGAATTATAGGCTCATATCTTTCGTTACAAAAAAAGTAATTTCTAGACATGCATTTTTATGTGATCATTCCTTTTTTACATCATCATAACAATGAAAAAACTTTGTATCATGCCAACCGTGTCATTCGTGTAAAGGCCTTAAACATAAGGTATTGTTTAAAGTAGCCTACGTCGGCATAGGCCGATAATAAACCAAGTTCACAAAATATGAGCATCACGACTTCAAATGATGTTGCATTTAGGATAACATGAACGTTTATTTTTATTTTAATTTTTTTTCTACATATAGGCTAAACCCAAAAAATATTATATTACACAAGTACAATATTTCGACTAAGGCTATTACGGGGAAGCAGATATTGTTAAAAACACACCAAAAGCTCCAGTAGAAACCAACTGATCTTCATAACCATATATTGAATCTGGACTATTTAACATTTCTTAAGGAAATACAAGTAATCAAAATTCTGAAGAAGTAATCAGAAGGATTCTAAATTTAGTAAAAAGCTTGTTGTATGATTCTGACACTAACAGGCATGTTGGACGTCATGTTGCAAAGCTCAATTTACATCAAAAAGTTTAAAAATCAAGTTCCGGAAAAGAAAGTTCAAAGTAAAAATCTCATAGGCCTGCACATACCTTTTTTTGACAGTGAGTCAGTTTGCAACGCCTCCTCGTCCGATTTGAGATGTTGAGGCTTGGTTTGTTTGCGGCGGGACATGTTGATAGTTCTAAGCGATGTGCTCCTTGCTTCGGCCGATTCATCGGCAACCAATGGATCCCGTCCGGAAGGTACGTAAGGTCAATGAAATAAAGGATATTAGCTGGTGTTACCCATGTACAGATTGCGCATGTCGCTGTAATTATGATGGAGGTTAATGCTTTACGACTCTTGGTGCCTTTCGATGGGTGATTGGCTAACGTCCAGCAGACTCTCTGGATATGGAAATGAGGGATGGGTTTAATAATTGCGCTATACTTCACTTTCCAACCCGTATCCACCTGTCTTTACGCAAGGAGCCGTCCACCTCAAACAGGTACAATACCACAAGTTTCGCACGTATTTTTTGTTGTTGTCCTTTTTTACTTTATTACTTGGAATTGTCAACTTGGCATCCGAATGTTGCTGGTATTTAATCAGTTTAGTCCCAAGAACAATAATTATATATAGATCGTGCGTTTTTTTTCAGTCATTTCGAAAGTCTTTTTTGTCTTCAAAAATAGAAAATCCTCATATTTCTTCACACCCACAATGATATCATGCTTTCTTGATTACAGCATAAAAATATCAATTAGAAAAAACAAACTGTAATATTCAATAGTTTTGAACACGTGAAGCTAGGCATTAAAATCCAAACTTTGCCATGCAACGATGGCATGGGTAAAATAAAGTGCATGCGTAAATGTAAGAGCTATCGGCTTATCGCAAGATAAAGGTTGATCGAGGTGCAGATCCTTGGTCCTTCGTGTTTGTCTGTCGCAGAGCGCCGTTTTCCTGCAAGTTGCCTCCGCCTCCAGTCCATCATTAGAGGCCTTGGAGGCGATTGCGATAGGCTAAAGCTATAACAGGCTATACCAGAGAAGGTGTTGGAGCCCTTGGATCTCTCAGTTCCTCTGACCTCCCACATGATACTGCACTGCGAACCTCCCTTGAAATAAATGTATTTAATTAATAGACATAATTACAATTGATAACCCAAAGCTCTATATGTATGTGCAACGAAATACAAAGTCTTACCAAAAGTTCAACCCATCATACTTGGCCTTAATATCTTTTAATTAAACAAATATTAAACCCACTTAACAAATTCTCTAAATCATTTGGTTCTAAAACTGTAATTATGTGATATTAAAAAGGAGGACAAAGTTAGTTGTTGATAACAGGAGCCTTGACACACAACAGCGTATTGATCAGCATTTTTCCTATTCCCCTGCGATGGACAGATAAAGAGGTCCGGTCCTTGTGGTATATAATTTCGTCAGACCTATCAGGTTTCCAAAGACTTATGATGAATAGCCAGAGTGGCTATGAGCTCTTATCTGGGAACCAAACCCTCCTTGATTTGATATTGATTCTCTGTAACTAGCTCAGCACACAAAATCAAAGTACCAGTACTTGACCAGGATCTTTGAAATCATCTTACTACCGGACCTCCACGAACACACATAATCTTACACTTACACACACAAACACATATATGCAGACAAACACTCACATATACGCACAAATAAACGTGCGCACACACACACACACACAAACACACACACACACACACACACACACACACACTGACACACACGTCTCTTTCTCTGTAATAATAGAGGATGGTCATTGCTATTACATTCTTCTTCAGAAAACACTATTGATTTACCTTTCAAATTTGTACAGAATTATAGACAAGCAGTGTGAAGACCTCAGATATTTAGTCAAACTAGTTTATTGCCTATTGCCACATGAGATTTGACTCATGGAAAGTGCAGACATTTACTGACTACTTATGCATTTGTTGTGGTCCATTCACTCTGTTGAATATTTTGAAGTTTGACGTAGTTATTTTTGTTTTAGCTTTGATGTCAATAGCCTTATCTAAACAGCGCTTTCACAGTTTACTCTGTATTATATATTTACAAAGTTAACATGAATCCATAATTTCTTTGTAAATGTTATGAACAAAATAAAACAGTATTGCTATATATTTCTTGTTATTGCCTTGCTAAGTTGGCCCTGGTTCAGGCTATCCCTGCTTTGCCTTGAGTGAAATTTGGTTGACATTTTAATTGTACTAGACAGATCTTCAAAATACACATTACACACAGATGCAAGCTCATATGTTGAATTTGGAAATATGTGCAAACACGTTTTGTGTGTGTGTACGGCACTGCCCTGGCTAAGTGCTTCCTGGTCCCCCGTTCTGCTTTTGTGTTCTCATTGATTACAGTTGCCTGTGATTTACAGCCAACCAAATGGATGAGCAGATATAGCCCCCTCCTGTCAGAATGCGTCAGCAGAGGAATGCGAGGGCTCCTGCTCGGAGAGACCTCCGATGAAGATATGACAAGCTGAATGACCTCTGACCCCTGTTTCGTGCTTACATCCCATGATCAGCTTCAGGAACATGCAACACTAAGCATTATCGCTCTGCCCAAATGAAAAGGCACCCATGGGTGAGGCAAGTATTAGGGAGAGACTGGGATTATTTTGGGAAACGTTCACATTCTGGCATTTACGAAAGACTGGCCTGCTGTTTCTTAGAACCAGGTGTAACGCACCACAGCTATTTATGACCAAACAACAACATAACAGAAGAATATCAAATACAGCAAGAAGGTGTTGCTCTGAGTATATGTGACCTGAGTATGTGGAGGTCCATTGCAAAATTGAGTTTGGTACAATTTGGATATAATTTGATTTAGTTCCAATGATATGGATAACCTACTTTAAAATTAAGAATAGGCCTTGACAAAGACATGTTCAGGTTTGCGGTGTTTTCAACCATCCACTATACCACTACAGAGAGTATCAGTAAGAATTACACACACACACAAGGTCTCTTTCCTCGTATAATCACACAAAGGGATTTTTGTTGAAAATGATCATAAATCACAAGTGGCAATCAATACGGTGGGGCCTGGCTGCTCTGGCCTGATAACACAATCAATATCAAGGTATTTGGATTTTAATTAATACATGACAGAGGCCCAGCCCTCAAACAATGAAATATGGTCTCAGTACTTCTTGAAATAAGCACCCTGTCCGAATTGAGCACCACAGATGTCCCCATGATAACTAACAGTTTATCTGATGCAGTTGTCAAAAGGATCAGGTGCCTGAGTTAAGGAACACGTTTCTGTATATGTAAATACCTACATACCCACTTACACTACATATATATATATATATATATATATATATATATATATATATATATATATATATATATATATATATATATATATATAGTGTACGTGGGTATGTAGGTATGTATGTATGTATGTATGGAAGTATCTATGTGTGCGTAGTGTATTTTTGTCTGTGTGGAAATATGCATATACTTCCGTGCACATAAATTGTACTTTATACTTTAAGAAACTGCAAAATTCTTTATGCAAACTTTAACAACAAAAGTTCACACATGCACTTTTTAGAAAACCAAAAAATCTGTTTAAACACTTGGATCCAGACAGCCCCTCCACAATATACAAAACCTCCCATTGCCGACAGAACAGAATGGGTGCAGGCTCTTCATCACAAACATAAAGAAAAACAGAGAAAGACCAGAGAAGTAAATCCAAAGTGAACAAAGAATGAGCAAACCATGCGGCAGGAGTGATGGACGGCCTGGAGACAGGGCTGCTAGGTTATGTAGACCGAGGCCCGAGTAGACTGGAAATTTCTGATCGCTTTAATTCACTACATCCAGCCAGGCTGCCTCTCTCAGCCACTACTTTTATCTGCCACAGTGCTGCCGTATTGATTTTTTTTATCTTCCAGGCTGGATAAGAGGACAGAGAAGGAAGGCAGCGAGAGTGAATGGAGAACTCTCCTCCAGATTGCTGCTATTCTCCGGCTTATTGCCTCCTGTCCTTCATGGTTTCACATGATGGCCAGTATGTCAGGTTTGGCTTAAAGCTTTCAAGGACCTGGATGATGATAGCAATGGAGTGGGAGAAAGAAAGGGAGATGGGCTGAGATAGAAACTACAACAAGAATGAGATAAGTAGATTAAAATGAAATCAACCTCTTCCACAGTTGTCATCTGATGGCCTGACGTGTTTTGGAAATGGTGGGCTTTAGTCTCTGTTGACATGCTCATGTAATTTTATGCAGGAGACATTCCTATTGAGAAAGAAGTCATGGTACATATGTTTGCCATTTTGTTTGGGTAAACAAGAGCAAATGACTCTAAGATAAGTTCTAAGAGAGACTTTATAAGAAAGTGCGTATCATCTGACGTAGGCAACGGAAAACTCCAGCCACAGAATAATGAATTATTTCGAGGACAAAACCACTGTCCAGTCATCGGCTATCATTGGGAAAACATTGTGTTTCCTTATGAACCCTCCGGAAAAATCTTGAATTCAAATGTACCATTGTGATCAGAGAGTTCTAGAAATTGAAGTTATAAGAACTATAACTAACAAAACAAAAAAAAAAAAATCAAGAATAGTCTCTACAAGTCGTACGTTTCTCAAAGACGTAATGGGAGCCTTACATTAATTGAGTATTCAATGTTGCCATGTCATAAATCCATTGATCAAGTCCTAGTAAAACCATTATTGAAGTTGTAAGACGAGCCAGTCTGGAATTGTTGACACATTAAAGCAGCATATGTGAATATTCCTGAGCCTGCTTAGTCCAGCATTAGGCTCAGTGGGGGACGGACGAACATGTAACGATTAGGAAACTCCTCCTAAAGCACTCCAACAAGGGGATGCAGAAACACTGAACATGAGCTACGAAGCTTGAAACTAAGTACATTAGATTGCTTTGATTACAGTGTCTACATTTGTTTTCCAAAAAGTGTTTGTCACCAGTGTAAGGTTGCAGACTTCATTTGTAGTTTTAGAGTTGAGGTTAGGAGACATGAGAGAGTGTAAGATCATTATATGCAGTTGAACGAGGTTGGAAAGCTAATACAAACAAACAGCCATTTCTCCATCCTAGTCAAACACTTTAACAACCCCCAGTGTTTGGTCAATGTCTGCCTAACACAGAAAAAAAGGCGTGAAAAAAGTCTTAGACTGATTTTCATGTGAATGTTGACTAAGGATGGTCTCCATCTGTGTAAACCGTCTTAACCAGTGACTTCCTGTGACTCACTGTCTGCAGCCTGGAGCCAATCACTGATATTTATCATGCAAGATGGCACCCATTCCCATGGTTACACCTCTAATGGGCTACTGATGTGGTTCTCTACATACAGTAGATCCTATACAGTGTATGTCCCAAAAACTTTACTACATTAACTGTATGCTTATCATAGGTCATAAGTCCTGCTCCTGTGGCTATTCTCATAAACAATGGCTTTGCTTTTCAGAGGTCATCATGGTGACATATTCAGTGGTTCACAGTGACCTGTTTTGAGTCCAAACAAGCCAATGGGATGGGGCTCAGAGCAGTAGGTGTAAACAGCAGGGTGTCCTTCCCAGTGTCCTCTCCTCCTCCACTCCCTCCTCACTGATACGACTGTTTCTAGATGACACTATCATTAAAGTTAGCATTGCACTATCCATCAAACAGGGCACGGCATTGATGCATAGTTCCGTTGTTCATATTGAGATTGTTAATGTAATGCCGCAAAGGGGACATAAGATGGAGAATGTTTGTTTAGGGAGACAGTAAAGATACGGATTTGGCTTTATTATGGTCCCCCTGCTACTGGGAGATGTTCTCTTTTTTATGAAAAGCACCGTGTTGTAACAGCCCAAATAAAACTCACCTTTTGTATTCATCTGGGTCTCACAAATGGGGTTTTCATGAACCGATGAACCAACTCTTTATTGAGGGGGTTAGTTCTGGATAATTACAGAGTCATGGTCTATGATGTTAGCATGGCTTATTTGCGTAAACTCTAGTGACAGGGAAGATGTTTTAGTATTTTGAAGGTAATTTATGACTACTTTAGAGTAGGATAATCCATAGCAGTACGTTAGCTAAACATTAGACGACAGCCAGGCAGTCTTTCACCAGTGTAATGTTTTTGCTCTGTCTGGTCTTGAGGTGTGTGTGTGTGTGTGTGTGTGTGTGTGTGTGTATGTGTGTGTGTGTGTGTGTGTGTGTGTGTGTGTGTGTGTGAGTGTGTGTGTCTAAGACAGAAATATTGTAGCGTCCTTACTGCCTGGACAGACTGTGTATATGTTTTTTTAATCTGTATGTGTTAGATACCAAGGGCGAGGGGGTCCCAGAAAGTGAATGTGTGGTAGGGGTATTGGGTGAAAACAAATTCCACTCTTGCAAACATTCTCAAAGTAAAAAACCTTTCATCTTGACCTTTTTCTCATTGAAATGACTTCTGCACAAAATGCCAGTGTATGTGTCAAACATTCCTTTCAAATTCAGGGAGAGACAACAACTAAAGTAAGGTGATGTGAACAGTAAAACATTCCAATCTACTTTACAGCTTTTTAACAGCACATCCTGGGTCGGCCCTTACTGGCTGCCTGCAGTCCTAGCTGCCTCATATCCGGCCCCCTTGATTCAGAGCATCAGGCAGCATATGTATGCAGCTCAACCTCTTTGCTGTGCGACTTGCTGGGTGCTACTCCTTAAACCAGCACCCCCTTTGACTTCCTAATGGCTGTAAACAAAATGCAATTTCACATTTCCTGTGGTCTAGACACAACAAAAGCACAGAAAATAAAGGTACAAACTGGTTCTTACTGATACCACCAGTGTAACTGTACTGAAAGACTTCAATCGATGAGCACTACAAAACTACACCTCTAGTGTTTTTTAAAATATAATATCACCGTACATTTTGCTCACATTTTAAAAATGAACATGGTTTCCACGATAAAAATCAAGAAATCATGGAATACGCAGACATACATATTCTAACTTCTGTGATATCTTAATTGAAACGTTGTACTGAGAATTGCGTTTTTTCTTTCATGAGGTTTCTATGCATCGCAGCCAAGCCGGATGAATTCCAAAGCTAAATGAGCCTTAGAGGAGATGATCATTGATTTAATCACATCATCAGCTTCAACCACTTCAGGGCAGTAGTAGCTAATCCATAACCAGCCTCTCCCATTAATAGATGTACCCCCTCGTCTGTGTTCACAGCTAACCGGCAACCAAGAGGTCACCTTTGATGATTCACCAGATATCAAGATCTCATGCTCAGATATGTCATGAAGTGCATGACAATTTATCCCAAAAAAATAACTAACATCATTACCAGTCAACAATGTGGGACATGAAGTGCGTGACAATTAATAAAAAAATAACTAGCATCATTCCCCATCAACAATGTAGGACTTTACTCCATTCACAAGGGTCACGAGAGATTATCGCAACTGTGTCACCATAGTGTTTGATAACAACTCTATGTTTTTGTCTATGTGTGTGTGTGCATGCGTGCGTGCGTGCGTGTGTGCGTGCGTGTGTGTGTGTGTGTGTGTGGGGTGGGTTCATTCTTCATATCTGTAAAACCAACTTACAGTATATTATGTTATAACTGTAGTAAGACACAATGGTATGGATTGTCCCGGTTCCGACTTAAACAAAAATAAATTGTCTATTTTGATAATTCCATAATTGAAATAAAATAACCAGCTACATCAGCCGGTTAATGTATTTCTGTGTCTTACTTTACATGGTGCCCTATTCAAGGGCTCCCATATTGTAAGTGAAGACTGATTGAAAACTGTTCAAGTCCCTTTCATTCCTCAAGACCTTTACAAATAAAAGAAGTGAAGGCAAAAAAAGTAGGCCTACTTCCTTTTTATCTGATATCCAAGCAGAATGGAACTCTCCTCTTGAGTGGAAAATATAGCCCTGGGAAAGCTTTGGGTTATTATTGCACATCTATTCTAAAAGTATTTCTAAACAATTCGGTGTTGTGCTCAAACAGAAATCTTATGAATACTTTTCTGGAGCAAAGGACAAAGCCACACTGGGGCTGTACATCTGTGAGTTTTGAAACAAAGGTTTGTTTGTGAGCCTCAATCACTTGTGCTCATGAAAGCAGACACTTACTTGAAAAACTTTTTTTTCGGGGGAACACTCTAAACCTACATCCTGGTATAAATTTGCACAACGCAATACAGGCTTGATTGTGTCGGAGGCTGGACACAGGACGCATACAAATAGAACCCCCTCTTCATACAAATGAAACCCCCTTTCCCTGCATGGCTCAGTGGCTAATGTACAATAAATCAACAAAAGAGGGCTTTAATACCACCATTGGGCCGGGCCGGGACTACTGTTATTTTATCTTTTTACAGTATTTAATTGGAAGTTTTCCCTGAAACCTTGCACCCTGCTTCCAAATGACTTTACCCAAAATCTAAGAGGAGATTGATAAGAATTCCGTCCCTCCCTTCCCCTTCTCCCTTTAAGTTACCCTCTCCTTTGCCTTTCAGGAGAGAGCAAGTTTTTGCAGAGGGAGAATAAAGTTACAAGTGTGTGGCATTTGGTGGAGGCAGGATGAAATTGGAGGCTCAGAGGGACGGATAAGCACAGGCTGGGAAAAAGGGGAAGTTGGCAGTGGCAGCGGGTCAACAGCGCGCCTCAGAGCCGTACCACTGCACCAGGTGTCCACTTAATTCAAATGATACTATTATTCATAGACTGAGGCAGAGTATTGAGCCCCCCTCCCCCTCCCCGCCTTCCCAAATAATTTGCAACTGAATACAGATATAATCCTGGAAATATAAGTCTCCATTAAGGCTATCCCATTTAGCAAACAAGGGTGCCTTTGTGCAACATGTTGTGTGTATAAATCACTGTCTGAGAAAAAAATAAGGGTATAAGAAAAAAAAGCTACCCAAGACAAGACTTGAGATTCTCCATACCATTAGAATTTAGAGTGTGTTTGGTCTCAATTAATTAGCATTTTTATCATTACGAATTTAAAACTTGTGCTCTGTGATGTTATGACCACAATTTAATTAATTGCTAAATAGTTTGTTCCTCCTCTTTCCCTGTATTCCTGGTCCCCATAGACAAGTAAACATTCTCAGAAGTACAGTATGCATCCCCCTACAAGACAAATTTATTTATATTTGGAATTTTTACAACAATTTACAAAATATATACATAAATATGTTTTTGTCTTTTGGACAGGAAATATATAAGTTGCTTTTCGTTTCAGCCCTGGGACTGTAAAGATAGTACAAGTGCGGAAGGGGCATGGCCTATGTTGCTGCAAACACATACACACATGCACACACGCACATACATACACTTCTAGGCAGTGTAATTCCCTATCCTTTCACTAGCTCGCATACAGTACAATACAGGAGCCCTGATAGGGCTATTCTAAAGTTCATCTTACAGTAAATCACTGGATCAATACAGTCTTAAGCAAGGAGAAATGTCTTAGAAAGCGGTGCTTCAATGTTACCATACAAAAGGCATACATGGGTCTGATCCCTTTGCCCAGTAATTGAATGGTGAAAAGACTCTCGCGGACAATAACCCATAGGGCTTAAATAAAACCACTTTTCTGACTCCAGACCAAACTGACATAAAAACTCAATGGAGATGTAATTATCCCTCTCCCCACATTTTGACCAAAATACAAAATGTTTCATGTGTAAAACCTATGGACGTGACAACAAATTGAAAAATACCAAAAATTACTTGAATTAAACTTGACTGAGTAAGTGCCGATTAACACTTGAAATATAATCGCAAATACATTATGAATTCTGTATGGTATATTGTTGTTTTGCATAGAATTATGGTACACCTTTTACTTAATTACATTGTAATAAAATAAAGAAAGTTACTCTGATTTCAGTGTAATTATAATACAAACATTTGATTTAAAACTCAAGGATTTGTCATTTGTTACCATGCATCAGCTATTGTGTGTGAAACTGACCACCAAGCGAGCTACCTGTTATTGCTGCACACCTAAAATACTTCATCAATCAATGCAAGAGTCAGTGTTAGCCTGTGATTGGGGCAGAATTCAGGCAATCCATATGTGTTTAACCATTGACTGTTCTCAATACTGCCCAGGTAATGCTATTTCTCCCCCACTAACCCTCATTTGCTGGCATGTAGTGTGTAAAAAGACCCAGCGAGTTTAATAAACAATATAATCAGTGCTTCAGGGTATCTTACACAGTGAGCCTAAAGAGTTTGCATTCAAATAAAAATTATTCACTGTTATGAGCGCAGTTACTGAATAAAACAATTCAATGAAATTCACAATGTATATATTTACTATATATTATAGTGTACACAAATATAAGAATTGTGTTGACTGCATAATTTATTACGCATGTTTGGGAGCTTTTTTTTATAAAGTTCTGGTTCCCATGACCCATCACAATACAGTGATAAAGTATTCAAGCAGTGATGTATGAAATTCTGGCAAATAAAACTTTTGTCCAGCCACACTGGCTAATTATTTGACAGATTGGCACCCTGTTGTGTGTGGGTACTGCAAGGACCCCCTCGCCCATCCCCCACCCAATAAAGAAGCCACTTGCAGAAAAAAAAAATTCCTTTATAGGCTCCTTTTCTATTCTTTGTTAGAAGATTACATTTTTTCACCACATTTTGGAATGGCAGAATGGGGGAGAACTGTGGGTTTTTATAGAGGGCTCTGTGTGCACAAGCAGTGACAGAGGGGCCAGGACAGCAGTCAGTGGCAGACAAAAAAAGACTTTCTCAAGCAGAAATATTTAATCTTCTCAGAGAAAATAAAGCATAGAATAAAAAGGGGGGGACAAAAAGAAGCCAATCTTCCACAGGTCCCCTCACCCCACAGTTATTTGTTAAAAAGATCGATGGAATACATCTGCATGTTTAATTAATATGCATTCTCACGTCTTTTTCCTGTCTGTCTGATAGCTGACCATGATGTCATCAGTTCATTTCTTTTGACAGTATGGAGAACCAGTCAGAATGCAATAACAACCAAAGATATTGTTTAGAGAAATGCAGAAGTATTACCATTGATACTGAAACTTACACCACATTTAGATCTACATATAGTATGTATCATGAAGAAATAATATCAAGCATTCTTTATTATATTATTATACTGTAAAGTTGTAGTGCTCTCGCTTCTTTGGCTGTAGACCCTCCCAGTCAAATCTTGCACAACGTGGGTAGCAGTGGCCCACGTGTCAATTCCTACACTAATTTCTTCACATGAAAATGATATACTGATTCTGGCATGTTGAGTGCAAAACATACAGATAAACACATAGAACACAGATACAATTTGAGAACAAACACTTTGGAGCCACCACACAACACCGCATAATCAATCAAGCCTGCTGGGTCTCCAGAAACGGAGTGGGATGATACCCTTAGCATCTGGCTACTAAGTAGTGGGGACCTAGAGTGAGAGCATCTGTGCGAGCTCATTCCTCCCCTCATCAGGCTAAGGTTGAAAGAACACCTGGCACTGGACCAACTGAGAGGTAGCTGTAGTATTCACCACACAACGTCCCCCTACACGAAAGGTTAAAAACCCGTCCCAGGTTTCTAGCTCACACACCAGCCCAGAGCATATGCTCCAAAACACGTGTTCCACTCACCGCACAACTTGCAAATAGTGCTGGACAACCATCTAAACCTTCTACTCAGCTGGACCACTATAGAACCCTCTCACTCCATCGACTAATATGGGAACACGATGAGAAACGAAGAGAGAGGTTTCAGTAAACGTATGTGAACCAAAGCCATCGCTTGCTACTGCGGGCCCTAATGCAATCCTTCGCACTAAATCATGGGCATATTGTCCTGGTTAACCTGATTATTGGGATGGGGCTCGCATACTGACCTTTTCCCATCGTCATGCCACCAGCTCCAAATCATGGGTTCTGATGTCCACGTCAGCCAAACACTCATACAGACAAATGTCAGCACATGTTGAATGAAACTCAGTGTGTTCTTATCCTACAAATGCCAATCGCTGCAACGGAGTGAGTAAGGTGGAGAGAGACACATACAGAGGGAAACAGACTCGATGGCAATGACACTGTTGACTTCAACCCAGGTCGAGGACACCAGCCGCCACAGCCGGCCCTCTGTTCAGACCCTCACCAGTGCATTGAATGTATCTCTGGATGTTTTGTTTTGCCTAATGGCTGTGTGTCCGCTCGTTCGTCTGTGTCACCACCACTGGCCAAGGCGGGCTTCCGGCAGGGGTCGGGGAAAGGGACGAGGGGGGCGCATGGAAATGAGAGCCATTCATCCCCCTCCGCCCAGACTCCCCAGATTGGCATATGGCATGGCATTGTCCTTGGTCACTGAGCCAGAAGTGATGCAATTTGTTGGCATGTCCTGTCATTTCACAAACTACCAATCCCACTGAGGCATTCAGAAAACAACAACACCAGACATGGAAGGGCAGCCAGCGACTTGGCTACAGAGGAAGACATGCCAGAGCATTCCGAGAAAATGAATCATTCTCCAGGTTTCTCAAGACTCCCAAAATAAGTAAACAAATATGAAGTGTGTCTGACAATAACTCCTGAAAACATAAAGGACGCAATCCGTAAGCCTAAATGAATCCCTGTTACATAAGCGTTTGCATGTTTAATGCCCAAGCCAACAGAGAAACGTTATGTTGTGCACCTGTCCACATTGAAAAGGGGGCAGACAATTTAACATCTACTAAATGGACTGAGGAATTAAATCAACTTTAATGTGATCAGGTATCATCAAGTTCAACAATCACTGTAATATTAATTTAAATGTTTAAATCAAATATTTAAGTTTTATTATTGTGTGGCATCTTTTGCTACTTTTCTCTTAGAACATTACCATGTCTACACAAATTGCCCCCAAATAGAACGAGAGAGTTATACAATTTTAGGTGTGAACTACATCCACTTCAGGCAAACATTTGAAGAGGCTCTAAAAGAATAACGAAAACCACATGACAAATATAATTTCCCAACAGCCACACCATAAATGAGTCTTTGTATCCTCCAGTTTAATCCTCTGATATTGACCCCAAGCTGTCCAATGTTTAATTAGCTTGCAAAAAGACTTAAGGAGGGAGACCAAATCTTCAAAGAATATGGCCACTGCTTTGTGGAACATAAAATCCCCTTCCAGATCCCATTGTCCAGAGTTTGCTCATAGTTGACCTCACCTTCTGGTGGGATCTCCTGTTGAAAGGCATGGCCGCCTCTAACTGGCCACACAAAGAGGCTTTCCCTCCAGGGAGGCCCTGGGCTGTCAGTGGGAGATGCTGGGCTACGTCACAACCAAGGGATGTTGGATCTGCTGCTGCTCTTACCTCTGTGGGTAAATAATCACTTCAACTTGACTAACGATACTTTGATGTGGCTTTTGCAATTTTTACTTGCATTGGTAGATGTTTTATAATACTTACTGGGGGGATGTCTGTGATTTCAAACATTCAAGTTGGCAGAACCAACATCCTCTTTTAAAGTGTCCTGCTTTCAAATGTTTAATCCAGCTGCCTAACTGCCCAGAGAAAGTAAAACAATTATTTAATTTCAGTTTACAAACTTGTTGTGCCAATAAGTGCTTGCCCAAATAAAATGCAAATTACATTAAAAGGAAGAATTACGGGCGCATTTATCTGCCCCAGAACAAGCAACTGTATTCCAGTTCAGACCCCATCCATCATCTCCGAGGTATGGAATCCACTTTCAACCATGAAATTGTCCCGGAGCCTAGTAGAGGTGACAGGGGCCCAAAGGGAGATAGATGGTGGGACATTGTGGCAGAGGATTTCACTGGGCGCCCCCGCAGCTGTTTTCTTGACACCTGGGCCACAAGAGCCAATCACCTTGTCATGTTTTCACGTCAGCCGTTGAATGACTGAGGTCCTATGACATAATTACTTCTCCGCTGTGCACTCTGAAAATATGATTCCAGGGTCAAACTACGGTACAGTAACAGGTCGCAGTTTATCGCCCATCCTCTGAAAAGATTGTTGGACTTAATGTCATTGAATCAGTCAATCATCACAGGAGAAACACACCTTTGGAAACACATTCCAGGTGGGCTTTACTCTGCCGCCATTTCCCCTTCTGCAAACAACCTCTGGCATGCCCATCTGAAAGTCCAGGAGATGACTTCACCGCTGATATTTGCTGTCTTGTCTGGTGTGACTTTCCCCCAGTCTCTCTTCCTGTATGCCCATTCTCAATTAGGAAATGTATTGGCATCCCAGGCGTGGTTGAAACATACTGATGATGTCATCGCTGCAACCCAGAACCCTTAAATCAGAACAAAATGCATCCATCATCCCACAGATGTCTCCTTCATTTGATTAACACAAAGTCCATATGGCGTTGAAGTAAATCAATCAGCGAATGTAGCCCTGAGACACTTGCATTTTTTCCTCCAGTGTACTCTTAGCTAGGAGAAATTGGGACAAACATGCAAGTATTTTAAAGAATTATTCTCATAAATACCTATTGATATTTAGGTAAAGTTGCAGCATGTCATCATTTACCTCTACACTATGGGATACAGAGTGGTTACTAAGCTTTTGAGACAGCTTAATCAACATATTCTTTATAAATCTATGTCCTATTTGTGAGCACATTCATTTGCATTTATTATGACAATAACCATAGCTTTTAGCAACTGCTCAAAGCAATGCGAGGACTTTCATGACACTAAAGGCACTCTGAGAGGTGTCCCTAATTTTCCAGACAATAAGGCAGCATTGGTCTGATATGAAGAAGACCTTAATGCTCCCTCTCTGCATATCAAAAACAGAGGCGCTTAGGAACACAGAATGAAGCTCACACCGTCTCTCATCCCTCATCTGAGGACTCACCCGACCATTATACTGATTCAAATATGATGTCTAAGATCATGTTAATAAGAATTTCAGGTTTAGCCTCTCTATCAATTATCACAGCGCTGATTCTCCATGTTCAAATGTATGACCTGGTGTTTCAAGTTCTTTCTATTTATTTCCCTCATGTTTCTCTCTCAACATTTCTTTTAAGCTGGTCGGACCCCTGCATTAGTCTACGTGGTCTAATTAACATGTGGGTCCAAAGCAGAATGAAAGAACGAGTTCTTTGCTCCTTGCTTACAATTAGGTAACAGGTTTTCTGTTTATTGGCTGATCGGGAACCTTTGAAGTATTTAAACATGGAAATCCCAGAGTTTGACTGTGATTAGCAAGCACACTAAAGCACATTGTACACTTACACAAGATTAGTTATTAGTATGATGTTAAATATGATAGATGGCTTTCTGCCTTTTTAACCAGACTGACCTTTAATTATTTATCTATCTTTTACATAACAGTATTTCAACTTTTACAGTCATTCATTCTGGATTTAGGGGTATCATGTATTGATAGGGTGTCCTTGTAAACACTTGTGTTGAATGCAATGGCAATGTATACAATTTATTGTCATGCAAGTGTGTCTGGTGGGTACTTGAAAATGCATTAACCTACAAACCGGGGGCATAAGCTATAGAGGTTACATGTAAAACCAATGAAGCACTTAAAAGCCCTGATCCCTGCAATGTTTATGAGTGTACCCTCTTCATCCTAATGCAGCTTTTAGATGACGCTAATAGATCACAGGCCGGTGTGATCAGACAAGGTAATGGAGCTTTGTCAAAGCCTGCTGAAAATGGCTGGAGGGCCACAAACACAAAAACACACACACACACACAGAGAGAGAGAGAGAGAGAGAGAGAGAGAGAGAGAGAGAGAGAGAGAGAGAGAGAGAGAGAGAGAGAGAGAGAGAGAGAGAGAGAGAGAGAGAGAGAGAGAGAGAGAGAGAGAGAGAGAGAGAGAGAGAAAGACAGTCAGACAAACAGTCAGCCAAACTGTCACATTAAGTACACATGCAAACACACACATACACACACACACATGCACACACTTTATCCTAGTCAGAACAATGACCCTAATTAATAACGATTAGTCCCCTCCCTCCAACAGACTCACAAAATGTGCAAATGGAACGGTAAACACTGACGCTCTTAAACGTAGCTCTTACTAATGATCTGAAACCATTTCTGCTAATTGTGAACATCGCTGATTTGTCACTAGTATTACGCTGTACTGCTTCTGAAAGCAAACTAAATCAGGTCAGGTCAGGCATGGTTTGTCTGGGTTACCTACCATTGGACATCCGGTCCTTCAACGTCCATCAGTCAGGACCTGGCTCACTTGACTTACTTGTGACACATCATAATATGATGAGTCTATAAACTGTGTCAGATGCTCACTGAACAGCAAACTCCTTGAAATTAAAACAGACAATTATGGTTGCAAACAGGCATAGAAGAGAGATAGAGAGCGATGTTGCAGAGATAGATTAGAAGGCGGATGTACCTAAGAATTCCACCTACACTGTGTCATTCAAATACTTCAAATTGGTTTAACAAAACATGACAGCCAGAGAAAATGTTATGCTACACAGTGCTTATGTAATAGCTGCTAGCCACAGTTGCTGAAGTCCCACCTCAAACCAACTCTGTCTGTCTGGCAGTGTCCCGGTCTGTGCCATTGTGGAGAAGTGACATTGATGTCACGATGTGCATCGCGGGGATGGTGGATAATAGGGGGCATAAGAAAATTAATGATTAGCCTAGTATGTAAATGGCAATTAAAGGACACTAAGCGCTGCGGGCATTGTCCTTGCCCATTGCTGTTGGTCTCGACAGGAACTCACCCAGATGCTATCTGAGAGCTATTGGCATTCGTTTGCTAAAAAAAGGAGAGAAAAATCACCACATAATCAATTAAGCATAATGGAAAAAGTGATCTGAGCCATCTCTGTATTTTGGATCAACGAGAACCCCCCCCCCACCCCCCCCACACACACACACACGCACACACACCCCTTCCTTTCCCTAAACACACACAAGCATACAGACACATGCGCACCCACACACCCATTCACACACACTTATACACACCCGCACACGCAAAGGTTTTGTCAATAAAGCACGCAAAGTGAGTAGAGCATCAAACATTAGATAATGGACACCAAACAGTTTAGAACAACAGAAACTAAATTATCTTTAACTACTTAAGACTTTTGAGACTACTTGAGATTAAAATGTTAATACACACTGAAAATGATTCAGAGAATGCTGTGCTGCACAGCTTAAAATGAGAATCATTACTTTTACTTTAGCTGAAAGTGCTTTCAGAGTAATTAAAAAGGGACTTTGTGAATTTAATTTGCTCAAGGTGTAGGACTGGAACGTAGAGGAGAAGAGTTGCCAAAGTCATTGTCTCAATGTATCAATGTGTTGCTGAAATTAATGTTTAGTAGGTTATTCAAATAAAACAACTAGGAAGTTTACCAACAAATTCAAGTGGTATTAACAAATTGAAGCCATTTATGCCTATTGGCAACTAATTTGCATCATAAGGACATAGTGCCACCTAGCGAGTGGAAGTACTTGGGCATCATGTTTGATCAAATGAAGAATTGTCATTCTGTTGGCTAGTTTATAGGCATCAATTCAATCTACATTCAGCAGTGCAGAGTGTATTGTATACTGCAATTGCATTACATAATATACCTCTAAAAACCTGTTACTGGGGTGATACCCTAAAGGTGGGCAAAATACATTATTGCATTACAAACATGTAACATTATGGAACTTATTATGTACTAGTTAGTCACTTTTGTAGAACATAAATGTACCTTTAGTGAAACGTCGCTGAGGTGGTCCCCCAAAGGTGTGTATTGGTAACGTAATCGTGAGTACATATAAATTAAACCCAAATGGTTATATCTTAAACACTTGTGGCCAGCTTGTACAGTTGAGTGTGAAGATACATCCTATTTGGAGTTTTATATATTTTTACATGAAAATGTTGAGATCTCAACCAAACCCTTATAAAAGAATATTAAAGCAACCAACACCAAGCAAATAACACAGGGTTTATATTTTTTAACAGGGACAATTATAAATGTTTATCAATTACAATTACATAATACACAGCAGAATGTATGGTTATTCATGGTTCTTTCAAACCTGAGTCACATGACCACACGACTTGCATACCCTTTACTAATGATCCATTTACTTCAGAATGAGCTGTGGGTTTTATAAAGATTACCCATATCATGGATACCACATCCTCACAAAATTTGCAGCAATATCTTAATTTTATTTATATTGGTCCATTAAGACCTTTTAAACTAGCAAACATTGAACAGGTTTAAAGTTTTGTTTTCTGTCAGATCATTTTATTGGACAATAATAAAAGGAGATTACCAAAACATCCAAGATACTTTGAAATAACTTTAGCCTATGCAACTGAACTGCAAGAACTACAGAAAGTGCTTGGTTGCAGTTGTATATCATAGGTTGATAGGACAGTGCTATTTTTAGCCTCCCTGACTTCATAAGTCCATAAATTCATAAGGCTTACCAACGTGTACATGCTGTACATCACAACATACAAACGAAAAAAATTTCCTTGCACAAGGGGTATGAATTATATGTTTTAGAGGTATTTACTGTAACAAGCAATGACAATGAAAACATTGAAAAAGTTGCCTGTGTTTACATGATCCTCGCTCTTGATAGCGGACTACTCTTGTAGTTTCCCCATATTGCGATGAAAAATAGTATCTAAAACAGAAACACCTTGATTTTACTTGTCAGATCTCTGCAGATCTATTAGGCATTGTGATCAATAATAATTGATGGACTGCATCGTTTGGGAGGAAATGTGGATGAGAAAATGGGAAGCATGCTGCAGGTTAGAACCATATTGTTTGGGCGCTTGATTCCTTCCCAAATTCCTCTTTAAGATGTAATAGGACGACCCCCAAGCATGTCGACAGCCCATCAAACTGGCCCTTTAGATATGACCCCTAGGGTAAGGCAGGAAAGATAGCTTTGTTCCCACCCGATTGGGCCACTGCACAGGTTGGTAATGAAGAGGCATCGGCCACAGTGAACCCCCTGCCCCTTCTGATGATCTCTGCCTGGTCAGGAGCCGCGATCTGGACACCGAGCCGCAGATTGTTTCATTTTCCGTTGTTGACGAGATCGTGGCATGTTATGTGATGAAATTGAACAACCATTACCAAAGCCATTGGACGAATAAAGCCCTCTTGACTGCTCCTAAACCGAAAACCCTTACACCCCCCACTTTGTCAGCAGTTTTGAATTCGTTTGGCCCTCCTCGACAAGATGACGGGAATAATCTTGCCGAGCGAGATGGACAGTTCATTTCAAAAATCAATATTTACAATTTACTCCTTTCAAAGTTCATTCTTGAAGAGTGCTCCATATTATCCTCCTCCCAAATAAGCTGATCATATCTCCACCGGCCCTGGAATGAGTTTCCTCCCCAAAATGTGAATTTTTTTTCTCCCTTTCTCCCTTTCTCTCTTTTAGAAATCAATGTCTGCGTTTGTGCGCTTTAATCTGGCCTCTGATGACAGTAAATCTTTATCTGTTTCTGGGCGAGCAGCAGTTGGGCTGCTGACACTATTTCCCATCAGAACAAAGAGCTGGCCCGGTGAGGACTCAGGGAGATACATGGGCCTCTAATGTGGCTGGACATGTTTCAACAGGGCCATTAATCAGCGGACGTGACAGGCTCAAGCCTTCCCCGTCTGCAGCCAGGAGCCCAGCTCCCTCTCCTGGTCTGCAGCTCTGATGAACTGGGGGTGAAAACTCTGCCAGGGCAGGTACATGGAGAATGCACATCACCCTGTGAGTCTGTTCTTATGACACCTCTGTCAAACAATAATCTGAAACTACTTGTCAAGTCATTCAACTGAAAACACTGAAATATTAGTAGAACAAGGCAGCATTTTGACTTGACACCCCTTCATTATAAATCAACCATTCTATACATGATCTGCTTATCAGCTTATCATTTATATTTTTATATGTTTTAAATAATGTTTGGATAGGGGGCTTAAAGTAGACTCAAGTATCGTTCAAGCTGCTCATTCCAATGCCCTATACTCAGTTTAGATTGATATCAATATACAGGGTTGTCACTGTAAGAAACTTAAATTATTTCTCATTTCTGTGCGCTATATACTTACAGTAGCTGTAGGTTTTTTAATCATAAAATAGTGTTCACAGAAACTATTTCATCATGGTTTATGGATACGTCCGGATAGCATCGTAGAAAAGCATCCTTATTTTGCTACCGTACAGCCAACTGAAATGTGGCACCACTGCAGGCTGTGATTGAAATAAAGCCCAATGATATCCAAAGCCTGCCATATTAGAAATAACAGAACCCCAAGCGCTGAAAGAATGGATTGGTGATATAGTTATGTTGAAGATTTATTGTGCTTTCCCCTTACCAGACACTACGAAAATAGCTGCTACACCAATGACTTCCATATCAGGGAAATTATTAGGAAGTAATTTATTGTTAAATAAGTGGCATTTAGAGTGATGGATGAAAATGTCAGCCATCCACACACAATCAATTAATATCTCAAAAGCTCATATTATTTATGACACGCATTATGGGGAGAGGAAGGGCTCCTAAAGGAAATATGGAGACCTTAGCTCCCCCTGAACCCACTGAAAAATGGTGTAGCTTATCAGCAAGGGAGTGCATTTAGAAGCTTGGTGAGCAATATTATTGATCAGCAGGGACCCTCAAGAAATGAATTTCAAAGAGATTGTAATGTAATTGCATATTGGCCCACTGATTAGGCTGTTTGGCCCAACCTCAGCCATCACAACGCATGTCGATTTGAAACACATCTGTGTTTGACGTGCATAGAGTAAAAGCCACACATACTCACGAAAAAACACACAAACACAGAGACGTTTTACATTTATTTTAAAATAAATAATTTCAATGTCAATTCGTATTTTGTGTCTTAAAAAGTGAAAATAAATACCTTTTACTGCACGAATTCTTCACACGTTGTGTGAAGTGATTTCTGTACTTGTGCAAGCCTGACATCTGCTGTTCATGTCAGGTTAAAACAACATACGGACGAAAGGAACACATCTCTTTTTGCTAGACTAAATTGAATCAATAATACAGTCCCTGTCAATATCAGGAGTAGTCTATTGCCCACTCTCATGGCAAAGCACCATTCAACCGATATTGGTACTTGGCAAACAACAGAAATAGAAGCTTTTTTTTGTGCTATTTCTATATAACATATTAGAAATTAAACATAAAAATATATTTGTAACAAGAAAGTCAGTTGTCATTTTCCATTTACACTATAATCTCCTGTAAATTCGTAACATCCGTTTACTCCAAAACAATGCATTTTAATGAGCACAGTATTGCCATATTGAGTGGGTAGGGTCGTGGGGATCAGGATGGAGAAAAGTTTTGCCCAACATGATCAGCCCATGATGTGCAAAACCTTTCTCCATGAAACTTTTCTCATCAATATTCATCAACATGATCAGCTCAGGATGATGAATATTGATGATTATTGCAATGAAGGGAACGATGGAGCACCATGGTCATGGATTATTGGAAGCAAATATCCAATGTTGTCTATGTTTAATGGATGGATTGTCCCTGTTGATCAAATATATTTACAGTGGAGTTCAAACTACTGCACATTGATTGAGTTGATTCAAAGAAATGTTTTGTGTCAATCGTGTTAATTTTGTGTCAAAGAGACTTCCAAGTAAATTATCTGATGTTTTGATTTGTTTATTATTGTCTGTTCAATTGAAGATGCCATGTGAGGACCACATGTGTCTGAATAGTTTTTATGTGTTTGTTTTCAATGTTCAGTTGTAGTTTTTGTAGGCTGAACATCATTCAATATTTGAGTTGAGCCTCACAATACTGAAAAGCGTGAGTGACTGCAGTAACTAAACTTAACATCTGAGGGAGTGAGGGAGGCAGCACTGTCCTTATCACAATTGAATGCAGAAATGTCTAACTAAACTCAAAATATAAGACTAACCTGTAGTCTCCTACAGTGTACTGTCCTGGCCCTGGGTAGGCCATGCCCAGCTGAGCTACGCCTAGTTCATTTGACTTTTCTAATTAATGTTGTTCATTATTGATTTATGGTTTCCACCTGTGTTAGGTTCCTGTTGAAGGTTCCTCTGCTTGTTTGTCTGTCTGTCGTTGTTATATTGTTTAGAAGCCTTTCTTCATTAAAACCTATACACTCCATATGGTGTGGTGTTTTATCTACTTTGGTCCTATACTCTACGGAGGTTCCTGACAGTATACAGTAAAATGTGACCTTTGCCATCGCAAATGGCTGCTTTTTACTCCAGACAAAAAAAATACAATACATTTATTTTTAAAGTACGATAATTACATGTGTATGACAGCCATAAAATATTTTTAACTGAACACAAATTATATAACACAATGTTTTGGTTTTTGTATTAAACAGACAAGGTCTAGTGAAAGTCTAGGTAGATAGAATATAACTGAATTCCAAAGGGCTATGTAGAGCAGCACTTAAGCATTTAAGTGTATAGACCAAGGGCATTGTGTAACCAGTTTACCTGCAGACATACTCAGCACTTTTAAACTGTGAGAGTCTGATTGTGTTAGAATACTTGACCCAGTAGCGCAATAATACATCAAATAGTAGATTTTCAGCTCATTTTATGAGGTAGGAATATTAGTTTGTACTGCTCTTAAAAATCATCGAGCATTAATAATTTCATTTACTTCAAGATTATTTTTTTTACATTTATAAAGCATGCCTACAACATGTTTTAAGTCATATGAGGATCTAGGTCTCCCACTGCCTTGGAGCACCATATTGGTTGAATTTTTTCCAGTGGAGTTCACACAGTTTTGATGTGTTTTTTCCACTGACACTGGCTCTTTTTGTAAGCATACACTTTCTGACAAGTACCTACGGCATACCTCTGTCAGTATATGCATGAGTGTTGTAATTCTATCCCTAGCTGACCTCTATTTGCTGTAGCCAGTCATTGTTTCCTATGGATGATGACAGAGCTATTATCCCTGGCAGTGGATGACATCATTAGATTGACCTACAACAAGGCTTCTTGGCCCAGATTCTCGCTCTTTATCATCAGCCTCAGCCTTGAAATACATTTGTATTGTCATAGAATTGGACTCCAAATGTTTGCGTTTGATGTAGAATTTAGCTTTCTTATGATAGACTATTGTCCAGCCATGGACTCTGTTGACCTCTGAACTCATTGGATCAGCAGGAAGACTTGAGTTCACCCACAGAGGGTCTTCAGATTGGTCTTTTGTTCTGGTAAACAAATCAATTCAAATGTCCCTAGGGATGAGAGTGAGTGATTCAATCCACATTTGGCTGGGTCTTCGCTGTGCAGGACATGGTATAATGCTACCGTTTGTTTAGTCTGGCAACAGTATCATCCCCTTTTGTTTAAAACCATGAGCCAAATGATGTGTGTGTGCTTTGGTGGAATTAAAACAATTTTAAGACAGAGAGGCAAATAGTTCTACTGTGAATCTTACATTGGATTGGACTTGTCATGTATGACGTTTTAAATGTTTTAGACATCTTTGATTGAAGGCTGTGAATGAATATATAATTTTCAAAGATACAATGCATCCTGAAATTATTCATACCCCTTCACTTTTTCCACATTTTATTATGTTACAGCCTAATTCCAAAATGGATTAAATAAATAAAAATTCTCAACATTCTACATACAATACCGCATAATGACAAAATGAAAAAAGGTTTTTAGAAATTTTGGCAAATGTATTAAAAAAATTTTTTTTAATTTCACATGTACATAAGTATTCACACCCTTTGCTGTGACACTCAAAATTGAGCTCAGGGCCATCCCGATTCCACTGATCATCCTTGAGATGTTTCTACAACTTGATTGGAGTCCACCTGTGGTAAATTCAATTGATTGGACATGATTTGGAAAGGCACACACCTGTTTATATGAGGTCCCACAGTTGACAGTGCATGTCAGAGCACAAACCAAGTTATGAAATCCAAGGAATTGTCTGTAGACCTCCGAGACAGGAATGTATCGAGGCACAGATCTGGGGAGAGGTACAAAAAAATTTCTGCAGCATTGAAGGTCCCAACGAGCACAGTGGTCTCCATCATTAGCAAATGGAAGAAGTTTGTAATCACCAGACTCTTCCTAGAGCTGGCCGTCCGGCCAAACTGAGCAACCGAGGGAGAAGGGCCTTGGTCAGGGAGGTGACCAAAAACCCGATGGTCACTCTGACAGAGCTCCAGTGTTCCTCTGTGGAGATGGGAGAAGCTTCCAGAAGGACAGCCATCTCTGCAGCACTCCACCAATCAGGCCTTTATGGTAGAGTGGCCAGACGGAATCTACTCCTCAGTAAAAGGCACATGACAGCCCGCATGGAGTTTGCCAAAAGGCACCTAAAGGACTCTCAGACCATGAGAAACAAAATTCTCTGGTCTGATGAAATCAAGATTGAACTCTTTGGCCTGAATGCCAAGCGTCATGTCTGGAGGAAACCAGGCACTGCTCATCACCTGGCCAATACCATCCCTACAGTGAAGCAGGGTGGTGGCAGCATCATGCTGTGGGGGTCTTTTTCAGTGGCAGGAACTGGGAGACTAGTCAGGATCAAGGGAAAGATGAATGCAGCAATGTACAGAGAGATCCTTGATGAAAACCTGCTCCAGAGCGCTCTGGACCTTAGACTGGGGAAAAGGTCCACCTTCCAACAGGACAACGACCCTAAGCACAGAGCCAAGATAACAAAGGAGTGGCTTCGGGACAAGTCTGTGAATGTCCTTGAGTGGCCCAGCCAGAGCCCAGACTTCAACCCGATTGAACATCTTTGGAGAGATCTGAAAATGGCTGTGCATCGACGCTCCCCATCCAACCTGATGGAGCTTGAGACGATCTGCAAAGAAGAATGGGAGAAACTGCCCCAAAATAGGTGTGCCAAGCTTTTAGCATCATACTCAAGAAGACTTGCGGCTGTAATTGCTGCCAAAGGTGCTTCAACAAAGTATTGAGTATAGGGTGTGAATACTTATGTACATGTGATATTACATTTTTTAATTTGTAATATATTTGCAAAAAATTTTAAAAAACTTTTTCACTTTGTCATTATGCGGTATTGTGTGTAGAATGTTAAGGAATTTTTTTTATTGAATCCATTTTGGAATTAGGCTGTAACATAATAAAATGTGGAAAAAGTGAAGGGGTATGAATACTTTCCGGATGCACTGTATATCAATGGGAACAAGTGAACGCAAAAACAAAGTGTAACTACGGCCCAGATATCATAAAGTAACCTGATGCACATAATTTGACATTGCTTCTCAGCTTGCCAGCCTGGCTACTGTTTCTATTTCTCTGCAATACAGTTGCAATGTATAACATTTGCAATAACTAGATCGAAATCCTCTATTAAGTACAACCCAGCAACCTGCTGTGGTCTGCTCCTCTCCTCGTGATGAAACAGAAGACAGATTTTCTGTAGGCCTGGTGGGTTCATATCACAAAGACTTGTGAAGTAGCAGTTTCTCAGCTGCCACTTTAGGTGGGTGTCTTGGTCTAGATCAACATTCCTCTCATGGTTCAAGGATATCTCCAATGTTTGTGTCCCACAGCTTTCCTCCATGGCAGCTATTGTGCACTCCAGGCTTTCTCTCCACCCTCTCAACCCCAAGAACAAGGCAAAGACTATTCTGCACACGAAGGCACATGCAGTTTAGACAGCCCACGTACAGCATTCCATTTCTCTATCTTAGCCAGGCCTGTGGGTGCTCTGCGGAGATCCGTCCCTATAGGGGAAAAACAGATTAGCTTCTGTGTACCAACCAAATGGACAAACATGTCTGCCCCTCACAGTGATCTTACATCATGCTTCATTTATAAAGTGGCCAAGATCCATTAAAACTGTGGTGCTATTTGGGCTCCATCTTGGCCACATTCTGTAGTAAGGAGGCACAAGGAATTCCACCCATTCAGTAGTAAAGATTCTCAACTGATACTATGATGTTTTTTTTTCCATCTCTCAGCATGGGTTATACATTTCCTTCTATATTCTCCAACAGATTTTGTCAGCACAAGTTCATTCGTAGCAAAGGAATGAACAATCAGAAATGTGCAATGCAACATGTTATACATGACTAATTTGAGTTACAATAAAAAGCGAGATATACTAACCCAGTATGCATGTGAATCTGTGTTCACACACACACACACACACACACACACAGAGAGAGAGAGAGAGAGAGAGAGAGAGAGAGAGAGAGAGAGAGAGAGAGAGAAACAGAAAAAGAGTTGGGCTGTTGTCCTAAAGTTGTCATTGTTTCTGTAATGTACAAAACATATCCTGCTGCTCAGGTATATAAAGCCTGGGGTAGGGCCTTGCTCATCATTCAGTCTGTGGCAGCGTCATGTTTTTCATGATCCACTTAATCCTTTGAGGGATTGGTGAAAGACAAACAATGGCAAAAACAAAATCTATGAAAAATTTGCATTGTGTGTATAAAATGCCGTACACATATTTGTAAGTCACATGCAACAAATCTGAAAGTTACTTTGCCTGTAAGCAGCATAACTGTCATAAGCAAAGGCCATCTTTAGAGGCTTGGATGTTTTATAACATAACGTACCCAGCAAGATAATACGTTTTGCTCTGCTACTGCTGCGTCTCATATCAACCCATAGGAACAATTTTGCAACATTTAAATGTGTGGGTGGGCGGGTTTTTTTCAACGGAGAATTCATGTCAAAAGGGCAACATGCCTGCTGAAGTTGACCAATACATCTGATTTTATTTATCTTATAGTACAGTAAAAGATTGCTACTGTAGATACTGTAAATACTTTATATCGATAGTTCCCATATGCTGTTACATTGTCTCACGATACAAAATTCCTCTTTCAGTCCAGTCCATATGGTCATATGGGCACATTACATCCTCTTTGAATACAATCAATTAAAAAGATATATGTGGTCCATCTTAACAATAGCCTCCCAGTGCAGAAGGCTGTTTTGCATTGGCCACAAGTTCACTCTTATAGCTAAGCCTTGTTGTCCTGCTGGCCTGGGTGAGGCAGATGGGGAGTGAAACAATGGCTGGCCAAAGCTGAGGGCGGCAGTGACTGACTCCACAGGCACTGAAGGGGGTAAGAATGCCTGGAGTCAGGCCAGCTCCATGGATGCCACCACCGGTCCGCCACCGCCTACCCCCACCTGACCCGCCTCATTTCCCATGATGCCTTGGGGCTGGGAGACAACACCTTCAAAGACAAACCCTCTGTGTCAAACAACCAGAAAGAGTAGAGCCAAGAGTGCTGTTGGATTGTTTGGAAGAGGACCTAGTCCCAGTTACAAAGTGGTCGACTCGACCCAACCCATTAGGAACCCATAGAATGGCCACTGCAAGTACCTCTGGGCAAAGCAGGAAAAAAAAGGAGCCTGGCCTTATGGATACGTTTGGAAAGCTTTTTGGAGGGGATAAGAAGAAAAGGAGCAAGGTACGCAAAGTTTTAAGGATTTTATATTTGCTAAACCAGAACCAAAATTGCAATTGGTCTACATCATTTAGAAGGGGTGTGATGCACTTATATGTTATTTCTAATTATCTCCATATTAGGATTTAAAGGTGCTTCAAAATGCTTTATCTTTTCGCTTAATGTTGCTTATTTGATTGTTGTGTCAGATCAGAGTTTTATACTATGGCACTAATTAATTTAAACTATCAAACTCTACTTTTTGCTGTTACCTTTTGTTTAATAACTTTATTTATATAATTTTGGACGACCCACTGTGTGGTATGGGAAGAAAAACAAATGCCCCCAAAAAATTTACACATGTCTTGGCATATCACAGATCCATTTTGGATGTGAGATAGGGAGAGAGGGAGATGGGAGACAGGGAGATACTTTAATGCAAATTTACCCCAAAAGGTTTTCCCAACCACAGTGATCAGTGAAGTACAGTGAATTTACTTACAGCAATGTGACTGATCGCAGGATCTAACTGTTAATTCATTCTCATAAATAAGCATGTCATGTGCTAAGAGAATACCTCAAAAATACTTGCTTCTTAAGAGCGTCGACAAAGGCTGAATTTATTTCACACACCAAATTAATTAGAAAATATGCCAGAGCAAGAATGTGAATTAATAATTTGTGAACTATCAATGGTACACATTTTGCGGAGGAGATAATGTGGTTAATTACTCTGTTTATACATGCAGGGCTCTTTCCGTGGTCATACCGCAGCCTCACCCCAGCAACATTCCTCCCGACGTAAGGGCAAAGAAAATGCTGTCCTGCATTTCTTTAGAAGCTTGGTGAGTGTCTTAGATTGAACATCTCATCACGTTAAAGTTGCAGGGAGAAAGAAGGTCACACAGATTGAATTTCAAACGACTTTTAAAAGGCTGACTTGCTCTGACTTTAGAAACACATTAACTTTAAGGTGCAGTCCAACTTTTGAAAATAAGATATGTTCCTACTTACTCCTAGAAATTATTGATATCAATATTATGATTGTATATCCAGTAATAAGTTATTTAGGAAAATAAGTAAGTAAATGCAGCCTAGCTACGCACAAAGACTGTAAGCCATTGGTAAGGGCTAGTATGGCTTTGTCGAAAGTGAACAGTTGAACCTATTGTTGCGACGCTGCCTACCCACCACAAGGTAAAACTATGGTTTCGCCTCGCCTTGTCTCTTTTGACAGATCCTTGTTAACCCTTATCAATGGCGCACAGTCTTTGTGCTAAGCTAGGCTACATTTCCTACTTACTTACCTCAATAACCCATTGTTGGACGCAGGCCTATAATCATAAATTGATATCAATCATCTTGCCTGACTAGGGGTATGTAAGTCTTATTTCCCAAAACATTGAACTATCCCTTTAAGTTGCATCAGGTCTGTCTCTCTCCTCTGCTTTTAGCCTTACATTTATATTAGGTTGCATAATTATTTTTATGTACCCTCCTAAAAGCTCCCTTCTGCAACTCATTTTATATTCTCCTGGGTGAAACAGAGTAACTATCAGCCTTGTTATTAAGTGAAATGAGTTCTCCTTTAAACCAGCCTCACCAGATATTTGGCCTGTGGTTTTTAAGCATGATAAAGTTTGTTTTTTCCAGATTCCACTCCTTACATTTACTGTGCGCAATCTTTGTCATTTACACATTCCAATGAATCAACTTTGGAAACCTTCCAAAGATCAGATTGTTAAACTTAAAGTGGCAGTTGCCTTTCAAATTATTGGGGCATACAGTACCAGTTGTTACTTCCAGTACCCATCCATTACTAAAGTAAGTTATTTGTAAAATGTTCAATCATCATTTCTTGTGTTTTTTATTTCCCAGGTGTCCACTCCTAAGTCTCCCAAATCCAGGGTAAGTAGCATTGGGTATATGGCTTGTCTTTTACTGGTATTGGTGAACATATGCACTCTAAGCATAACTGTACCTTCAAGTTTTTGTCAACACCAACCAACCTGCAGATCTTTCAGTGGATCAATTACACTCTATTTGTGGTACATACTATGCTTTTTCTAAATGGCATGCACATGCCACATTGTGAAAACATGTGCTCGTAAGATCATACATTTTTGTATTCTATTTTATTGCTTCCAGTTGTTGCACAGTGTTTTGTAATGTTAATTTCCTGCAAAAGTGTTGGTCCTCCAGGCTTCTTATGGCGCTTCATGATTCTCTCCATTTTCTTTTTCATGATCAGTGGAGGGAGGCATTGGGCTTGGTAGGTCATTCAATCTAAACTTTAGATTGAATACAGCCATGGCTGTCTTTCCAGCTCTGTTTGTAACCAGAGTACAATGGCTCAAAAAGAATGTCTCTAATACCCCATTGTGGAGTTCTGTCTTTCATTCCCACCTGACTTATCAGTCTCATCCACCTCTGCTTCTTCCTCTTTCTTCTGTCAGTTGCTATTTTGCTGCCACAAAGCCAAATACCAGTGGTTTGTGCAGGCTTGCTATTTCTGATATAAAACAGGCTATCTCACTGAATGTCATACGACATCTGTGTATGCTTAATATAAGTGAATACAAGCAAATATTATTTGAGTCATTCATAACAACGTTGTTTTGTTTCACAAAATCACAAATCAGCAGAAATTGTAGAAATAAGCAGGAAAGAGCTTACAATGAGATGATTTGTGTTGCTTTGATCCTGAATGACTGTTATTCATTATGACTTTGAAATGGCTCAACAATTTCAGAACTGCAAATCTGTAAAGACGCTTAAGGCCTTCTGAAAGTCTTTTCTTCTCCTTTCCAGTCGGTGGTTTCCTTCCCTCAATGTCTCTTTAGTGTTCTCTCTTTCTCTCTCTCTTTCTCTCCTTTGTCCACAGTGTGAGCTGTCCTAGTAGTATGTCTGTGTCATTGACAGTTATCCTCTTCACCCAGTCTCTGTTATGTGACCTGAAGTTGGGACCAGAGCCATTTATATTTACAGTTGTGACATCACAAGGCTAGTTTGCTGAGATATTGTACGTCTGGGGAACTGTTTCTAATACATTTTTGCATTTTTGTACCAATATTTTATTTGCGGGTAAATAAATTAGGTATTGAGTTATTAGAACCACAAAATATTTCATTCCTACAATGGAATAAAGGTAATATCACAGTGTACCATTAAATGGCTCTGGTCTGGTATTTGTCTTTCATGTTATGTCCTATTTGGCTAATTTAGATCGCTATCATTGCACATCTAAATCGCCATTTCATGTCCTTAAATCATAGTGTATTGTATAAAACAATGCACATTACTAGACCATGACATTTTTTGTTTTGTTTTTATTAAAAGTTAATATAATAATTAGTAGAAATGAAATTAATCTAGCAAACCTTTATTGTAAATTTAGCATTTGGCCGTTGGTCCTGGTTTCCTATTAAAATTCAGGACCAGCATCTTTACCCATGTTTATAAAGAATCTTTTTGTAGGCCTCGTCGCCACGTGTTGAGGGTGTGAGGTCACCTAAAATACGTCGCAGAGATCAAAGCACATTGTCCAGACTCTTCAGCCTGGTGAGATTTCTTATTTGCCTCAGATTGTTATTTTTGTAACTTTCTTCTCTTGATGTCTTAAATTTAGACTGTTTCTAATAAAGGTTGTTTGTTATTTGTGTTTACTTCTCAATGCAACAGTGATGATACGTATGCTATCATGAGACATCAGTGAGTAGCCACTAGCCAGTGTAGCCATACCCATCTTGATTTATCATCACCATTATTATCCATATTCCTAATGCATCTATGAAAAGATTCTTTAAAGTGTATCATCATAATGAACTAATGTGTTTTTTGTTGCATAACGTGAACCACTGACACCTCAGTTCTTTGTTATCTAAACAGTTACCAATTTCTCCTTTTGCATTCATTTATTCTCCTTTTTTTAATCTACCTCAACATCCTCAAAGCCAGTGAAATTGGTTGTATTTCTGTGTCCCTTAAAATGTGAATTTGAATTATGACAATCAAAAGATGTGTCGATTATTGAATTAAAGTACAAGAATGATTTTGCGTGAAAATACAGAATAAGCAGTATCTAAAGCTACAGTATATATTATATAACCCGGTGTTTATTTTTCTGTAGGGAGATACCAAGTCCAAGCCACCCCCTAAACGCTGGAGCACCATCTTCTAAACTCTCCAAAACAAGGAAAACCATTGGTTCAACAGAGAGGGGACAAGATAAGGAAGAGGAAATAGATCTCCACGTGGCACACCACCAATGCTAGCACACTAATATATCACCCTAATAATACCTCATTGGGCTTTAAATAATGAAATAAGTACACCTACAATTCCGCTAGATGGTGTCCCAGAGTAGGTCTTTGGGAGTGAAAACTGTGGATTATCACGCATGCAGCCTTTTAATCCTCATTTTAAAGGTTACCACTCTTGATTTGGCTTTCAGTGGTTTGGAAATGCTAAAACATATTTTGTATTAAACTGTAACTAGCTCAATGGGCTATTCAGCTCCAACCCATTCAAGATAATTTGTCTGATGGTGCTATTGTCTTCTGTCAGTGGGTTGTATATGTGTTGTTAGTTACATATGTCAGTATTTGAGTGATGCTTTAGAGTGAATTCCTCACATATATTCCTTCAGAACCTTTTTACCAATGCCTTGTTTTGTAAGTCAACTCTCTGTGTGAAAGGTCGTGTACTTATTATTGTGGTTGTAGTTGTTTGTTAATCAGTAAAATGTAAAAGTGTAAAAACATGTCTTCAAGTAAGTACAAGGCTTTGGCATTTAGAAAATATAACGAAAAAAAAAATACCATAAATAAATGAAATATTTTTTATGTATTTTACAGTAACACTTCAATTTGGCTTTAATGCCTACATTTTGCATTAATACAGTTGTACAATAACAGAATTTTTTTAAAGGCCCTTTTAATGTGACTGGTTATAGTCCCCGCCAAAAAAGACAAATATCTATGCTTCTGCTGCATCCTTTAACAATGAGTTGTGGTTCACTTTTTTATTACTTAATCTTATTTAAACCACATAATTGGTGGAAGAAATTGATAAAAGGAAGGTCATTTTTAAAGGAATTAAAGACGGTCAGAAGGCAAGTTGTTCAGATGTCTGAGGAGTCTGCAAAGGGTCAAAAGAACTGAAGAAGAGGATGTTATCCTGCAATTCTCTTGAATATTATTTCTATTTTTTTGCATATTAATTTCTAACGTATGCCCAACAGTATGTGTTCACTGCAATTGAGTGTTAAATAAACGTATTATAAAAGTACCAAAGCTGTTTTAAGGGCAGGAAATATAACCTATATCTGGTGCTAAATAATTTAAGATATGTTGTTTGTGTGTGCGTGTACATTGCACGGCAACATATTGTAATGTTCCGCTTAAATAAAGATATACGTTTGATAAACTGCCAAAGTGTATATATTTGATCGTTACTAATTTATTCTAATCTGCACGGTAAGTGTGTTAAAATATCTTAATGCAAAGTTTAAGTTTACAATTCATTTTCAATTCAAACCACAAAGGATGATAATTAATGTCCATGTTACTTTTGGGTTAATTGGTTATAAATCTTTGTTTAAAACTGGGGAAATGCATTGTGTTGTTCATGCCACCTCACACTGATAAATGAAACCTAAGGAAGTTATAAATGATTTTGAGTGTTTGAAAGATTTCTTGGATTGTTACTTCTTTATCATTTTCACAGCATGTCCTAGAATGAAGTAAACAGCGCTGCCTTAAACATTTCCTTGGCACATCACTGTATGACAAATAAACATCCATAGAAAACTGATTGGGGTTTCTTGATAACCTGATGAGCTGTAGAGCTCTGACTGCTTTGGTGGCTACATTGTAATAATATCTATCTTTGAAGTGGTTATTTACAATATGTTCTCCAGCAACCACCATTTACCATTGTTGGATTTAGGATTTCTTAGAATACTGTGAACATGGTATATATACTATTGATTACTACCTTTTCTTAACAGTGCTTTACATTATGCGTACCTTGTGTTCCCTTTGGGTCCTGAGTAATAAAATGTAATTTTAACCTTACAATTAATTTCTAATACATTTATCCCTCAAAATATTTTAGTTACAAACTATAATACACTTAATTACATTTAAAATGGCATATAAGGTCGATGCTAAATGTGCAAACTATATTTTATTGACTCACAAAACCACTCTTAACAATTGCACAAGCTGATTTGAATATAACCATAGGTGTTTACGTGACCCTAAACAGGCTGTCAAATAACATATTCACATATAAATTATGATTGGCATTTATGAGAGGCCCATAACTTTCTGGACAACACTATTAATTTACGCACAATTCTTTTGATTACTCAACTAAATCTCTCACTTGTTTCCTCCTTAAAAACCTGACCAACTATACTCCTTGACTGAGTCCTTGGCTGGTCCCCAACCCCACCAACCCTGCCTAATAACCCACTGATTCCATCCTCCACCTCTCCCACATTAAAATCGACTTCCTCCACTTTTACCTGCCCTCCCCCTGCAAGGAAAACCTGCCCTGCCTCAAATCCATAGCCAAAGCCATCCTCTATGTTTGCAGCTGCAACTCCACTGTCACTGTGGGCTGAGGGGCCATTGTAGTTTGCGGCCAGTCTCTCGCACCGTGCCTGGTGCCTCAGAAAGCTGTCCCTCCAGATGACCTTCTTACCGCACAGGCCACACTCATAAGGTCGCAGGCCGCCGTGGGTCTTCAGGTGCTTGGTCAGGTGGTGTTTCATCTTGAAGGTCTTGGCACACACAGGGCAGCCGAAGGGTCGTAGGTTGAGGTGCTGCATTTTCACATGGCGGTCACGCATGCTCTTCAGGGTGTAGGCTTTACCACAGTGGCAGAAGTGCACCTTACCTGTGTAAGGGGCTCCAGCCAGGGCTAAGGAGGAGGAGGAAGAAGGAATAGGGGGTGAAGAAGAAGGGGGAAATTGGGCAGAGGGTGGCGAAAGGATGCGACTGGAGGAGGGAGGAGTTATGGCTCCACCAGCACCACTGGCCTGCTCATTGCTTGCCGAGGGCCAGCTTATCTCTGGGGCCACAAGGTTATAGTCTGTGTTGTCGGGGGAGGCAGGCACCAAAGGCCTCTGGGACACTTGTCCAGTGTCCTCAATCTCATCGAAGGTGCTCCCCCCAAACGTGCCGTCTGCAAACTGTCCAAAGTCCACGTTCTCACCTTCTTCATCCTCCTTTCCAAAGTCTTCCTCTTCATCTTGTGGCTTACCATCTAGCTGAGACCAGGGACTTGCTTGCCACTGCTCCCGAGAAGCTGGGGCGGGGGTGGGGTCAGGGCATAAAGGGACAGAATTATCATGGTCTGGTTCTTCAGTCTGGAGAGTGGTAATATCTGGGTCTGTTTCCAAGTCTCGCTCATCTATTTTCTCATCGCTGCTGACTTTACCAATAGGTTTCTCCATGTGCTCACTTTGACGTAGACTTAAATTGAAGTCTCCTGAAGAAAGATAAGTTAGACAATTTCATGTAAAAAGTATATAACAGTATGCTTATGCTATAATAGGCCGTACAATAAAATGTGTGAAAGTGATCATGGAAATAGGGGGGAACTTGCCAGGCAGTTCTTTATGTTCAGATCTGTCTCTCTTCTCTTCCCCGATCTCTTCTCCTGTTCCTTCATCTGCTTCCACCCCCCTGGTCTCAAACCTCTTTAAGTGACTCTCCCCACTTCCGGTGTCCCTGTCAGGTGGTCTCTTGGTGCGCTGTCTTAGCCTTGTTCTTAGTCTTTGTGCCTCAGCAGTAACCCCTCCATGATGCCTGTTATTGGGGCCATGTCCTTCGTGACTGGGGGGGCTGCCTTTAGTACTATGGCTGGACATCCACACCTCCTCAAAGCTGGAGTAGTCACTTTCCCTACAACCAGACATACAGTCCAACTGGGAGTCGGCAAGGTGCTGGGCGGGTGACGACCGTGGGCGGCCATATCGGGGGAACTGCTGTGGCCTCCTCCATGTGGCCAAGGGAGGCAGCGTGTCTGGCTTCCTCTCCTTTGCTCGTCCCTCCCTCTCTAAGTACAGACAGTTAGTGCTGCTTGGGGACTGCTGTCTGGAAGAGGAGCCATAGTGTGTTACAGCAGCGTCTGCAGGGCTGCACTCGGCCGTGGGTCTGGGCCTTTTCAAGATTTCTGTGCACTTGTCCACAATGTGCCACATCTGAAGGAAGCTGGCTACTGTCACATAGTTGACAATATCATCTCGGACAATGCTCAGCTGGCCTGTGTAGGCAGAACTTAGAACGCTGTCAAAGGCCACTGGGTCCATGACAGAGGGGAGGGAGACCATTGTCACATTCTTTAACAGCACCTATTGAGAGAGACCAACCGTGTAAAACACGTCCAAACAAAATGTAAAATGGTCTATACCTACATATGAGAAAAGTAACAATATGGCGAATGTTATTTCCACTAGTCGTGTCTAGTTAATATACCACACAGTTAAAACTGAGACAAAGACAAAAATCGCAAACAACCGTCTACATGATATCCTAACATACCTGGTCATGAAAATAAGGTGAGGAAGCAGCAAGCACACAGCGGTGGGCACGAAACACTTGCCCTTGCACCTGGATTGAGAGGTCGCAGAGCCTGCCTTCCTCCCGCTGGCGATTCAAATTGTCCAAAACGGCAGCGCGCACACCGGGAAAGCATACCTGTACAACCGAGCCTGGTTGGGCGCTAGAACTGCAGGCCTGGTCCATGACAGTGTGCTTTTTTTAAGGAAAACACCATGATGAGCAATTGTAGAAGGAAAAAAAAACAGAAAAGATCAACACAAGCTTGTTGGCTAAAACGTATGGACCTTTCGTAGCAAACAAGCGACTGCACCTTATTGCATCTCTGCTATGCAACTGTGTCCAGCACTCGCCCTCAAGAAGTTATGTTAACTGATGCAACTTGAGTCTTGACCACGACAGATGCTAACTCGCTAATCAATCGTACTTATAGCTAATACTACCTTCCTCTAAAATGTCACATATGCACTTAGATGACATTCTGTTGGTGGCAGGTATCAATTAAATAAACAAAGTGTCGTTAGCCTTCAGCTCACTTCTTAGCCCCAGCGGTACAGCTAGCTAGATACTTCTGATACAAGCTATATGCTAGCTAACTGTAGCCAGCTAACAAACGCTAGTTCATACCTGCTTAAGGGAAATTAAGTGTAAACCCAGCCAAATGTTAATTACCAATATTTTGATCATCTAGAAACGAACGTCCTCTTTTCTCCAAAATGCTGCACACGCCACGGTGGAGAGCATATTCTCCTTTAACTGCGAAGACGGTTGCGTGTCAGCTAGCTAGAATCCATCTGTTTGTGTACACTAGACTAGTCAAACAAGAGACCTGAAGTGTTTAGCCTAGGTCAGGTTTGAGTATGTCACACTAGCTCTTAGGCCCAGTACTAGCACTACTAGTACAAACACATAGAGAAATCTGTGGCACTGACAGGATGGCAATTTGACGTATTAGCAACGATATATGAGTTAAACAGTTTACATCATTAATCTGGTGGAATATGCAACCAACCCTATTAGTAGGTCAAACTAAAGGATCTTGGGAAAAAAATTTAAATAAAAGCTTTGGTGACAGTGAAAAGCATGCAGCTGCTTTTGTCAAAAACTATATAGCATCATTTAATATCTGTTTGTATTTCTCAGTTTTATTCAGATTATATATATATATATCTTATATATATATACATTATATATATATTATATTATATAATGTATGAATTGCAATATAAAAGCATGTCTTGAATTAAATTGGTTAGTGGACATTTCTTTAGCAGACAACCTTGCTAAACTGATGGTATATAAATTCTTAAAGCAATCAATAAATAACACAACCAAGTAGAAACGGATGGATAAATTGGGTCTGCTACACGGAAAGATGAGCGCGTCCATTTCTCCCTCCTGCTGTGATTTTACGACAGGGCATCTTTTAGAGCATAGGTGGACTAGACATGATCATTTTCCGTGATTTTTTCTTTTGTTTATGTTTAATTATTGATTTCGTTTAACTTTGAATGGAGATTTTAGCATTTCGTTCGTTCTTGCGTCATATATTTGAATAAACGCCTGGGCCTTTAGCGGTCCTAGTTATTTGCTATGATCCCGGGCAAAGCGCGCTTCCGTGAGTCTGGGGAAGAGGTGGTATTCTTTATTGATGCCTGGATTTAGTTTAGCGCACATAGAACATTTCACTGGTTTTTCAGAGAACATTTAGGAAGAAAGCGGATCTAATTGGGGAAAATAAGCCTTTAATGTTTTAGATTGGAGAGGTATGGTTTAACCGTGATGACTGACTGATTGATTTAATAGGCCCAATGTAAGTTACTGATATAATAGCGAACGATGTTGTAGTTTAGTTTAATAGTTGTTGCATTGCACATCATGTGTGCTTATCTATGATTTATCTAAGGTAGTATGCCGTTTATTTTCGACGCTGGCATATAAGCAATATCATGCAAAAGTTAATGATCATTTAAACCTGTTTGCATTTTGCTATTACGTAGGCCTACTGCCTTCGCACAAATCATCGTTTCACACCCTCCATTTTACTGGGTTTATATGCCATTATGATGCATTATTGCCAATTCATTCACATGGCCACAAGGAACTAAGCAAATCTCACTATATTCAAATGCTGAGCCGCTATTAAGTTAAATGAAAAAAACGAGACTGTGTGGAAAATATAGAGACCACATTTTATGTTAGGTCAGTTAAATTGCCGCAATAATCTATGTCTCAAAACACGTTGCAACAATAAAATACTGCACCTTGCATGGACTGCAGTTTTTAGATTAGACAGCTAGTCTTCCCAATGGATGCTAACGTAATAAATAGGTGCTAGGCTACTAAAGTGAATATATATTTTTACATAGTCTCTAGAGGCTAAAGTAGCCATTTCAGCTGTTAAACAATGTGATTGAATTTTAAATTCTAATAATTGTATTCTAGGATATTCACTGTAACTTTCCATAGAATAATATAGGCCTGGAAAGAGTTAAAAAGTTAAAACTCGTTGAGGCTTTATCACTCAATCTGTGGAGGCGGGGCATTCCACAGTTCAACACGGATGAGACAACCCCAATATCTTCACATTTGCTTATCTTCCAAGAGGATATTTACTCTGCAGAGAATGAGTGCTGCATTTTTTACTTTTTGAAACATCCAGCCCATACCTCAGCATTACATTTACATTCACCAGAAGACATGGCAGCTGTACAATTTCTTCTCCTGTCTCTATTTTGCTCCCTTATTGGTAAGTATTTCAGTTTCATCATAGTTTACATATTTTATATGCATGTGCAAGAATACTTTACGTTTTCTTTGGTGTAGAAGGTGCCCTATCTCCCTCTATTTCTCTCCTGCAACCAGTCTACCAGTGTCATGGGGCATGTGCAGAGGTGGACTCAGACACAGAGGCTGTGGCAGGCCGAGGATTCAAACTAGGTTGCATCTCCTGCAAGATGAGGAGTGAAGTTCAGGGTTCTGCCACAATAGAATGGTACTTCAGATCCAAAAGTAATTTTGACTATGCCCATGTAAGTACACTTAGTCTCTCTGTTTTCTTTGAGGAAGATAGCTAGATCCTGTGAGCAAGCAATGACATGTGCAAAATTCCCAGTTTAAAGAATACTCCTCTTGCAACTGAGATTGATAGCCTATCCAACCAACACTTAATGTCACTGATAGAAGAATAGATGAAAAAGTGTGCTTTGTTTGCTAGCTAGAAATCCCTCCTTGGTCTTAGATTGTGAAATGTTGGCATGAATTAGCCTGACCTTCTACCTACAGTATATGGAATCTACAGTATCTACTTGATACGGTATCACTTGAGACTCAATTAACTCAATGTTTGTCTGACTCTGTAGATCTACAGTTATGATGATCAAGGTCCCACCACCATCGATGAGCGCTTTGAGGACCGTCTGGACTGGAATGGCAGCAAGAAGAGTAATGACATCCAGGACGCGTCCATTTACCTCTTTAACGTCACTTTCAACGACTCGGGAACCTACCGCTGTGTTTTCAACCGTATCCTCACTTACCCGTATTACGAATACCAGACTACCGTCAGCAGAATCGTGCACCTGACTGTTGTGGATAAAGGTACTGTATAACTTAGCGGTTTAATTCTGCATACAATATTTGAGTGGATGGAGAACAATAAAGCATCTTGTCCTGTAAGTGCCTGTCATGTTCAAGGCATTCCGTAGTAGTCATTTCCTGTAAATAAGAACTATGCTGAAATTGTTGTTTGTCTTATTGCTCCTTACAGTAAGAGCTTTGTAAGAGTGGAATCCCTAACCTCTCTCTCTCTCTCTCTCTCTCTCTCTCTCTCTCTCTCTCTCTTTCTCTCTCTCTCTCTCTCTCTCTCTCTCTCTCTCTCTCTCTCTCTCTCTCTTTCTCTCTCTCTCTCTCTCTCTCTCACTCTCTCTCTCTCTCTCTCTCTTTCTGTATCTCTTCTTTGCCTTTTGCAGCCACAAGAGGGATTGCTTCCATCGTATCAGAGGTGATGATGTACGTGTTCATCATCGGCCTCCAAGTCTGGCTCCTCATAGAGATGATATACTGCTACCGGAAGATTGCTGCAGCAGGAGAAGAAGCGTTACGAGAGAGCGCGTAAGTAATCTTACTGGAAGGTTATGACATTCATTGGATATTTTGTATTTATTATTTCCAAGGACAATGTGTTAACTGTGTTGAGTTAATACTGAACTTCTCTCTAATGTTGTGACAATTTCGTTGCTGTTTCACCTTCTTTTTTTAACCCCCTTCTGACCCACCTACTATATTTCTCTCCTTTCTTCCTCTATCCTGAACTGTTATTTTCAGCCTAATGTGTGACCCACCCTGTCCTTTAATGGATGTTTACTTCTTGTTCACTGTAGGGCTGCACAATTAATCGAAATATAACCCACTCAATTGCCCTGCTGTTTTATCCATATCGCAAGAAGCTGCAATATGTGTTCAGAGGGCAAGGTGTTTCAGACGGTGTTCTAACCCAGGTATACTGGTTCTGTGCAGAAGAGCATGTCTACAAAGACCTTTGCGAAACACAACCCTGGAAAAGATGTAAACAGGGGAAAATCTACACTTTTCCTTAAAGCAATATTTGAGTGTTGAAAAAATTTAAAAGATTTCTATAAAAATGTATAGGCTACTGCATTGCAATGCAATGTTTAAATGCAAGTAAAAACAACTGCATCAACAGGAATTATTTTGTCAATATCGTGCAGCCCTAAATCAACATCTCGTGCTCACTACACTGCTGTACCTCTTCTCACCGTGTATGTCCCATCCTTTTATTATCCTCTTCCTATTCTATTAATTCTATTCCTCCGTGTATTACCTTGGTGTTGTCTTTGTATTATTGTTACTTTGAGGGTCTTTTAATAATTCTTTCTCTTTCAGGAACGCTGAATATTTAGCTATAGCTTTGGAAAGTAAAGATAATTGTGCAGGGGTGCAGGTTTCTGAATAACACAGGTAGGACCATATAAACGTGACATTGCTACAATGTTATTGTTTGTTAATTTGAATGTTTTTGTGGTTGGTTACATTACATCAATGTTTGTGCTTTGAATCTCCTGTAGTGTTAAAAGATAATTTATTTGAGCTTGGAGTAGATTATCTGGCAGCATACTTTAGCATGGTATTATGCAATAAGAAAGTATCTACTTTCTATTCCAGGGACTCTATTTTTGCTGAATCAATGGACTAACTACCACATCCCCTTTCACTCCTTAGATTGTCTCAAGTATGTATTACCTTTACTTTGACCACACTAATTTATATGTGTTATTGCTAAAGAAGAGAATAGTACCAGCACCTTTGTATGTATATTAACACAAAAGTATGTACAACAGCATTAATGTTATGCTATTACACTTAAACTTCTTGTTACTGAGCCTGTTCGTATCTGAAAGAGTACCTTTTTAGAAACCGTAGAAGCGTAAAAGTGTAGAGTCCACTTGACTCCCCCATCTAATGTATGAATGATATTACATAGCACAAACAACATGAGACGTAACTTGTAATTGATTTGTAATATAATGTGTTAGGCTATAATAGACTGTTTTCAATTTGTTTATAGTCTTCTAAATGGTATATAATACAAATATTTTGTTATATACAATCTAAATTATAATAATGAATAAAAACTATAGTATATATATATATATATGTATATTTTACAAAAATAAATTTCTGTTAAAACAAATATTGTTTAAATGTGTTTATTTTAGAAAGTTACACCATGAAGAGAGAGCAATGAGTACAAACTAAGTGCCTCTAGACTGCAGCTTTTATACCAACTACATCCAGATTAGTTGAGACATTTCTTAATCAGAAAACTGCAAACCCTACCCTGTTAAGATTTACTGAGCGATTGTCTAATCAAAAGCTGTGCTGTGGTACTAATGTTTGAAAGCAACTGTGTGTCATGGCATGTCGTAATATAGAGGACAAAGAGTATTTGCAAATTTTTGAATAGAAATCTTAATCAGTGACGTATCCGTGGGGATGTCAAAGTTTGATCGGTGCCCTTTAACATCCAGTATTGAACCAAATTGATCAAACACAGCCTTATAGGCAACCTTTTTATATTAACGGGTTATCAATGCATTTCTTCTGATAGGTCATTGTAATGTCTATGGGAGAATAAAAAAAATCGCGGTTCAGATAAGTCCTCTTGAAGTCTCAATATTTAACACAAATTTTGTCTGCCACCGGGCACGATCTCCCGCAAAACTGACAAATTGCTTTATGTCACAAGGAAGTGCATCACTAAATCAGGAAGAGATGCCCATACTTGGAGTATAGTCGTTGATTGTGCTAGCAATATGCAGTGACCACGAGACTTTCTGCATGTCTTCTTTATGATGGTTAGGTAAAAATAATTACACTAAGCAAATGGTAGGCATAGCTAAAATCATCTACAGATAAACTGCTTCGAGTAACTTTAAAGATTAAGCCAAAGATGCCAAAGCACCATTACCTTTGCCTGAAATATTTTAACAAAACTATTTACATTGGTCATATTACCCACATAAACATATAGCTTTAATTCAACTTAAAATAAAAAAAAGATTGTATCAAACCTAAGGCTAAGCTCACGTGATAAGGAAAACATATCTGTCAAGAAAGTAATTTCCATTTTCGCCCTGAAAAAGTGGTTTGTTGAGCCTCTTTGAGTTCAGTAGTGTAGTGAGCTGTATAAAACACACAATGTACAGGCACTGTCACATTTGTTTGAGGAACACTAAGGTGAGACATTTTATTTTGATGGTCTTAAATCAAACTAATTTGTCAACTCTTATTTTGAAGGAAGCGCATCTTAAATTACGTCACACCAGTGTGGCTAGTGGCTGCCTGAATATCATGTCTATCGTTGTAAACAAACTAGCTTAGCCTTAGGTCAACAAGGTTATTTTAAATAACAGCAATATGCCATAAAATGTTTGACGAAATATCCTCTATATATTCTAGGCCAGAAGGCCTACATAATGATGAACTGCCAAGTCGTATACAAATATGCAAAAGAAATCTCTTCATGATTGGAATAGGAAAGGGTTTGGTGAAAGGGCAAATCAGCTGATCATAAACACCATGCTTTTTACAGAGAGCTATAAGAAAAGCCAAATAAAATATATGTATGCATTTGTCCATTTTATCATTATACAATCTAATCAATGTATGCATTGAAACATATGTATGACATAAACAAATAGATCCCATATCAGATGACTTCGAGGTTGTATCCTGTCCTTTATTCCGAAAACCTCCAATAAACCAAGCAACCTGCTAGTGTCAACCTATGGAACAAGGATGGATACAGTGAGTGAGCATCTGCTGCTCAGAAACGAACGCGCAGGCATTGCTCCCTCACAATAATTTTACCGCAGTGCATCTTACGCAGAATGATATACAGGCGGACTGCAATTGTGGATCAGACATATGACCTTTCTTCCTGCTTTTTTTTCTGGTTATATTTAAAATAGATTATTTTTAAAGGAACTATTGCATTATTTTGTTGGTTTTTGCGTCATATATTTGGATAAACGCTTGGAGCTTTAGTGGTCGCACTATTATTTGCGATGATCCCGGGCGAAGCGCACTTCCATGATTCCGGGGTCATTAGGTAGGATCTAGATGTTATTGTCTGTTGACACCTGCATTTATTTGAGTGCACATGGAATAATTGTTGATTTATCAACACTGGGTAAATCCAGAGAGTGGATCTAATCGGGAAAAGGAGGCCTTTGTTTTGGATGGAAGACATCACCGATGACAGCGGGCGTACATTTTTTTTGATAGGCCTTATGCAAGTTACTGATATTGTAGCCTACGATAAATAGGCGTTGTTTGATAATTAGTACATTTCTGAACGTGCGTGCTTAATTTGATCTTGTCACGGTTTTGGCTATATCATACAGTTTATTGTCTTGTAAAAGTGCTTGCATTTTGCTATATTATATACACAAACACCCTTTTCTATTTTGTACAGGGCATGCACACCCTCGATATTTACATGTGCCAGTGCTAAAAAGAAGCGTTCCGCATACGCCACTAATGTAATCAATTATAGCAAAGGGCCATAGTGAACTAAGCAAATCTCAGGGTTTTTGCAAATGCTGAGCCACTAAATAAATTAAATGCAAAACCCGACACAGTGTTATAGTAATATGATAGAAGTTGTAGGCTTGGTCAGACAAATTGCAGCAATAGCCTAACCTAATGTCGCAAATTCGATACTGTCCAATTGAGCCAACCCTTGTTGATAACATAGACTGCAATTGCAACTTCTAGTGTGTTATTAGCCTCGTTAACTCCAGTCTTCCAAAAAATACACAAAACATAATAAACAAAACAATGCAAATATTCTTCAAACGCTCCAGGTAATCTATTATACAATATTGTAAAAAGTATATGTAGTAAATAAAGTTCATTTACGCGAAATAAAATAAATATTTAAAACATTAGCATTCATTTTACATTCACCATAAGACATGGCAGCTGTACACTTTCTTCTCCTTTCTCTTTTCTGCTTCCTTTTTGGTAAGTATTTCTGTTCTGTCATATTTCATAGGGTCTGTGCATGTGTGCTTTAAAACACTTCACACAAATAGTAACCTTACTTTATGTAAAAAGTGCCCTCTCCCCTTCCATTTCTCTCCTGCAACCAGTCTACCGGTGTCATGGGGCATGTGCAGAGGTGGACTCAGACACAGAGGCTGTGGCAGGCCGAGGATTCAAACTAGGCTGCATCTCCTGCAAGATGAGAAGGGAAGTTCAGGGTTCTGCCACAATAGAATGGTACTTCAGACCCAAGGGTGATACTGACTTTGTTCATGTAAGTACAAACTTGCTATGCTTCTTTTTTTTTTTTACCTAGCCTAACCATAGTTATATGTTAGGGGTATTGTAGGGTTATACAAAGCATGCTCTTTTGCTGGTTAGAAATCCCTCCTTGTTCCCTGATTGTGAAATATTGACATGAGTAAGGCTGACCTTCTACCATACTTACGGTATATAGATACTCTCTTAAGTGAAACCTGATCTTCTTCTACTGGAGCCTGAATAAAGTCAATGTTGGTCTGTTTCTGTAGATCTACAGTTATGACGATCAAGGTCCCACCACCATCGATGAGCACTTTGAGGACCGTCTGGACTGGAATGGCAGCAAAGGGAGTAATGACATCCAGGACGCATCCATTTACCTCTTCAACGTCACTTTCAACGACTCGGGAACCTACCGCTGTTTTTTCAACCGCATCCTCACTTACCCGTATTACGAATACCAGACTACCGTCAGCAAAGTTGTACATCTGACTGTTGTGGCTAAAGGTACTGTATAATTGGGTAGTTTAATTCTACATACAATGTCAATATTAGAGTGGTTGGAGGATGACAAAGCCTCTTGTAAGTGCCTGACATGTTTATGTCCCATATTCTGTTCTGTCAAGTAATTTCTGTAAAGAAGAATTGTGCTGAAACGCCAAATTGTCTCAAGAGAGCTATGTAAGAGTAGAATGTGAGTGATTGGTTGAGTTGAGCTGCCCACACTCCCAAATTGACCCCCCCCCCCTCTCTCTCTCTCTCTCTCTCTCTCTCTCTCTCCCTCTCTTTCTGTATCTCTCCTTTGCCTTTTGCAGCCACAAGAGGGACTGCTTCCATCGTATCAGAGGTGATGATGTACGTGTCCATCATCGGCCTCCAAGTCTGGCTCCTCATAGAGATGATATACTGCTACCGGAAGATTGCTGCAGCAGGAGAAGAAGCGTTACGAGAGAGCGCGTAAGTAACTTTCACCCTTGAACTCCACCTGTGTTTGACTTGTCTTTTGGAGTTAGCTAAAAAAAGGTTTTCAGGCAGAATATACACTAGTAGCCAAAAACTGTCCGTTACTAATATTTTTTTATTTTAATATAATGTTTGGACAATTACATTGCTGTTTCACAACCCCTATTTTCTTTTTAATTCCCTTCTGACCCATCCACTGTATTTCTCTCCTTTCTTCCTCTATCCTGAACTGTTATTTTCAGCCTAATGTGTGTACCCATCCGTTCTTTTCATGGATGTTCACTTCTTGTTCACTGTAGGGCTGCACAATTAATCGAAAAATAACCCACTCAATTGCCCTGCTGTTATATCCATATCGCAAGAGGCTTCAATATTTGTTCAGAGGGTAAGGTGTTTCAGACGGGCTTCTAACCAAGGTATACTGGTGCTGTGCAGAACCGCTGTCCTACAAAGAGCTTTGCAAAACACAGCCCCAAACAGGACCAAGGCTATGCTTTCGCTTAAAGCATTTTTTGACACTTCTGAGTGCTGAAAAATGAAAAGGATATATTCAAAATTATAGTTTACTGCCTACCGCAATTGCAATATTCAAATGCAAGTGAAAAGAGCTTTAGCAACAGAATTGTTTTGTCAAGTTATCGTGCAGCCCTATATCCACATCCTCATGTTTACTACAGTGTCGTTGTACCTCTTTACTCTGTGTACGTCCCATCTTTATTATTCCCTTCCTATTCTATTAATTCTATGCCTCAGTTTATTCCCTTGGTGTCTACGATTTATTATGTACTTTGATGATATGTTAAAAATGTTTGGTATCCCTTTCCTTTCAGGAATGCTGAATATTTAGCTATTGCTTCGGAAAGTAAAGATAATTGCGCAGGGGTGCAGGTTGCTGAATAACACAGGTATGACCATATAAACATGCAGTTGCTACAATTTTATCTCTCTAGTTGATTGTATTACATCAATTGTTCGTACATTTTAATAGCTGTAGTGCAGTGCTACAAGATAATGTATGTTAGCTTGCAGGAGTTTCTTCATAGCATATTTTGGCATGGTATTATACACTAATAACAAATCTAATGTCTATTCCAGGGCTTCTATTTTTGCTGAATCAATGGACTAACTACCACATTCCCTAGGATTGCATGAAAACAACCCAAAATAATCTACTGTCTCAACTCTATCTTTACTTTGAACATATTAATTGATATATAACTAAAGGAGTGCATGGTACCAACGCCTCTATATATATTATATCAACACAAAAGCATGTACTACAGCATTAATGTTAGGCATTATGCTTAAACTGGTCTTCATCTCTGAAAGAGTAAGCTACTTTTAGAAAAATGTAAGAATAATCTATTTGACTCTATGGAACGGATTGAAAGCTTTTTACCTCTCCACTCACCCCTTGTCATCTGATGTATGATTGATACTACATGGCACAAACAACATGAAATGCAATGCAATAGATTTGTGATATAAAGTGATTGGCTATGATAGACTATATGTTTCCAATTTGTTTATAGTCTTACTTAATGTAAATTCTAAATGATCTTAGAATGTACAGTGTAACTGAAAATAATTAATAAAAGGATTAAATGTACATTTTACTATGAAAATATGTATTATAAAACATGCAGCGTTTACATTTAGTTTTGTTTTTGATTTGAGTAAAGAGTACAAAGTGCCTCTGGACAGCAGCTTCTAGACCAGTTACATCCAATATTTGTGACATTTCTAAATCAGGAAACCGCAAACGCCACCCTGTTAAGATTTTTTACATAGCGATACTTTAATCAAAAACTATTCTGTGGTACATCGGTTTGAAAGCGACAATATTGCATGTACCTTTAAGTTTTAGCTTCAAGTTATTTAAATATGACGGACAAAGTTACTTTGGCCAAAGATCCAGATGTGAAGACATGCCTTCACACACAGACACATCTTCCTGAATTCATAATATGTTCAAGGTTAATAGAAGACTAAAGCATTCTATTTCTTCTTTATAACAGTTGACACTTTTGTCACTATAACCGCAGCACACAGTCTGTGCCAGGATACTGAGGCAGGTTGAGTTGGTATTTTTTCTCCAAGGTTGGGGGCACAAAGCGTCCACCCAGGTAGTGGTAACGTCCTCGGAACAAGTTCGCTGACTTCTTTGGTGCTGTGAGGGAGATGAGCATGTCTGGCTGCAGACCATCTGCACTGCCCTGCTCAACATCCCAGCCTTAGGAGGAAACACAAACAAAACTTTAACCAGTACAATATTTTACAGCTCCACTGCCTGTGCGCACAAATGTAATCTTATTCTAACTAGTATAGAGGAAATTTGAGTATTTATAACGTTTTAAAAGAAAAGGAAATAAATTACATACCTGAGGGGATGTCAATGCTTGCAATGGGCACAGTGGTGTCCTTTAAAACATCCACAATAGAAGCAAATGGCTCTCTCATAGATCCCTTAAAACTGAAGCCAAAAATGGCATCAATTACCAGGTTGTAAGCCTCGTCAATCACCTTTACCTGATATATTTAAACAAACATTTTTATTGGTCATATTAACATCTTAAACATATACTTTTTAATTAGACTAAAACTAGAAGATTGTCATACCTAAGGTCTAGTTCATACATTGTTCCTGTAAAAAGGAAGGCTTTGCATATGTGGGAGTTGGCCCATCATTTTCTACAGTGTAACACATACCTCAGGCATCTCTGTCAAGAAAGGGATTTCCATTTTCTCACACTGAGTTGTCAGACCCTTGAACAGCGGTTTGTTTGGCCTCTTTGGGTACAGTAATGTGGGATCATAGCCCTGTAGAAGAAAAACAACGCCCAGATAGATTATTCATTATCTTGATAATCTGTACTTGACAGATATTTATATGGTTCCTAATTGATGCTTTGAGATGAAACTACTGCCATTTGTATCCTCATCCCATGATGCTATTTTAGAATAACAAAGAAAGCGGTAAACGCAACTCACAAATAGTTTGAGATGCCTGGCACAGACCAATCCATCCCCTCCATTGTTACCTGGTCCACAGATCACCAGCAGTGATGGTCTGGCTTTGACCAGCGAGCTAAGAGGGTAAGCCTGGAACAGAGTATCTTACAAATGGTAAAATATCTTACTAAGCATGGGATCTACAATGTATAATTTAAAAAACAAATCCACATAGGGTCTCACTTTTGTGATTGCTGTGGCACAGCTTAGTCCAGCTAGCTCCATCAGCTGGTCCACGCTGAAGCCATACTCACTGAAGAGCTCCTCATCAATGTGTTGAGCCTCCTCCTGTCTAAGGGTAGAGGCACAGCATGCAACATGCAATTAACTCTGAATTTAGCCTATCCCACATATGCTTAGTTACACAAACACATGCTTGGAAGTCCCAATAGCAATCTCACCCAAGGTACTTGATAGACTGGGCCATAATCGACGCTCGTCGACTAAATAAATCCGTATTATTATGGTTTTCTGCTGGACGAGTCAAAGGACATGTCCCCCTCTGGTTTCGATATGAGGTACCCCGTGTCGTCACAAGGAATCCGATCCCAAACAGAGCACGAAGACTTAACATTCAGGTGGCTCGCACTCCTGGAAGAGAACACATTCAGAACTTCCCATATTCAAGTGACAAACTTACTGCTAATTGTCCATATAAATGAATACAACTAATTAGAAAATTTAGACTACTAGAAGACTACTACTGTATGTTATTCTATGTTTTTAGTTTAGACTGAAAATAAGAACATGAAAACGTAATGACATCCCCACAGAACACTAACCTCTATTTCAGTCAAAGTACTAATTACGAATATGTTCAGACTGCAACAACTTTTTGAAGCGGTGAAGCTAAAGCCAGTTAGCACTGTTCCCTGTTATCTTCTGGTTGAACTTCCTGCTTCTGTTCACTACTGCCTCTCCTTCTCCTTTAACTTCAATAATAGCATAAATATGGAAGCCTATAGTGGCCAAAATTCAAATGAAAAGGCAAACTCGAAAATGTTAAAGCAATAATGGGATTGCAATTTCGATTTCACGCTATGTGCGCATCATCTGGGTCATAATTAAAATCTAAATGCAAAAGATGTGTTTGTATTTTAATTTTCATGTTGGTGTACGGCCAATGTATGCCAAATTTAAAAGGAAAAAGCATAGTCCATTTGACCTTAAGTTTCACATGTCCTGTACACAATAACCTTGCCACATTGAAAATGAAAAAGTAAATGCTCAAATGACAAATCAATTTTTCTAAAGCTAAAGCGACACAATTCAAAAGCTAAAGTTGTCATGTCATGTTGGTACAATATATTAAATAAAGTTGAACTGTATCTATCTATATCTATATCTATATCTATCTATCTATCTATCTATCTATCTATCTATCTATCTATCTATCTATCTATCTATCTATCTATCTATCTATCTATCTATCTATCTATCTATATATATACTGTGTAGCAGCCCTCAAAGCGCTCAGGGCTCTGGGGGACTTCCCATCTCACACGTGGCCGACCTTATCCATCTCACAAGTCTGAGTAAGCCATGATAGTGAACAGACATTTTCTGTAAATAATAGACAGCAAGGGGCTCATGAAAAACTCTTCATGTCCAAAAAACCTGAGACATCTTTATTGATTCATACCTTCATATTCACACCATTCAATTAAACAGTGGGTGTATGCTATTAGCTATTTCCATACATGAAGGCAATATTGATGAATGAAAAAAAATAAAAGCGTAAAACCAAATCCTAACCTAAAACATGAATATGCCTGATATTGGCACTGTCTTCATGTAGCTCATGGACAGCTGTGCGTTATGATCTGTCTCATTGACTTGTATAACTTGTGCTTGAGCAGACTTTCGCTTCCTCGCCCTTGACTGGTCACAAACCCAGGTCTTGTTCTTGCCCGCACAAGAGGCAGATACAGATCCATATATAAGTGATCTAACCCTACATTGGCAATAGTAGTGCGATAATGAGTGTGAGTTCACTTCTGTAAGCTAACTTACAACAACAACAAAAATGGAATAGTACATGCCTCTTTATATCACAATATAAAAAACACAGCCTACATAATTTCGCAAAGATAATAAAAAGTATGTATGATATTGTGAAGCTATAATGAAGCTTCTCCTGTAAGAGCACCATTCAACGCCTACATGATTGGACACCTCTCCACCCTGGCACCACTCTACAAGAGAGAAGATGAACAAACTTAGTATGCATACTGTAAATAAGAAACAAACTGTTTCCACAAACACCAAGTCATGGTATCTGTTTGTAAAAAGCAATGGCATTAAATGCTATAAATACATGTCTGACATATTTGTATAGCCTACATCACAAATATTTCCAAATGAATTAGCTCTAGACCTGTTTACATATTTTGGTTCTAAATAACATAACTGCTCCAACAAAATAGATTTTGGATCCTACCTTGCGAGGGGTACTGCTGCTGACTATATATGAGTGTGGGAGTAGACCCTCGGTGATCCCGCCACTGCTGTAGGATTGGGAGGCGGAGGTAACAGAGCAGCCGCTGGATTTTGCATCTGAGGGCAGTCCGCAGGAGCCACACACCACAGTCCGGCTGCGCAGGTTGTACTCACTGTCCCCGCATGTGCTGTGGGCCACCTACATGGGGAAGCAGAGAGATGTTTCCCAATATGGTTGCTAGGATGTGAACATGATTGCCACGGATCATTTCCACTGAGTCAACAGGGCTTTTTAGTACTCCTACCATGTCCTCATCATCCTCATCAAACTGAGTGCGAGTAACCTTCCTCATTGCCATTTCCTGGATAAAAAAAGAGTGGATGGAGTATAATGTTGGTTAGGAACTTGACTAGGCTTAGAATGGTTGTCTGTGTTTTTAAGTATGAAATTGGAGCTATGATTTTACAAGAAAATGTAACTACTGCCCACCTCTCCATTGGCATTAATCAGAGTGGTCTTGAACTGGTCTCCAATTCCCCAGGTAGCCTGGCTCTTCCACACCAGATCAGTAGGAGGGTTGTGGCTTCCACCAGCTGCAGAAGCCCAAATCTGACCAGCCAAAAACAGAGGCTTGCATTAGAGAGTCTGAGTTAAAGGGATAGTTGAACTTTTTGGGAAATAAGATATGTCCCTACTTACCTTTAGTCAGACGAGATGATCGACAGCAATGTTACGATTGTACGTCCAGTAATGAATTGCTAGGTAAGTAGGTAGGTTAATGGATTCTAGCTTAGCATAATGACTGTAAGCCAGTAGTTCCGGCTAGCATGGCTCCGTCAAATGTGACAAAATACACATTAGAAAAACTCCAGTGCTGTGTTAATTTACATGTTGTATCTTCTGTATTTCATACGTGTAGAAATTACAAAACGAAAGTGAGACGTTGTTACTGAAACTGATACAATAGAACCTATTGTTGCGAGATAGAGCCAACATTTAACATTGTGTCGGGGAGGCAGCCTCGCAACAATAGATCCAACCATGTATCTGTGCACTTTTGACTGAGCCATGCTAACCAAAACTAATGGCTTACAGTCGTTGTGCAAAGCAAGGCTACATTTACCTAACTACTTACCTAAATAACTCATTATTGGATGTACAATCATAGCATTGATATCTCCACTCATCATCAAGGGTAAGTAAGAACATTCTTATTTCCCAAAAATGCAAATATCCCTTTAAGTTGCTACAGGTGAAGCTATACAATAAACTCATCTCTTCTGCTTATACAAATCAGCCCTAAATGTATTTTAAATTGCTTGTTGAACTATCCCTTTAACAACCATTGAATTTACAGTGGATCTGAATCATAGGTGTCTTTACCGTAACCCTTTGGCCAGCTTTAAGGATGAATTTTGGGGGGAACTTGAAGGTAATGGGGTTTCCAGATCCAACTTGTCTTTTCAACTGCCAGCTACCCATGAGTTGATCCTGTGGGAATCAAATGAGGATTGGATCTCAATAGAACTATTCATAATTATGATGATTACATCTGCTTTTGATTTAGTGCCCAGTCCTACTCTCACCTGATCAGCTTTATTGCTCAGCTTCACATACTTCCCTTCAAGGTCCACTTCCTCCACTGTGACACGACCGCTGGCTGAAGCCTGCTGGGTGATGCGCGTGCGAGCCACAGCTCCCCCTATGATGCTGGATGCCTCACTGTCAGTGTCATTGGGACGGCGCCTTTTTGCTGAAGAACTCTGGGCACTGCAGTTGAGGGTGCGAGACACGGCAGAGGTATGGCTTCCTGTCATCTTGGTTGGCGGAGGGCTGGGCGACAGACGCAGCCTGCAACATAAGGGGAAAATAGTTGATTTAAGAAGGGAAGATATGGGAAGTGAATTTGTGGAAACGTTTGACACTGATGTTTTACTTAAATTCAGAGCTGACACATTTAAAAAGTAATGGGGTTGCCAAATCCAACTTGTCTCACATGCAACATACATTTTCACGTGATAGTATGCTTTACATGTGCCACATGTGTTTTCAATGAGAATAAGGGTCATATTGAGCAGTATAATACTTTTGTAGTAAAGAATTAAGGAATACCCCTTATTATTCAATACCTCTGCTCCTCTCCCTCTAGCAGTTTCCGGTATGCACATATCTCCATGTCCAGGGCCAGCTTCACATCCAGCAGCTCCTGGTACTCGTCCAGCTGCTGCTGCATGCGCTGCCTCATATCGGCCATCTCCCGGTCCTTCTCCCCCAGTATGCGCCGGGTTGTGTCTTTCTCACGAGACAAAGCCTCCTCCAGTTCTCTCACTTTTGCCTCGCTAGCTGCCAGCTGGAATAACGGAAAGAATGATGGAGACAAACTTGTTTTACCATTCCATTACCTTTCCTCACTCTGTGATGCTTTGAACACTAGAAGAAGCACTCAATGGATGCAATCTGTTACTATCCACCAGTAATCCAGTTGGTTTACAGTTACTGTTCTAGTCTTAAATGCAAAAAAATATATAATCAAACAAACATGTTTTTGTAGCTGGCTGAGTTGGCTGGACATGGACTCCAGGCGTGATCGTGTCTGCTGTAGCTCCTCGTGAGTGGCTCCAACCATGTGGCTGCTTCTGTCCGCAGACTGCCGGGCATTCTCCAACTGGAACATTTTAGAAAAGACAATGGAGAAAAGGACAATGTAAACATGGCCTATGGCTTTGAATATGCCAATTCATTGGAAATTCACAAGTGTTTTTGTCCATTGTGTGGAAAAGTAACCTTGGATGTGAAGGTCTTGTCGATTTCCTCCTTGTACAGCTTGATCTGTAGCTCATGTTGGGCACGCATATCAACTAAGGCTTCAGCCAGCTTGCTCTCATACTCCTGCTGGTGGCCATTCCCCATTTCCACCATACGTGACTCATGCCTTCTCTTAGTCTCTCTCAACTCCTGCAAAATGATAGACACATTTACAAAGGAATACAAATTACATCAAGTAAAAAAAGAAAATTGGAAGAAGACTGAGCTTTTTAGACTAAGACCTCAGACTGAAGATTTTTCTGGAACTCAAGTTCCTCTTTGAGGGTCTGGATGCGATTCTCTCCATCCACTCTTCTAAGCATCTCATCCTGCAGCTGCTTCTTGGTATCACTCAGACCTGACTCAAGCTGATAAAAAAAAACTCTTTAATCACTGCACACCAGCATACTTTTACTAAAATTTACCAACAGATATCCGAGCATAGCCTTCAGAGAGAAAGAAGGTAGATACACACTATAGTGTACACAATATCAGATAGTAAAGCAAAAATAGTCTTTGAAGACCAACCAGTGTGTGAGTTTACCTTGGCCAATTGGGCCTTCAGGTCCCTGATCTCTGCCTCCAGGTTACGCTTCTCACCCAGGGCTGTGGTCAAGGATGCATCCTTAGAGTTTAATAAGGCCTCTAGGTCTCGCAGCCTAAGTTGAGCCCCTGCTAGGTCAGACTCCTTCTTTGTGTTCCTAAAGATACAAGCTACGGTGTCAACACGTAACATGATAACATTTATATTTTACCACCTTTGCTACAACAGGTTTCTACTATTTCCTTTATAATGTCATGTGAACTGTTCATGGGCTATTTTTGGAAGAGGGAAGCCCTGAGGAAAAAAGAGGGGGAGAAGCCAGGGCAATTCCAGCTTTCCTCTGCAACTCACAATTTTCTTTATCCAGTGTGACGTGTCTTCTAGCCACAAACCACAACTGTTAGTGTTTGGCTGAGTGGCAACTATGGCAACAGCCTGGCTATGCCAAACATACGGCTGCCACTATCTTACTATTTATGGAAAAATAATGGAAGCGGGGAGTGGAACTCTTCAAACACTGCCACGTATTGTACAGATAATAACCACTGTGGCTGAGGAGGAAAGGGAAAGAGTTAGTCACCGGCTTTGCACACAGCAGTATGGGGATTGCTGTTAAGACGGAGACTGGATGAAGTGAGATCCAGTGAGCAATGAAGGGAGTATGCTGAAGGGTGTGGTCAGGGCAGGGCATAAAATGTTTAAGCTTTTGCAGAGGTACAAGCCCATAGAATACAGTTTTAATTCTCTGTGTATTTAAGAAGTACGCATTGAAAGTGTTTTGAATTATAATTTTCTTCAGAAACGTAATTATAAAAAGTAATAAACAGACCAATCAAATGTTCTTTAGTCTGATAAACAGTGTTCTGTGCTATATGAAAAACAGGCTCCCATGCAAAACATCTGGAACCTTTAGAGACAGTTTCCTGTTTAGACAAATCATAGCAGGCTGAAATTTATATATTCAATGTTTAGGAGCTTTTATCTCGTGATATTGGATTATGGCAGAAGACAAGCTTTTTCATGTACAGACAATGTAAGCAAATCTGTTCCAGGGTTGAAAAAGAAGGCATAGGAACACATTTCTAACATCACCTGGCCTTGAGCTCCTTGTAGTCTTCTCGGACTTTGCCAAGTTCCAGTTGCAGGCGGGCGCGCTCCTTGGCCACAGAATCTAGAGTCTGGCGGGCATCAGCCAGCTCAGCCTCGTAGGCAGCCTTCATGCCAGTGAGCTCACGGCTGATCTCGGTCTCCGATTCAGTGATGCGCAAGCGTAGCCCTGCATTCTCTGACTCCAGAGAACGCACCTTGTCAATGTAGACAGCCAGGCGGTCGTTGAGGTTGCACAGGTCATCTTTCTCCTGCAGCCGAGTGATACGGTTGGGGGAGATTGGTGTGCTGGGTCCTCGGGAAGTGCGACTCTGGCTAGGTGTTGCCATTGTAGGAGATGGTAATCTGTGTGAGGAAACCCGAATTGGGCACAACCACTTGTCAATTGAGGAAAATATGGTCTTTTTATATTAAATTAGTGAACACAATCAAATAAATTGTCATTAAGGAGCAATAGAAATGAAAGCACATTTCTTTGACTCAAATCCTCTAACACAACATGAAAATAATGTCTAAGTAGCCAATCTACTGCAGGCGTATGTATATCTGCCAAAAATAGACTTACCTTAAAATAGATGGTTGGGCTGTGAGTTTATAAAGTTATTGTAAGATTATTAGCTGGTCTTCAACTATAGTCTAGGTGTTTCTTGATCCTTCAACTTGTCCGTGTCTAGTAGCGAAGTACACAGTTGTAGAATGAGTCAGTGAGGGGCAAATAAACTTGACCACAGAGAAAGAGAGATGGGAGGAGAGAAGTGGGAAAGGGTTGGCTTTCAGTTTGGCACTGTAAAGCCTGTATATTTCCCTTCCCACCTCCTCTCTCCGTCTGGGTGTGTACTCAGTGCGAGTGAATGTTGCTGTGCCCTGCAGTGGTAGCCAAATCACAGTCCACAAAACTTTTCATACCCAAGTTTTGCTAACATTTTAGTTAGTTTGCTCATTAGACTATTGAATAGATCCTGTATGTCCAATGAGAGAATTACCCTTCAAACTAAATCAGCCATGATAAAGTCAGATGTGTGGAATCATTGGACATATGAGTCATACACCATTAGTGAGTTAGGGGAAATTTGCCCCAAGCAATTCCTTTTAAAACCTATTTGCTCTATATTTGCATTCTGAACATGAACAATGTATTCCTGCCTTTTGACAGCGTAAAATAAGTAGCTTGGGCAACATTTCTAGTTGTCCCGGACTATGAGAATGTGGTATGAATGAAAATGGACTGTTTTAAAACCACTGTTTGCAAAACTACTTTACTACTACTTACTACGTTTACACTCACTGCTATCAAGAAATAAATAATTTACAGATGTGTCCTCTATAAATGGGATTGTAGCATTGTAAGGGGTCCGGTCCACAATGGGAGGTGCAGTTGTGCAATGTGAACCCAGCAGGAACTACATTTCAAGATGGCCTCCCGATAGAGAACTACAGGACCCAGGGCCGAACGGACCCAGGGAGGTTATTGGTCCAAGATGTAATCCATTGGAGCAGACTGATTACAGCCACAGCTGAGTGTATAGATAGAGGAGCCCTTTCCTTTATTTTTGCTCTATTTTTTTGTGGGTTTGGTCAATCAGAAGACCTTTATTTTGTGAACCGTTCACCAATAAGATTAAAACTTTTATTTTGTGTGGAAAACTCTACCTGTGACTCCTACATACTCCTTTCCATCTCATCACGATGCCAAAGCATGTTTGGCAAATACTTATAATAGACATTCACTGCCAGTTAGTTAGCTCCTGAAGGTATTTATTTGATCTTACAAATACGTTGCAATTTAGAGTAAAACACTAAGAGGGCAAAATAATAAATCAAGGTAAGGGACTTGAAGTTCCCTTCATGTTTGGAATACAGTTGTATACTCTATATAAGACTGTGTATATGAGCACTCACTAGGGCAGCATTTCCCAACCGGTGTGCCATCAGACATCATCAGGTGTGCTATGGAATTTTTGGTATAAACAAATCTTTGTATTAAGTTTAATTCAGTTTTACATCTGGGGTGTGCTGCAAAACACAAACGTTTATTCAAATGTGCCGCGGGTTGGAAAAGGTTGGGAAGCGCTGCACTAGGGCACCATGATGTGTGGTAGTGTCATCTATCTGAGGGAGATTTTCTACTGTGAAAAACACACAGAGCCTGCAGGAATAGAGTATGGATATTTCAGCTTAATAAATATAATTTTTTAAATATAATTCATAAAAGAAAATCATAGTAGGTTAGTTTATTTTGCATTTCTGGTCAAATAATCAGTGCTCTTGCAAAGAACATTTACATACCCTACACAATAATTCTTTTAAAAAATGTAATAAAATAGTCATCTTCATGACAAACAGATCAAGTTTTACATTATTCGGGAGAACAATGGTTATCGAAATCTCTTTTACAAGACAGACCTGGCCAAGGGGTCATCAGCACAGAAAAAAATTGTAAGTTACACAAAGACAACATTTAGATATTACAAATGAGGTTGGACATACGTTTTAAAAAGAATTCTCGTCAGTGCTGGGTTAGGGTTCTAATGTATTTATGGGTCCAGTAGTTAAGAAATAACTAAGAAATAATAAGTAGGAAATATTCAGCACCAGACTGCATAATAACAGGTAGACAGGTGCCCACAAGTACTTATGGCTGTAATTGTATCATGGTTGAGTCACCAATAAAAACAGGTCAAGACTTAGTAACATGTATTTCTCCCATGCAGGTGTCCACACTAGACCATATAAATAGTATGACCTTGTTTGTAAAAACATAGATGTTGTTTGTATGAATATTAGGACGTTTTCAGTGGTAACCATTTTCTGTACCCAAGAATGATGTCTGGCAACTTTGTTATGTAGTAATGACACCTTCTCAAGTGATAGCATGAATTGTCTTGGGTAGCCCATAACATTGCAATGTTTAAGTGGTGTGACTATTTATTAGTCCATTGATAAAGATGGCTTTTATCATGGACAACTTCATTTCGTGAATAAATAGCAACATGAGAGTTAGTATTAAATAATTGATAAGAACATGAAAATGGCAAAATGTATCGGAGGCTAGTCTGTGTTGTGGTGGTAAAAATGATGAAGTCATAACAGCATAGCCATGTTATTTCAGCCACCTCTTTGGTCATGGTAAGTAACAAACATAGTTGATTGATGAAGCAAAAATAGTACAATATGCGCACAATATTCGATGGCTGTAATAAAATATTTCAAAGCAAAGAGCTTGAGGCACGCGTACTGGCTAATAATTAGGAAGAGACGACCCTTTTAAAGTAGTTCAGGCAAAGGAAATAATTAACAGTACTGTGAACTATTTACGAATCACTTAACCACGCATTTGAAATAGCGGCGACTAAACTAAAAATAAAATGTGGATTCCCAATGATTTTAAGACGACGACGGATTCTTGCATTTGGTCATGTGGTTCGTAGGAAAACCCGGATTGGATCCCACTGGTCACCTGAGTTACTTCTGCGGCGGTGGTTTGTCTTGACTTTTGCTAGAATTTTAAATAATTGCGATGACTTGTAAAAAAATACAAAAAATAAATCACATTTTGAAAGACATCTTCTTTCCCAACTTCTGATAGCCTAGAATTTATTTCCAACAAATCAAGCAGGTCTTTATAGCACGTGGAAAAGTTTAAACAATCATAAAACCAAACAAACTAAAACAGAGTAACTTCAAAATACAGCTGCAGATACACACAATCACATATTTTTTAAGCGCATTAAATCGTGTTAAACAATTATGCTTTGAGCTAAACATACGCGTAAAAGTACAACTCCATTCCACATATTCTTCTCCGCAGCCATAGCAGTCTTGCGGATGGATAACAGCAGCGGTGCAACGCCGAGGCCAACCCAGGGGAAACAATAAAGATAGCCAGCTAAGGAAAACAAGCAACCTTGTATAGTACTTGTTGACTTAGACTTGAATCTGAACATAAATTACCCTACTATACCTTACCGAACTAATTTAGTTTTACTGTGCGAGCCGACTTAATTTTATCAAGGAAAGGCGACATATTTCGATCAAGGTCGTACTAGAACCGCCGCAAACACTTCACCCAGATCTGCAGCGGTCTCCATTTTAACTTCTTGCCCGGTCTGTACCTCACGTGTCCTGGACTGTCTTTCTCACATGACCCGTGTGTTTGTCCCCGTGATCAGTATTTCCATCTCCGTATATCAGTGTCGCGGAATATCACATTTTAAACTGTAACCTTCATGGATATGCTTGAACAGAGTTTGGATAGCTCTACGAGGTAAGAACGCGCGAGTCCCCTTACTGCGGCTTGCAATGGCTTCCCAGGCCTAGCCCCAGTCACCATTTTACCTGGCAATGCAATAAAGCGATGATTTAATAACTTTATTTTACATTACTTTACATCGTGTGAATTCTATACATTTGACCAAATGTTTACGAAACTATTTTTTAAATTGAATTTAGCTTATTGCATTAAATTAAATTGTTTTTGCAATTGAAGCTAATTTTCTTACAAATGCCCGCTGTTATGATATGACAAGCGGAGGCTTTGCCTTTGGCTGAAATATAGGTCAGTTGGGTTGCACAGCTTCAAAGCGTGCTGAAATGTATGTATCTGTCGGTCGCCATATTTACACTTTTTCCATAGGCCTACAGAAAGTTAACCCGGTTTAAGGATTTTCACTGTTTTGGGACAATTTCGTTCAGAGGTTAACTTACTAGCACGTTGATGGGGGCGTAACGTTATCCTTTTTTACGTATGAAAAGTTCTCTACAAGGCATGGGTAGTAACGTTAACGATTTTACTTTGAAGATTATTGCAATTTAACTTAAACATTAGACTTTTCCTATATCCGGGTTACAAAATAACTACACATTAAATAATTGAAGCATTTTCGGATTCATTTGACAGCATTTCACGCCACCACATGGGGGGACTCTTGAGCTACTAATTCAATATAATTTTACAATCCTCACCGAGAAAAAGTGAAATTCTAGGCTGATTTTTTCGCACATCTTTTTTCAGTCACGAGAAACAGGAAACAGAAGAGGTTGTGCACATACAAGAGGGTTCGTACCTTTTGCTCAACGATTCTTTTACATTTGTTTTGTGACTTTTTAAGACATTCTATTAAATGCATTTTATGTATGAGTAATTTTTTATGTGTAGGCCTACATTAGAACCTTTACTTGTTTTGTTTTTTTAGGAGAAGGTGTGGGGGCAGAGGAGCAGGCAGCAGTCACTATTGCAAGTGCACCATTACAGGCTTCAGCGTTTGCTGACCACAATGTCCAGTACCAGTTTCGAACAGATACAACTGGGGGACATGTAAGCCCAGTTTATGACAATTTTTCAATTTAAGTCCGGCAACATCCTTTTAGTCTCAAGTAGATGAGATGTATGGTTGAATGGTTATCTAATTTTACATTCAAGCCATTTCTATTTTGTAATTGAAATAAATATTTTATTTATCTATTAATAATTGCGTAAATATTATTATAATTATTTAAAGATACAAATGATAAATGTTTTCATAGTTTGACTGTAGAAGCACAGCATCTCTAGCTTAGTCTCTGCCTTTGCTCAGGTGACCTATCGAGTCGTCCAGGTGACTGATGACCAGCTGGACACAGGCGATGGCACTGGGGCAGTCAGTGTGGTGTCAACCGCTGCCTTTGCCGGAGCCCAGCAAGCAGTTGCACAGGTGTGTATGTGTCCTTATGCTCTTTATTGATGGGCAGACTGTCCTGAAATCCACCTGGTTTCCACCTGGCCCTACCAGAGTTTCCGAATATTTGATACATGTATTGTTTACTGTGTTGAGTACGTTCAGGGTTTTTTTCTCCCGGACACTATGTTTGATGGCAATTTTATTTATCGGCTTTTTATGTTTTTTCCCAGCCAGTTGTTCCAAACGGAATGTCTGGTTCTTACAACTCTCACTTCCCTAAAACTCACCTACCTATTTTGTTCTTTGTTCCAAAACTCTGCCCTCTTGACAGGCTGTCATACAAAACCCCTTCAGTAATGGAGGTAGCCCTGGAGGGGAAGCTGTGGGAGGGGAGACACGGTTTGCCTACTTTCCCACTGCAACAGTCAGCGATGGCACAGCCGTATCTGTGCAGACCACTACAGACCCGACCCTCTCACAGGCTGGAGGTAAGAATCCAAGCTAATTTCTCAATAAGGCAATAAACTAAGCAAGCAGGGTCAGTATTTGTCGGAGACTTGCAGACTTGTTGGTTTTGGTTACAATAGGCATTGATGGTATATTCTAACGCTGTTAAGAGCACATTCCGATCGGGGCAGTTCAGTATTTCAAAATGAATAACGGAAGTCTTGTTTGAATCAGCTAATCATTTTCATCCCCTCTCTAATGTACAGGTCAGTTTTACGTGATGATGAGTCCACCTGACGTGCTGCAGACTGGCACCCCTCGTACCATTGCCCCTCGCACACACACCTACACTGCGTGAGTAGAATACAACTTAACCAAACAACATTATACAATCTGAATACCCCTCTATTTGGTTTGACCCACCTCACTCCCGATGCTCCCCATCCGCAACACAATTGGATTGTGGAATCTTCGCAGGAACCTCAGACAAGTTATTAGTAATACAGCTAATGTTTGTATTTCACCCCTGTTTTGGCATGATTGGTTTTGTGATTGATGTGTTTACCATGACAACAACAAAAAAAAGAGTAAAACAACATTCAAACAAATCGAAACCATAAGAAACAAAATCTGTCCCACTTACCTGCCATCCCCAGAGACCTTGGTGAGAGCGAGATGTTGCAGCATGGCAGTTCCAACTGGTGAGGATCACTTTCAACCCACCCCCTAAAAACCTACCGGAGCCACCTATTCTTTTTGTGTTTGCTGGAGGCTGACGTGTGGTGTTGGCCACTCTGTCGGCACTGACTAATAGGTGTTCTAGTGTTCATGTGTGGACAAGGGGATTATGTAGAGTGCTGGGGCAGACCAAAAAAACCTCCTCCTCAATGGAATGGGTCACCATTTCAGCTCATTTCCATTGCTGGCCCAAGCAGGGCTAGTGGTTGCTAGCACCATTTTATTTTTTACCAGCAGTTCATTTGTGAATAATTTAAATCTGGATCTGTCTACATAGGAATGCTGTTTAGTGAACCAGTATGGATATCCAATTTCTATGTATTAGCCTGCTTTAACTGGCCGTGACACAGGCTAGCCCTGCTTAGGTTGGCCGGTGCAGTTTGTGTAGAAGTGTTGTGTAGAAATGAATGTATATGAATTATAAAATTATGATTAAAGCTATACAGTGATCATATGCCATACAATACATAGAAATATTTATTAAAAATTATTCACGAGTTCAAAACAATGTTTTTCTGGCTGCACAGCTTGTTGAGGATTTATTAATGAATTTCATACACTCTTTTTCTTCGTTCTTTGTGTAGGAAAATGGATGGTCCAAGAGCCCCTCGGGATGAAAGGAGAAGAGCACAACACAATGAAGGTGGGTTGGATCTTCCTTCGTATAACTAATATGTCCAAGGCTTAAGATTTCCTTGGAAGCAAGAATAATATTAAGGAATTGATCGAATGTCTCATTGTAGTAGAGAGACGGAGAAGAGACAAGATCAACAACTGGATTGTCACGCTGTCAAAGATTATCCCTGACTGCAACATTGATAGCACCAAGACTGGAGCGGTGGGTTTTTATCATTTATGTATAACCATGGGTGTTGTGTTACAAAAAAGTTTTTTTAGAATAGGGCTGTCAAGCGATTGAAAAATGTAATCGCGATTAAGTGTCCATAGCTAATTGCGATTAATCGCAAATTAATCACGCATTTTTTATCTGATCAAAATGGGAGATGACAAAATATGGTTTCTTTATGCCAAGGTATTTATTATTGGAAATAAATTAACTACACAAAACAAATATTGTCCAGAAACCCTCACACAGGTATTGCATTTAGCATAAAGAAATATGCTCAGATCATAACATGGTAAAATCAAGCCTGTTAAATTTGGAATTACTTAGTAATATGAGTGTACGATGTAGTGTGTCCAACATTTTTTTTTAGCATTAATGCAAAACGGACTGAAACAATCCAGGGACCCACACAGACCAAGCATTTACCAAAATGCTCAAATCACTTCATCTCTTTACGATTTGAAGCCCAAGAAACTATGCATCAAAACACTCATTCATTGACAACGCAAGCCTCACTCTAGCACCGAACAGGCTTAACCATTCTGTACAATTAACTTGCAATGGGCTCGCGCTAGCGTTCAACTGCCGAACCAGCTGTCATTTTGCGTTCTGACTAAAACGCTACGTTCATTGTGTAACAGGTTCAGTAATAATAATAATTCACTGGATTTCGTTTTTAGCGCTTTTCTCAGGACTCAAAGCGCTTTATCAATTGGATTGGTCAGCTAAATGCTCCATTACTTCAGCATTAAAGCTAACTCACACTTCTTAAGAAAACCAGAATGTAATTGTGTCCAATCTCACAGGGGGAAATATTACGGAAGCCCTAAACTGTCATACATTGATATATTTTATTTACTCTGTTTTCCCGTAATAACAAGATAATTTAATTTGTTTTATCGAGATCTCGGGTTGTTTATGTCCATTTTCCCGTGATGACGAGTTAATTTAATGTTGTTTTCTCGAGATCTCAAGTTAATTATGTCCGTTTGCCTGTGATAACAAGTTAAAACTTTGTTTTCTCGATCTCAAATTATTTGTCTTTATCTCAAAATAACACTTTTGTTTTCCCGAGATAACGGGATGAGATAAGAAATTAAATTAACTGGTTTTCACGGGAAAATAGACATAAATAAACAGAGATATCGAGAAAACAAATTACATTATCTCGTTATCACGGGAAAATAGAGTAAATAAAATATATGAATGTATGGCAGCTTAGGGCTTCCGTAAAATATAGAGGCTCCCCCTCGAGATGTTTCGGGGCTAATGCAGTAACGGGACTGTCTGCATTAGCTGTGTGCTTGGCTAGCAAATGGTATTTAAAATAAGATGTTCTCCGCTAGAAACTACATTTAATAGACAGTACCTGCAAATAACTTTGGTCTTGTCGACAGACCCATTTGGCAGGAGTTGTAGCTGAACTTGCCATTCAAAAATACCCTTTTCTTTATCCATTGCTTGCTAGTTTCTGTCCGATTTACGACTGCGTTTACTGAGTAAAAAAAATGTGCGGCGTTAAAACAAATTTGTGTTAACGCGTTTACTTTGACAGTCCTAGTTTATAATAGATATTGTTTATTCATCCATTTAGTGGTTTATAAAAAGTGAGAGCATGAATTGTGATAGTTGTGCAAACCTTGACAGAGTAAAGGAGGCATCCTGTCAAAAGCCTGCGACTACATCAGGGAGCTGCGCCAAAATAACCAGCGGCTACAGGAGAGCTACAAAGAGGTGGAGAGAGTTCAGATGGATAACGAGCTGCTTAGACAACAGGTAGCCAGTCATAAACGTGGAGCTCGGAATCTGGGAACAGTTTATCAGTTGCACTATTTAATGTACAAACAATATACCGTTGTCAGAAGCCTTTTTTTTTTTTTGCTGTTTCAGATTGAAGAGCTGAAGAATGATAACGCACATCTTCGAGCTCAGCTACAACAGCATGGTATAGAGATCAATGGGGAGGCAACAGCACAGTGACGATCTGGATACACGCTCACACATACATCTCCCACAACACACCCTTGCCGCTTACCCCCCTTCCGTGGAACTATGGTAGAGAACAAATGCTTAAAAAGGACATAGGATTCTTGCATTCTCAAAATCCGAAGACAAAGAACACACTCATGGGGAGCTTGAGACGATGAGTAATGGACTGCAGATTGACCAACCCCCCTCATTCAACATACACCCACACCCTTTTTTCTCCTAAGGTTGACGTTCATGACTCTAGGTGAAAGTTTGCTGCCTCTGCTCAAAGGAAAATAACTTTTTTTCAAAACGTGATACGCTTATCTGGCAGTTTTTTGTTTAAGATTGCAAACTTATTGGGGAGAATTTACATGAACTGTCGTCTGTTTTAAACTTACTGCAGTTTTCCTTGGCTCTCTCCTGCGTTGGTGTGATTGATACTCGTGTAAGAAAAGAATGAGCTCCTTGCGTTTTGTTTTAATTTATTAGTTGTCAGTGAACATGTATGCAGAAAAAAAAGACAGAGTTGCAGTACAGATTTATTTAGCGCAAACTAAAACTAGAATGCTGATTTTAACAGTGCCATTTTCTTTAATAATGACATACCAACTATAGACAAATCAGGTACCTTTAGCCATTTTCACCATTCCTAAAGCTAGTTCCACTGTCAAAAGAGAGAAGATTAAGAGGATACTAATGTTTCTCTGGCAATCAAATTAATTCATCAATGGTGTAGAAGGCATGGACATTTTATAAGCACCAGGCCTTAATAGACTATTCAAGGCAATATGTGATAGCATAGCTCAGGTCATCGTGAATCGTGGATAAGCGGTGGTTCCCAAACTCATTTTGGTGTTTGTCATCTAGTGAAGGTTCATATGTTTATTTTGTGTACCCGTTAGGCACAGTTGATAGATTCATATAGTGTGGAATATGAGTTTTAAAATGTGAATGACTTACTTTTTTTTTAGAAATTAAATCATGGGTTGTTTGTATTCTGATGATTGCCATATAAGTCACTGGGGGAATGCACACGGACGAAGTACAGTTTGTCAGTTTTGAAAACAAAATGTCTATATTTTAAAAGGTTGTTCAGTCATCTCAGGTCTTAGATTAAAATCAAAAGGTTTCTTGCTTCACAAATCCAATTTTGTTTGAAATTAAGGCCTGATACAGTTAAACGTGTCTATTTTAATCATTAGTTTGGGAACCAGCGTTGATGGTGTCATATAAGATGGAACAAAGTATCACATCCAAGGTTAGAAATGTTTGAAATGTATTTATAAGGCAAGGATGGTTGTTACTAATCACCTTTGACTTATTCACTGAAGGCTCACACAGCATGGTATTCTAACCACTGGCATGATTAATTCAGATTGTACAATAAAACAGCAATGTTTATACCTCAGTGTTGACATGATTATTGAACAGGCACACAGGGTTGGCTGCTATTTTGGCTGATGGAATTTCTTCATTGTTTATGTATAGTATGCAGACCATCTTGGTGATCCCTACACTTATTCATTTAAATAAGTTTTAAGTTTGCGAAACAACCATGTAAAGTTTTATTTGGTATTATCTGCCTGCATGTAAGAGTTCTCATCCATTGGCGTACACGAGCCCGGAGAGGCAAGATTCTTATTAGCTAATCTGACTCACTGAGCATTTGCTTTGTTTACAGTTCTTGACCCCTGGAAGACAGACACTTCTACATTTATAATCATCATATGTTTGCACTTCCTGCTGCGCACATGTCATTAACTTGGTATTATACCCTTCTATCCCTCTTCCTTTTGTAGTTTGTACAGTTCCTGGGTTTAATTTATTTTTCCTAATTTAAAGTCCCATAAAACACTCAGCCTAGATTGTATTTGTTCCCTGTTCTGTTTAACATATACATCATTTTATGAAAAGCTATGAATGATCCTCTGCTTTTATTGAATATTAACATCCTCTAATGCCATTCAGTACATGAACTTTAGATACTCTAGTATAGTTATTTTTGTTCGATCTCAAAGTTATGGTGATAAAGTGTTCTTACAGGTAAAGTTTAAACTCAAAATGCTTCGGACCGAAGTGTTTGACTAATGTTGTTGAATTAAACACTACAGCACTTAATGATACACAGACTTTCACTTAAAAATAACAGTAGGGTACACATATACGTGTATTGTAAACATACATTCACTTTAAACAACATCCAGAGAGAGACCTTTAAAGTTCAAGGAGGGCTGGCTTCCTTGTCAGACTCGGCAAGCAAAAACCCAGGGCAGCAATGAGCCCCTCTGCACTTCAATATGTGCAACTTGGCTTTGAAGTTCCAGAAGCAGTGACTAAGCATGCTCCGGACCGCAGCTGACGAGAAGTAGAAGATGATGGGGTCCAGACAGGCATTAAGGGTGCTGAAGAGCAAGGCTATGTCCCTCCACTTCTCACTGTCATTATGGACAAAGCCCACCACATGGGACACGTTGTATGGCCCGAAGCAAAGAGCGAACACCAGCAGGGTGCCAAGAGCCAAACCGATGGCCCGGAGACGGCGCCGGCGTCCTATGTTTGGCAGCCTGGACAGGATGTGGATGAAGTTGACGTAACAGAAGCAGCAGATAAGGAAAGGCACACAGAAAAGGACTAAGAAAAGCTCAAGGCGCACAGGGAGAAGAATAAGGAGCTGATCATCTGTAAAATCCATATAGCAGGTTGAGGTGACAATATTGTTGGGTTTGTGGCTTGTAGCGGCACTATCAGTCCAATGAGAGAAGGGAACAATGTAGACAACGCTGAGGTTCAGGGAAGACACTATCCAGCATACAATGCAGGAGATGGTGGCATTGCGAGGCCTGCGGGTGACAGAGTACCTGAGGGGAAATGCTACACCGAGGTATCGTTCCACACTGACGCCCGTCAGGAGCAAAGTGCTGTTGTAGATAGTGGAGTAGAAGAGGAAACCTGAGACTGGGCACAGAAAGTCGGGCAAGTACCAACTCATATCATCCCAAGCCTCTTTCATCTTGAAGGGCAGGAAGACCAGGAATATTAGGTCGGAGATGGTGAGGTTGAGAAGGAGAATGTCAATGGGGGTAGGTTTGCGGCGCACTTTACGACAAAAAGTGCAAAATGCCAAAATGTTGGCCGGAACTCCCATGATGAAGGTAACGATGTAAACGGACAGTAGCAGGTAGTTGGCCATGCTGGCTACTCCATGGGTTACGTACACACTTCGAGACTTTCATTGACACAAAAAAAAATGTATATGACAAGGTACTCATGAAATGAATCAAAACCAAAGTTTTTCTGACACTACTTTACATAAAAAGATATGTGCAAGCATCTTGAAGGTCTGAATCCTCATTTCTCTTTTCCCAAGTATTTCACAATAATAAAAAATGGATGAAGAAAAAAATTATTGTAAAAAAAAGTATTTCATATTAAATTTATGTATTTTTTAGCATAGTTAACGCTAATTTAACTCGATTTAGTTTAATGATTAATTAACATACCTTTGTGAACCTTGATTAAACCAGTAGCCCCATGCAATGTGATCCTCAAGTGTACTTATAATGTGAGTTCTCTATTCGAAGCAAATCATTTGACCAAATCAGAACACTCCCATTTGTTTGCCTGACAGAATAACCACTGCCCTGTTCTGAATGGCGGAAATTTAATAAGCTTATATCGTAATCTGTGTTCCTGAAGCTATCCAAACAATGTATCTCAGCAACACATTCAAGTACTCTGTGATGGACATGGATGTGCAATCACAGTGTGAGGTTGGTGAGAAAAATCATGGTGTGTACCACACGGTCTTACAATACACCATTTGTACTTTATAAACCACGTTTTCATCCACTTGCAATAATTTTTAAAAGCATAAGTAAGCTTGGGTAAACTCATAGATAAAATACATTGATCAATCATAACATTATTCCACTGACAGGTGAAGTAAATTACATTGATTATCTGGTTACAATGGCACCTCTGAAGGGGTTGGATATATTAAGCAGCAGTGAACAGTCAGTTTTTGAAGTTGATGTTTTGGAAGCAGAAAAAATGGGTGAGCATAAGGATCTGAGTAACTTCCATCCATCAGCTTTACCACTTATCCTGTTCAGGGTCGCAGCGCGGCTGGAGCCTATCCCAGCGGACACAGGGCGAGAGGCGGGGTACACCCTGGACAGGTCGCCAGTCTATCACAGGGCCGACATATAGGGACAGACAACTTTTGGACTGTGGGAGAAAACCCACGCGAACGTGGGGAGAACATGCAAACTTCACACAGAAAGGCCCTTGGGTCAGGTGGGGATTGAACCCAGGCCCTTTTTGCTGTGAGGCAACAGTGCTAACCACCAAGCCACCGAGCTGCCCTAATTGATCTGAGTAACTTTAAGGGCCAAATTGTGATGGCTAGATGACTGGGTGAGAGCATCACCAAATCAGCAGGTCTTGTTGAGTGTTCCCGGTATGCAGAGGTTAGTACCTACCAAATGTGGTCCAAGGAGCAAATTCAATGCTGAAAAAAGTCAATGCTGGCTATAATGGAAAGGTGTCAAAACACACAGTGCAACGCAGCTTGCTGCGTATGGGGCTGCGTAGTCGCACACCGGTCAGAGTGTCCATGCTGAGCCCTGTCCACTACCAAAAGCCCCTACAATGGGCATGTGACCATTAGAACTGCACCGTGGAGCAATGGAGGAAAGTGGCCTGGTCTAGTGAATCACGTTTTCTTTTACATAATGTGGATGACAAGCTTGTGCGTTGTTTAGCTGGGGAAGAGGAGACGCCAAGATCCGGGAGAAAGGCATGCTGGCAGAGGCAGTTTGATGCTCTGCGCAATGTTATGTTGGGAAACCTTGGGTCCTGGCATTCATGTGGATATTCATTGGACATGTACCAACTACCTAAACTTTGTTGCAGACCATGTACACCCCTTTATGGCAATGGTATTCCCTGATGGCAGTGGGCCCTTTCAGCAAGATATTATGCCCTGCCACACTGCAAAAATTGTTTGGTTTGGTTTGAGAAAAAATGACAAAGACTTCAAGGTGTTCAATTGGCCTTCAAATTTCCCTGAACTCAATCAGATCGAGCATCTGTGGGATGTGCTAGAACAACAAGTCCGATCCATGGAGGCCTCACCTCACATCTTACAGGACTTTGCTTTTAATGTCTTAGTGCCAGATACCACAGGACACCTTCAGAGGTCTTGTGGAGTCCATGCCTCGATGGGCCAGAGCAGTTTTGGCAGCAGGAGGGGGACCTACGCAACATTAGGCAGGTGGTTTTAATGTTGTGGCTTATCTGTGTATGCTTGTTTGGAAACTCTGAAAAACTTTCAAGCCATCAAAAAAGAATGCAACACTTTGTAAGATGTCAAAAAAATACAGCTGCTAGAGGAAAAAACTAATATATACAGCTGTGAATCTTGGACAGAGTGTTACATATTAGTGTATCAACAGTTAAGTGCCCAATTCGTGATGTTACATAAACGTCATGGTAACTAAATATGAAAAAAAAAATTAGGGACAACATATTATGTAATCTAACAAGGATTTATTAATAAAAAACATTTGTAAAATGATTTTCTAAATTATACTCATGTTCATGTTATGCAGTGGTTTTAAACATGTAGGTATAAAGTTGTTAAGGTATCTCAGAATGTTTAATGTCATGTCATGTAGCCTGTGTCTGTGATTGGTCAATTGAATTGACTTCCATTTTCCACATCACAACAGGCTGCGATTCAGAAAAGCTTGTAAAATAGGGTAGATGTGTTGTCAGAGGTGAACTAGAGAAAATGCACAAGGTCACTTTTTCACGTTCAACCCCTCTGAGTGGTAAAACAATGCTAGACAAAGAAATATTCAAAATGTGACATTATGGGCACTTTAAGTTGCAGTAACTACAAGACACGTGATAATTTCAAATTTTATTCTACATAGGATATAGTTCATAATTCATACAAGTTTTGGTGAGTTAAAACTACTGTATTTACTGTATTTTTACTATATCAAGAGCAATTTTATGTAAACTTTAACTTAAACTTTTCAATTAATCTCGGAAATAGTGTAGGCTATATGATACAGCAAAAATGTATGACATTTTCAGCTTAGTTGATTTTACTCAAAAAGAAAGAAGGTCCAAGGCACTCTTCAGGCAGTCTTTTTGTTAAAAAACTTTTAATGAGATGGATATTCTATAACAAAATTTTTACAAACATATATGCATATTAAAAACAGGTCTAGATAACAGCCGATCAATTTTATCTTCAGACTCACTTGCCTTAGTTTGTTACTTGTAGTTTAGAATAAAAATAAATTTGTGAAGTTGTGACAACTGATGACACGTTTACTAACACTCAGAAACAGAGCTATACTTTAAGCCGGGTTGTTTTTCTGTCATTACCATGGAATTTACTTGCATTGAACTGAAAATGTATTTGATTTCCAAAAACCCTCCATGATGCTCAGATACCTGATACCTGCGGTCAGTCTGTTGAAATAATCCGATTCCATGAGCATCTGTAATGGTGTCATTTAAACAGTCGATTATCTTTGCCATTGACAGTACCATGAGACCATTGAGATAACCATGGCAGTTTTCATGTTTATGTGTGTAAAAACAAGCTATTAAGAAGCTAAGCTATTTACCTCCTCTAGTGGCTTTGTCTTCCCAACATAATATGGACTTTGATTTCACGTGTCACAATTAGCGCTGACATAAACTCAGGTCAGGTTGGCTCGTCCGTTTTGCTTGTTGGACATCGTAGGAAATTCTCGTACGTTGGCCTGGGGATCCCGTGTGACAGTCTCAGAGTTACCATGGTGGTGCCGCTCCTCAGTCCTGCTGTATCGACTTTGCTGCCCACAGAGTCTTCCCATGATGCGACGTGACGTGGCTGGCGACAGCATTAACATAACAACCGGCTCTAGGAAGACATTACAGGAGCTGGTCAGCATCGCCTCGCTCCTCCAGCTCATGTTGGCCCCCAGAACAAAGCCCACAACATGAGAGGCATTGTAGGGTGCGTAGCACACGACAAACACAGACAGCGTCGTGAGGGCCACCGCCAGCACCCTCCTCTTGCCCACGGCGGGCAGGCAGGAGCGCCACACCAGAGCCACACAGCGCAGGGTGCAGAAGACGGTCACAACCAGCGGTAGTTGAAACAGCACCACGGCCATTTCCAGCCGCAGAGGGAGCAGCACGTTCAGCTGCTGCTCCGTGAAGTTCTCATAGCAGGCCGAGGAGTTGTGCAAGGTCGACACAAAGTGGCCCCCCTGCTCGGCCACCAGGCCAAGGCCCAGGTGCAGGAGCACCAGGGCCCAGAGGGCGGCGCTGATGAAACAGGAGATGCGGGCACGGCGGTACAGCTTGTAACTGATGGGGAAGGCGATGCTGAGGTAGCGGCCCACGGTCACGGCGGTGAGGAACAGGCAGCTGCCGTAGAGAGAGGAAAACAGGAAGAAGCTGTAGACAGGGCAGAGCTGTGGCGGAAGAGCCCAGTCCTGAAGCAACGTCTCTAGGGCCTTGATGGGCAGCCAAACCACCAGTGCCAGGTTAGCCAGGCACAAGTTGAGTGCATAGACCACGTTGGGCGTGGCACCTTGCTTGCGCGCCTTGCGGACGTAAATAAATAGGACCAGCAGGTTGGCAGGGAGACCCAGCAGGAAGGTAAAACAATACACAAATAGAGCAACACAGTCCGAAATAGAAACCGTTATGATCACCTGCATTGTATCACCTCAGACCACAGAAAGCACACGTATAGAGAACACAGAAAGAGGCACTGCACATGTATGGAACTGCTATCCAAGGCACCATCTTACATGCTATATTCATTGGGAAAAGGGTCAGCTCAAAACCAAGAGTCAGCCAAAACCTCTTCTCTGAAGTGTGTAGTAGAAATTCCTCATTAGACACACCAAGATCCTTTCTCTCAGAGATAAAAAGCAGGTTCCTGCGGAAGGTCGCCTTCACGTAGTCTACTGTGCTGAAATGGTTGGCAGCGCCAGGTCTTTGGTGACAAGGGGAGGAGGAAATGCAGGCATTCATTTCTTTATTTTGTCTGTGTGTGTATATGTGGTCATGGCGGGGGCTATGGATCCTCATGACAGGGTTAGATAAGGGTAAAAGGCCACTCATGCAAAAGTCAATGGCATTTAGGAGGCACCAGCCAGCCTTAATTGCCCTTAAATGTAGGACAACAGGCAGGCAGCATATGGGCCCTTTAGTGAAATGATTCAGAACAATCCAGCTTTTTCAGGAAGCTTGTGGCCATTCAACAAAAGCAAGGCCCCTCTAAATGAACTGAAGGGTGAGGCAGTTAAGTCATAAAGAGCAGTTGATGGTCATTGTGTGGCAGGGCTTAAAGGTACACTGGCATGGCTATTATCAACCACCAAAACCCTTTAAACAAAATAAAGATATGTTGAAAAGACACCATAAAATACTGAAGTAAAGTTTGTTTAACCACAGCATAATTAGCTCACAAATGTTAGGATATTAATGTTAAGAATCAAACATTTGTCATGGTAAACAATCCATGTACAAACTGTATTAAATTTATAAAAGTCACTGTAATCCTATTCAATTATAATTTTACCAATATTCTATGCTTAACAGATTCCATTTTTGTTCCAAAAATATTTTCTTATATGTTCTTTGCACTTCACGGCAAAAAGTCTGTTGTGCTGTTGCTGATAGGGATGCTTTATTTTTGCAGAGGGGGGTGACATCATTCCCTTACTGCGAAATGTGGGTTATTGGCAGGACATTTCCCTTTGGTAAATAACTATGGACTGCAAGTAGTTTGTTGCACAGACATGAAAATTTGTAACAAGAGGAACAGAGGACATGCTACAAATATTTATAGTCCCCTATCTAACTTTTCTTAGAACTTTGTTAATTCTTGACTTTGAAGTTGAGGCTCAATACATATTTGATATTCATGTTGAAATGGAAAAACAAGATAAACAAGATAGTGTAATTCTGAAAGACAGTGATGTTCAAGTAATTAGTTGTGAAATTAAAACCATTTCAATTATTTGAAACTCTTCAAAGTAATGTTATCATGTTGGTTCACTATCAGATTCTACAAGAAAAGAAAAAGCATGTAATACAGGAGAGTTGTACTCCTACACACACATCTACAGTCATACTCAACTACAGTATAAAGTAGGACTCTGTATGGATGTCATAATACTCTACATTCATGTTACACAGCACATCATCAATCTGAGAAGTATGTTAAAACATCTGTCCCCTTCCTATTTTCAAAAACATACCCACTGTGAAAACAAGCCCATTTGGAGACTTACGAAGGCATTTAAGCCAATTTACCCTCTAGAATGCTGTTTCCTGTCTGTTGGCCTTACCGTATCTTTATCTACACCTGTCATACTCTGTGTAGGAGACAAAGTTCATGTCATCTCCATCTGCATGCTCCAAACAGCCTGTCTTGATCAAACAATCTAAGTATGGAAGGTGGATAAACAAGGTCATTAATGTTGATGGTCGATAAAAGCAGCGACATTAAACACACATTAACACGATCACATTTGATGCTGTTTTTTCTGCAGCAGGAAAATGTCTAGTCTTATTATCAACGTATTGTTCAAAATGAATGTTTTTAATTATAATGAAATTAGTTTTCAATTAGAATATTATATTGCCTTACAAGTAGTAATACAATACTTTATTACTAGACATTTATGTTGGTCATTCTGCTTAAATGTAAAGTGTTCCGATCATTCAGGGTATCTTGGACAAAAATACATTATTGGAAAATGTAAATACCAAACTATATGCTAAATAATAACTTGGGAGCACTGCAAAACAATATTTCATATCTGCAGCTACCTTATGTGTATAAATATAAGGTCTGAGCATGTAGAACAAGAAAAATAAATTCACACAGTTTATGGACATAGATATTTGAAATAAGATAAGACCCAAAAGATAAATCAAAGGTACACTAATAAGAATGAAATGGATGGTGACGTTCATGCAGTCAGCTGCAGCAGATTGTGCCTCCCGCTGGAGTTGGTAAGGGGCACCACAGCACCCAGGGTCTGGTCCGAGTGAGCGGTGAGACGCCCACGGGCCTCCATGCTGCGTTGCTCGAGGGATATGGCCTCCTGCTTACGGGAGAGGTCCTCGGCCATGCGAGCCTTGTGGAGCATCAGGCCCTGGAGGGAGTGCCTTGTTCAGGAAAAGGGAGTAGGACACAAGTTGATGAAATCATTCAGGATATTGGATACTGGGTCTAATGTGTTGTCATTTTATATACTGTATGTACATTGTAACACAGATGTTTTAGTTAGACAAAATGACAGATCAAGAGAATCTTTATAACAAGGTCAAGAGAAGCATGGGTGAAACATGAATTCATTGAGGATATAAATGTGGGGGAAAGAAGTGACACAGGATTTCCTCCACGCTGCGGTACACACAAGGCTGTTACTCACTTAGCCTGTGACAGTTTCTGTCTTAGAGCTAAGATGGTGGCCTCCAGCTGTTTGGCCTCCTCTACCAACCCATACTGCACCTGAAGGAAACAAGTAGGCAATCAGAAACTGTTCCATTTGCACAGTTTAAAATGTCTACTTTTTAACTTGACCTAAATGAACACAGAAATCATGCTTCTGGGTATTCTACTCCCTCTTATATACAAACACACAAATTATACCAGGCCAATGTATACACATTTACATATTTATATTTATAAAAATTACATGTTGATTTCTAGAGGGAGAATCCAAGTGAAGTTAATTATGTTTGTAATTATGTTTAAATATGTAAAATAGATTTTAACGTGATAAATCATGAGACGTACCTCGTCCCTACAGAGATCTACCCCAGGTCTCTTGGTACGGTTTTCTAGCCGGGTGTGGGCCAACTTCAGCGGGGCAGTCTTGGCACGGATGCCCTCATCTAGCGTGCGGATGTCCCTCTCCATGTCCATAATCTCATCTTCAGTCTGACATGCAGAAACCGTTGACATAAGAAGGATGACACAAGGCCCTGATGACTTAGCCGTAGTAAATCCCAATGTCCACAGAGCAAGTTTCAAAGGCTGGGTGGTTGCTATATCAACTAATTAGATGACATCCGTTGGGGGACAATCAGATGATATTTTTGTGTGAAAGAAAGGCAATACTAGTAGAATGTTTTTCTATTATCAACATTTATTTGGTAAAAAAAAATTATAAATACACATGTAGGTAGAGATTACACCCATTCTTTTTCTATTTAAGAGGGAGAAGAGTCCCTTCACTCACGTTCTGCAGCTGCCACTTCAGCTCTTTGTGGGCCCGCTCTAGGTGATGAATGCGTTTGCGGGTAGCAAACTCTGTGGCCTGGCGCTGAGCCTCCAGCTCATTCTGTAGCTGAAAACAATGAGCAAAGAAACACTGAAATATTCCCCTTATCACGTCCGCACAAAGCTATGAGATATGAGAGACTGACTATATGATACATTTTACATCATGCATGACACAAGGTGTTACGCAAACTATTTAACATTGAACTATAAGATACAATACATGTCAGTAGTGTACATATTTTGTGCTATCTTGTCTGGCCACAAATGGAAAGTGACAGTACAAGCTGATGCCTCCTTCACGGCTGTTTAATACCTGGGCCCTAGAGAGACTCATGTCCTCCCTCAGCTGGAGGGAAACCTGCATTTCCTCCCTTGCACGGGTCACATTATAGAGGCTAAACTCCTCCCACTGCTGGGGGGTAGTGGAACTGCAGAAAAATATTTACACTTAGCAAACCAATATCAACAACGTTATGGTATGCTCATTTAGTTGATTTAACATGAAGGATCTTTAACTACAATCATTATTTTAAGAATAGCAACTTTATATTGCAGAGAATGAAGACAGATAACAAAGAGTCTAATTAAATCAAACCTGATTGGTATTTGGTTTGGGTTGGGCTTCAGGGAGATATCAGGGGATGTCTCAGTGAGAGACAAGCAGGTGGTGTCAATGTCCAAGGCCTCCATTTTGTTTTGGAGGTCGTTGGTCAACTGCTGACGGGCCTCCTGGAGAACGCTGTTTAGGAGGGTACAATTCAATAGTTTTATGGTTTATGTTAATGGCCAGAAGCCACCTCACAGTATAATCTATAATCTACAATCACAGTTTGAAGAACAGGCTCTCAGAACACCTTACCACAACTGCTCAAAGGCCCTGTCAATGTGCTGCTGGAGAACTCGCTGCATTCCATCTATTACCTCCACCTCCTTCTTCAGCTGCCCCTCCACTGGGTCACTGACCAGCTCTGTGCCTCGACGGCCCTCTCTAATGGTCAAGTTCTCCACTGTGACTTCCAAGGGCACGGCTGTGGCAGCCAGAGCTCTTTCCGCCTCTTCTTTGGACTATCTTACACAAACACAACACTCAGACAACAAAGAAGTGACATGAAATAAAGTAGACCTTTTCGCAGCTGTGTTAGGGTTTGATAACATGCAAGTGTTGGGAGTTAAAAGATAGGAATTCACCACAGTCAGAGCCTCCATCTCATTGTCCATTTCCTGTGCACAGGATTCTAAGGTCCCTTTCCAGCTGGATATATCCCAAACCCTGTTTCTCAGTCTGCGAGTGCTGTCACTCTCATCCCACTTGGTCTAAAAAAGAAAACAAAAATCACAAATGGAGTGGGAACAAATACATGTTATGGCTGATTATCCATTGTAGCACGGGGTTTGTTTTTAATTCAATGTCTGTCTGTTTTGTGAACTACTAGAAAACACAAACTTTATTCCAATGTTGTAAAAACCTAAACATACCCGACTGTTTGCCTCATTGCCAAGTGTCCTTCCATCCTGCCTTATCTCATGGGAAACGTGCCTCTCATATTCTGCGGTATCAGACAGCTTCTTGTTGTTTGCGTCCCAATCTGACACACTAAAGCGCAGGGAAGGCTTTGTACTGAGTGTAGCCATTCTGGTCAGTCTTGCAGAAGTGCAACAAACACAAAGCAAAAACGTAGGTAACGTGAAGATGGTCAACCAGTTCTAGATGGCACTCCCATAGTCTAAAACGCTGACTTATGTTCACGAAAAATATTCAAATCAGTCTGACAAAAGCTTTTTTTAATAAAAAATAAATCATTGGTGTAAATTGACTAATATTTTAATTCAAAAAATCTTCAGTCAGACAGATTTGAAAATCATATTTGTATATATTTATCTGCGTGTCATTTCAGTGGTTTCATTTTAGCCCCTCCACCGACCCCTCTTACTTTCCGATAAATATTAGGCCATAGATAGAACAAACATATGTTAGCACTAAATTACAATATCGTCATTCTAATGGACTTTCCTTACCAAACGTTCTGGAATGTTCGGTCAATTTGGACAGACGATCTAAACTATTCGTTCCAAGATTAGCTTCGGATACTATCGACTAAACCCGTTTCCAGGTAACGCAAGTACACAACATTCGCGCGTTGCTCCTGAATAATTAATTAAAATACCGTGGCCACGTTCTAGACAAGTTGTTTTGTGAATGCTACGAAAAATAAAGCACGTAGGGCCTATTCTGGCGCGGCATAGAATGGATCATCAAAGTGACAATTTAAAAAGTCCAATGATGTTATCTTCGAGTCATCTAACATCTAAAAAGTCGGCCAAATCAGATAGTTGTTATATATTTTCTCACACTGTAGTTTTGTCACAGAATCTTTTCGAAGATATTGACATAAAAAAAACTCTTAAAACTTTTCCTAATTAATTAACTTACACAAGCAGTAGGATTTGATACGGGGATACATTTTAATCAAAACAACAATTAAATATGACAACCAAATAAAAAGGCTCAACTTAGGACCAAGATCAGATAAGTGTTAAAGACAAAACAAAAGGTCATACAATCACACTTCTATAACAATGTGTCACAAAGGTTTCATAATTCAGGCAAAACAAACTAGCACATTGTAGGTAACCAATGCAACATGTCATTCATCTCCAAGTATGATATGCAGTGAACCGAAGTAGAGGTGTAGGGTTGGTCCGTGGGGAATTCCTTACAGGAAATGGGCATGCATGTGAGAGCTTGACCCTATAGCTTTTATAAATTGTTTGTAAACCTCACTCTGTAACAGAAAACATAAAATGAGGAGGACTAGAAAGGACACGATCATGCATACATTCATTAAAGGACAGGTCTTCTACACATGGGCAATAGGATGATGCGCATACATTTATGTCGTCTAAGCTGATGACAACAGGAGCAATATAAAGAAAAGAAAAAATACAAGATGAATGCCAAGTGCTTTCCCAGAACAGTATGCAGGTATTAAATAGGGTAAGCTGTGAGCAAACCAAAGTATGTGATGTTGCTAAAAGCCTATGGTATCTGTAGTTATTGCTGTCTCAATAAAGAGAAAATGCCTGTTAAGATACACTTCTTTGTTCAGTTCATTAAAAAAGGAGAAACTTGGGTTAAATTTGGGTGTACTGTTGCAAAAAACGTTTTGTATATATATTATGCCGCATATACATTTCAAATAATTCTCCAAATTGTTATTTGTCACTTTTTCTTGATAAATGCCGTTCACTTAACTGCACCCCACAAGCCATTTGGTCCCGACACCTCCGTACTGATCGGTTCTGCATAGTTAATTAATGTTCTTGGCATTTGTCAGCAGTGCACACATACACACAAGCACACGCACACAGTTACACCCAATACAGTATTGTTATTTTATCATATACCCATTATTAATGTAGACATGGGCACAAAGCCTTTTTGATTTACTTATCAGCACCATCAGGAAAGGCACAGCCTATGGACTATTCTGTCCAAAGATGAAACATCATCTTTTCTCCAAAAATGTGGTTGAAAATGTAAAGAAAAACTGCGATAACATGAATCCAAGATATGAAGTAGTACTGACTGATGTAAAATGCCCAAAAATTATTTATGCGGCTTCCGCAATAGGTTAAAACGTGGCGAGAGGAAAAACAAAGCATCAAAAAAAGAAAGGCTCATCTTCAAGTTTAAGGTAAAGTTTCATCCATCATAACCTTTCCCAAACAAACATTCTAATCAAATTAAACTAGTAACCCTCTTTCTATGTTACATTTCAATGATTTTTAGTGACTAATATTAAACATCTTATTATAGCACTCATGTAGGTTCATGTTCTCATATATAATTTGTTAGTAAAAATAAGCTGTGAATTAGATATACCTTTAAATGTACAAATATCTCTTTATTCAGAATTAAAAGGCTTTTGACTAACATGACAAAAGGTATCCCGTGTCGAGCACAACAGGCAAAGGTATTTTTATATGTAGACGATACCCTGCCTAGAATCTCCAGGTTTAATACGTGGCAAGATGAAGAGAGATTTCTCTGAGAGAGGGCTCTAAAGACATCCGTAAGTCACAACAAGGACAGCTGCTAGCTACACTTTAATCCAACAATTATGCAAGCCAACAACTATGCTTGTTCTTCAAGTAAAATCAACTGCTGGTAATGTCTTACATCAAACACGGGACCATCTTGCTAAAACATTTGAAACTTAAGAGGGGTCACGGTGTAAATCCTGTAGTCTAAATCCATGCTCTATGAAAATTATATTGTTAAGAGCAGTAAAAAAAATTAAAATAAAATAATTATTTCACACCAAAAGTATTTTTTCGGGAGATGGGAGGTCATTACACACCGGCCTGTGTTCAGCCATAAGCTCATCAGCCTATCCTTGTATTAATATCACATACATGTTAAGTTATAGCAGCTACTAAAGTTCGAGTTGGAACCAACGTGGCTACAGCAAGCACCATAGAACACCATCGCTACACTCATGCTTAGCACTAAGGCAGTGAGAGCAGGGTGCAACAAGGTCCACATCAACACAAAAGACAAGCCAAAGGCAGCTGACCCCCTGACCCCAGTGCTCGTCCCTCCCATCCCCAACCACCAGGCACGTTGGTTTGGTCCGAGTGGAACGTAAAAAGACCCAAAGGCCTTACCTGGAGTATACTATACTGAAAGGCAAAGGGGAGGCAAGCTATGCACACCACACTAATAACATAATAAACAGTCGAGTTGACAAAAGTGAAATATGAAGGCTTTACTTTGACAGTGCAAAATTTGTCTTACCAGAGTGCTAAAATGGACCAGACAGCAAAGTTAACAGTCTCCGCCTTCACTTGGTCAGTCAACATGATCCAGTAATTCACATTTCTTAAAATAAACATAATGAGATTGAGGCCTTGCAAACATGCTGTGCTATTAATCTTAAGTATCCTTCAACTAGGTTCTGTTGAATGCTTTATTCTCAACTAAGATGCCATCAAGAATCGCCATAACTGGTCATCCCAAACCACATCAGGCACTTTTAGCATAATCTCATCGTTATCTTTTGTAAAAAGCCTTGACCATTCAAATCTATAGCAAACGTCTTCCAAAAACCTTCTCAGGCAATTGCTGTGTCATACATGGGGCACTCTTAATCCATTGTCACTTGCCCAAAGTCAATCTCATTAGACAATCACCAATGGGTCATTTCTAAAATATATATATATATAGATAAAGATTCATATGCATCTGCCAACGAACTTGCTTTCTTACACCTTATTGCACTGAAGGATTTGATAGCAAAATAATTAATCTATTCCATACTATTATAAACCAAAAATAACCTTCATAAAACAGGCTACACTGTGCGCTATTGCTGAAATGAACGTTAAATAACATCTCATAAATACCAGGAGGAATAAAACACAAGGGGAACGGTTCCATTTTTAACTCTGTACCATAAGGGAGGTCAATGACATGGCGGGAGGGTTGGGTTTTAACAGTACTTGTAGGTCTGGCCTTCCATTAAGGCCTCAAGCGTTACACCAACCCTCACTGTATATGGCTGTTCGTTCAGAAACAACATTTGATTCATTATTTTCAAGGATGCAGTGAGTTAGTGAATAATCTATCTGTCTGGCTTTGTAGCGGTGAAACCATTGGCTTTCAGAGGGAGGGTAAAATAACCGGTAAGGCAGCTCGACCTGGGAGGGTACAAGCTGTGGTTTAAAAGCATTTTCAACTAACAGGGCATTCAAATGGCAACCCCACCTGCTGGACAGACACAAAAATACACAAAAGCAGACGCAAACATAAAAATAACGTTTACATTGGGACCGCCGGATGCGGCTGGTCACCACTGAATTGAAGAGCAAGACAGACCATCACTGGAGCGGCCTTGCCCTAGCTATGCACCAAGAATCCTCACGATCTCTTCACGTTCCCTGCTTCTTTGCTGTATTCTTGTCGGTATGAACTTAATGGAAAAGGACCAATCTGTAAGGCAATGACAGGACTACTGAACCCCGGGAGCAGTTCTCAGAGAAACTGAAATCCCTCGCCACTCAAAACCCAGCAGAGGCTAAAAAGCGAGGGCTGGGTGCTGCAGGGCGACGATTGGCTGGTTTCTTATTGCATAATGAAACTCCCGTTCTCCCGGTTCTCTCTTTTCAACCCTTAGCAGCTTTGCTTCGTCGGTTTAAGGGCCAGAGCTGCTCCAGCACCAGGGGTCCTTATGCACGTCGCGGCCGGACACAGAGACGGACTGGGGTTGGGGTTTGTAAAGCAGGGGCCCCTCGAGTGCTTAGGCGAAGTACATGGTCCTCAGAGTGTCGTGGTGGATCTGCACGGCTTTGGCCAGAGCCTGGGGGTCCCGGCCGTTGCTCTGTCCTGACACGTGGCTGCCCTCCGCACTGTGGTACAAAGAGAGATGGAAACTAAATAAAGACACAGGACCACCTTCAAAAAACTGAACACATACTTCAAATGAAGTAGATAGGGGAAATTCTCTCAAGTTAATGATACGGGTACACAGATCAATTCCCCCGGCAACAACGCAACGCACATCGAACACATCCCCACCTGTCATGCTCTTTGTCCACTAGATGGTAGCGGGCACGGAAGGCCACTAGGTGGGCGTAGTAGGCTGGCGCTGGGATGGACACGGAGCGGGTGCAGCGGACGTAGGTATGGCACAGCTGGTAGGTGAGCAGCTGGAACTCGTCCGCCGTGAAGCAGTTGTCGTCCCACAGGACGTGGTAGTGGGAGGGACGGCTGGTGCCCTAGAGGACAGGCGCTTGGATGAGTTCACGCTCTGCCGACACGGTTCACTCCCAACAGAATACCGCAAAGCTTTGACAAACGGCAGAGACCCAGGCCACGTTGAGGTTATTTAAGTGTTGCACCGTACCTGTATTCCAGCGTGACTGCAGAGGTAAAAGTCAAACTCGTAAGGGTGTGTGATGTCCGTGTCCACTGTGGTGCCAGCAGGAATGTTCCCGCTCCGCCCGACCTGAGAGGAGATGAAGCGATGAGACCTAAACCCGACGGCAATACTTCCCTCCAAAAGACCCTACAGCTATTGCTACTGTACTTACGCGCTCGTTGCGATCTGCGCAGAAGAGGCGGGTGTGGTGGCGTTTCTGCACCACTATGTAGGTGATCCCTGGCTGGTAGTCCTTCTCCAGGCAGATGCAGGCTTCTCGGATGGCTAGCAGCTCATAATACAGCACCTGGACAAAACACACACAGCCAGGAAAGACTCAAACTCTACATAACTTCACATATAGACATATACAATGATGCATTCCACAGACTGACTAAAAGAACTGATGAAGTACAAAAGTAATATAGCTAAATATTTGTTCATACAAAGAGTGCAGGCTACTCCATCATTTGGACGTAATCAGCTAATCCACAGTGACAGTGAGCGTCTGCCCCACCTGTCTGAACTGGCCCTCGGACACGCCGTCCCGGTAGAAGATGATCCTGGTGGGCTTGTAGCGCGTGGACTTGTAGAACTGGATGAGCAGCTCCCTCACCATGGAGGCCAGGTCCTGGATCACCTCCTGCCTGGGCCTCTGGACACGTACTGTGGCACAGTAGCGGCTAGGGTGAGCGTCCATACTGCCCACCACCTGCAGAGAAAACACACAAACAAAAAAAAAAAGAATAGCAGTGATTTAACTAGAAAGACAAAAACAACATTATGTTATACTGTAAAGAAGGCTTTAGGCCTTCGGGGATAATGTTGCAATAGAGAACATGAAACAAATAGATTAGAGAACATGAAACAAATCCTCTTTGAACAGGTTTCTAGGCTGATTCAGATTAACAGTTGTATTCTTGCCATGTTGCTGTTACTGTGCTGTACAAAAGCCGATATACTAAAGTTGGATATGTATTACATTCAGCTAAAATGTCAAATACAGCAGGGAGTCTTCAGCCAGTCAAAGTGACATAACGACCATCTCACCGCAGCAATGGAGGGCTTCTTCCCATCCCCAGCTGGAGGGTGAGTGACATCGGCACCAAGGAAGATGACAGGCTGCTGGAACACCGTGGGACTGGATGGAGAAAGAGACAGACACGTTGGAAAACGGACATATCCCCGGGGCGAGCCACTCTTTCCTCCTCCGGAACATCTCGTCTCTCTCCCGCTCGCTCGTGTGCTTACCGCTGATGGGGAACCAGGATGTTGTTGATGCCGCCCAGCTTGACGTTGATCTTGAGGCAGAGGTTGGACAGGGTCTGGGGGGAGGTTTTGGCCACGTTCTTCACCTGCACACACTGGGTGGCCATGCCCAGGAGGGTGTCGCCCACCCGCTTCACTTCAGCTGCGGGACAGAGGGCAAACAGCAAGACATAAGCAGATAAGGAGATAAGATCTCCTTACGCTGACAGGCAGTGTTTAAAACATTTATGAACAAACTAAAAAATGGTCATGGCTCATGAAATAGCTTTGGTACTCCGTGAGCACTTAGTGAGCCAAGTTGTGATTCGTAATACCGTAAACGGGGGTCTTTCCGGGGAGGATGACGATGATGAGCTGCAGGCCGGCGTAGGTGTTCTTCAGGTGTCTGAACATGGGCTCCACGCTGTCGGCTCCCTGGGCGTACTTACAGAAACACGGCTGGCCCTGGATGGGCATCCCCGCGTCCTTGGAGATCTTACGCAGCTGGTCCGTGAAACCCCTGAGAGGGAGAGAGATGGAAGGATTTAAAAACAGTAGAAAAACAACAAAAAGGCCCACAAAAGGCCACGGCACGACCGATTTAGACGGGGACAACTCACTTGAGGATCTCCTCTCGACACTGCCTTTGGGTAGCGAAGCAAGCGATGGCCCACATCTTGATCTCCACACCGGTGTGGAACTGCTTGCCCCTCATGTCCCACACGCCGTGGCTAGGTGTGGCCACTGTGCGATTCTGCAACGACATCGCTGGGTTCATCTGTGGGGGCTGACGATCACACACAGAAACACGCATACAGGACAATTACAGAGGCAGAGCGACTGGTTTGGTTAAAGAGTACGAACATAAATTTGGAAAAAGCAATCTGGCAAAATTATACGTTTAAGTTTCAGGAACAGAATTAAAAATAATGGATTTACTTGGTCCACTATTATTTTGGATCACTTGGTCTTTGGAAAATATATTTGGAAAACAGACAAGATTATGATCAATTAAATTCAATTGAGGAGGGTCAAATAATAAGAGCTAGAGTAAAACAAAGGAAATTGCATAACTAAGGAAATGTAAAATGAGAGCCACAAAGTGGTTAAGCCATAAACATTGAATCCAAACCAACAACAGGCGTAACAAAGGGGAAAGTACCATGAAGTGTTCGGAGCTAACCCTGCCGCCATACTGCAGCATGGGAGCCGGCAGCACGCGGCCCGTCACCTGGGCCATCTCGTCACGCACGCGGAACTGGAACTCCTGGACAAACGGGTCAGCCTCGTAGTTTGCACTGCGCACCTACGAAAAGAAAACGGGAGGAGGGAGAGACTTATGGACAGCGTGGACTGGTGGTCAGGTCCCTGACACGGCTTAAAAAATGAAACAACAATGCTGACGGGGGAAACGCTTGCAAACATTCGTTATAGAGGCTGTAGGAGATCTAGGAGCCTATCACATGTGGATATTGTAGTACAGATAGTTTTGATTTGCTTTATTACATTATGCAAGCTGTCCATGTAACCACAACCAAAGTGTGCTACCTTTGTCAACCCTGCAAAAAGAAAAAGAAAAAAGGCTGCCACTGCAGCTCCGTCCAGTAAGTCGGAGCAGTCAGATGTGCCTCTTTCTGTCCACCAGGGGTAACCACAACTCTCACCAGCCTGCTGATCTCCTCCTGTCTGTCCGGGGCGGAGCGCGCTGTGGCTTTAATCATGGTGGAGGTCTGGTTGTCTGTAAGCTTCTTTATGCACCGCTGACCCTGGACAATGTTGCACACCTGCAACAAGACACAGAGGTTTTCAACTGACCCCATTCGTTATGCAGAGCCACTCTAATTAGAATAAGTGGTGAAATAGTAAGGTGATATGGGGGCTCGTACCTCCAGGGGGAGGTAGGTGTGCTTCTGCTCCTGGCCCACTTGCAGACAGGGCAAGTGGGGGTACTTGAGTTGCAGGTTGTACTTCTCTCTGAAGTACTGGGCCACTGTGCGCTCCACTGTCTGGCCGTTCTCCAGCTGCAGGGGAAACCTGAGGGGTACAGGGAGAGAAACAGCCACAAAAGGTCAGAGCTTTGCCTTTTTTCCTGTACAAAAATAACAATGGATCAAGTGAAACAAATTGAGATGAGCGTTGCCCTTCTCTAGGGACCTACGTCTGGTGGCTGGCGGGCCGTCGCGTCACGTTGCACACCCTGTACTTCCTCCGCATAGTTCCACAGTGTGTCACTTCCACCTTCAAGCCTAGAGACAGCCAAAGACGCTTTGGTGTGAGCCGTGAGCACACGTCATAAGCACTCGTGATAAAACGGGACAATTGAGTACACATTTCAAGCCAAACCCATTCACGCTGCCTTTTCTGCACCTCCAGGACGTTGTGCGTACCTTTGATCTCTTTGGTGAACTTGACCCTGTGCGAGTCAGTGAGGGGCCTGGGCTGCTCGTCTATGTTATGAATATCCAGGACCTCACACATGAACTGAATCACTGGCTGGGCCTTGTAGAATGCCGTGGCAGAAACTGAAAAGGGACAGCACATTGACATAATTAGCACAAATATGTATATATAAAAAACTAAACTGAATGAAATACCTTGTTAAACATGTGAGGACACTTAGTGTGCCCTGATGTCTGTTCATCAAACCAGCTTTTACGTGTGCTTCAACTTCTACTACAGTAACTACAACACAGGGAACTTGACATACTTTAGTTGTGATGCTCAGCATTTGAAAATGAAATGTAATAAAATAAAATAAAGCCACCCCGCTGATGCCGTACCGTCAATGTTGAGCATCATCTTCCACATGGCAGGTCGTACTGACTGGTGGAAGCCGAACCACACCTCCCTACCCCCGCCCAGAGGGTGGTCGTAACCCTCTGGAGAGGAGAAGAAGGACCTTCCCACTGGGGTGTATCTAGGAAGAAGGAGGGAAAGAGACTGTTTGGTGACATTTAACCATTTAACTTTACCTACAGCAGCTCCACTTGCCACATGCCCAACTTGATGGAAGGATGTCACAACCCCTTTCTGAATCAACTCATTTGTATACTTGGAAACATAGTACTCTGACAACTACAACATTAACAAATTAGTATCTCAATCAAAGCAGTTCTGTCCTTTAGACAGCTTGAGCAAGCTGGAACAACTCAGTAGTGGCAGGCCATTCCAGCAGGGGGAGGACTCACTTCATGGAGGGCAGGTGGCGGAGGACCACGTCCACAGCGTGGACTGGGTTGGTGCTGACTGGTTTGTCCAAGTCAAGGGGCTCAGGCATGGCGCGGCCTGTCAGGACTTCATGCAGCATGTGCCAGCTGACCAAAGACACAAACTTGATGCAGACTTTGAAGGGGCGATCCTTACCCCCCTCGCCTGGCAGGGTGACGTCTAGATCCACCTGTCCAGACATTTTAATATGAGAAACACTCCATTTGCAATACACGTTTCATTCAAAACCTGCGTGGTGTCCTCAGGAAATTCTTAAACTAGGCTTACACATGTCTGACAAAGGGAAGCGTGTTTGTAACTCACCCCAGAAGTGGCGACGGGCAGTGGGTTAGCAGTGTAGAGGCTCCGCTTCCCATCGTAGACTGGCTTACGGTCCCCAAAGATAGTCACCTTGAAATGCTGCACCATGGAGTCCACCACTTCCCTAGTAAAAGATAGTTTATCCTGTCAACAACCTTCAACTCGCATGGTCATGAGATGGCAGGCATTTAAAAATAATGCATTGTTTTACATTACCCAAACCCGTTGTTAACCTCACTGATGAATTGCCTATCTCTGGAATATAGTACCTGTTGACGCGGCGAGGACATTTCTCAGGCTTGATGTCCACCTCGTACAGGTACACGTCGATCTTGGGGATCTCCACCTGGAAGCAATTGGCCAGCAGCTTGATGGGCTTCCCCATGGAGCCATAGCCGGGCCTCCGAGGCAGCGAGAACAAGGCATGAGCCCCAACGTCTCCTACAGGGGACAACCAGGAGGGCTCATTAAATAAATCAAATGATTCATGTACATCGTGATCGTACTGAAAAAAATATGTTCAAATCAACCTGAAGTAAATCTAAATACAATAATGTTAGCTAAAACTTTAATATTACAGGTTTAGTTTGCGTTCCTAAAGGTTACCAGCTCTGCTGGTCTCTTTTGTCTCAACTAATAAAGTTCTGCTCTTCTACAGGGCCCTCCCCAAATCACTAACATTAGAAATGTGAAGTGTCAACCACACCATTTTTATACTTAGAACCTTTACCTCACAAAACCATCTTTTTCTGACCATCATTACTCAGGGGTATCACAGAATGCTTACTTAAGTACAATAGCTCAACTCATGCACATTTTCATGATCTTCTTTTAAATATATATTTTTTTACTTTCAGATCTCCAATTGATATACAAGATATAATCATATTTCATGTTTGTATGAAGTGAATGGTGAGGGAATAGTCTTTACAGAAGTGAGTGCCAGCGTCAAGGCCATGGCTTTCTTAGTTATAATAAAAAAAAAAAAAATGCCTGACGGGTCCCATGTGTTGTTGCCATGCCAATGGTACCCAAGTGGCTAACATGTCGTCTTGGCAACAAACATTACTGGAAAAGGAAAACAGGCGTGTCCAGATACCTCCCCGATCAGAGGTAAATACAATTGCAAACTGAAGAATATAACAGTAAATAGCCAAAGCTCAAAATCCCCCAAACATACATCATCTCAAGAGTCAACCTGTGAACACTGATACGACTAACCAGCACAGATACATGGTCAGCAATGAGGCCATAAGCCAGTGTACTGTAGCAGCACTTCTTCATCTTCAAGTTAAACCAGGAAGCCAACGCCTCCTTAAACAAACAAAGCTTAAGTTTTTGTCATAATCTGGGTGAATGCATTAACAATACTTTAATGCATCAACAGTGCAGCATGTGTGTTTGAAAGAGTTTGCGGGTGCGAGAGAAACAGAGAGTGAGTGTGTGTGTGTGTGTGTGTGTGTGTGTGTGTGTGTGTGTGCGTGTGAGAGAGAGAGAGTGTTAGTGAAAAATAACTCAGTCATGTCTTACGGCAAGGACTTTAACAATGTGTGATGGTGATCCCATCCATCCATCCATCCATCCATCCATAGTGAAACCAGATGTTATGAAAGGGCCCCAGGTATAGACCACTCTACACAGGGCGACTGTCCTGCAGCATACTTGTGTAGCACTAATCAGGGTTTTCAATCGATCAAAATGTGGAGCACATCATTAACTCGCCATCTGTATTTGACAGTCGCAAAAACGAGTGAGACTGGTTTGGAGAAGACTCACGCTATGGCTCATTAGAAACCGGCAAAGGACCACACCAACCGGCGGCTTATAACCTTTTTAGAGTATTGGAATTCGATGGGGAATTGTAGAAATCTAAAACAGACAGCTAGGCATTATATAATGGAACTTCAAGGAATTATGTAAATGTTGGCCTGTTTTCACATAGCGCAACTGTCGAGCTATATTAAGCCATTACTGAGCCAATAAATGCAAATTTTCATGCAGAGAAAAACACAAGAAAGAAGAATAACGTGAGGTCCGAGTAGTTCCACCAGCGTTAGCATTTGTAACGCGTGCACCCACCTGATGTTCCGATTTCCATTCATGGGGTCTCTGTCCGGACACCCCGGCTCCCAAAGATCAAATCTCCGTACAGGAAAGGTTAGCTCTGTACTGCAGACTTCTCCAGCGTTGACGCTCTTTCTACCCAACAACTAGGTCAATTCGACACCCCTGCTTCGCCTTGCTTTGCTTGCTGAAGTGGAACCGGGCCGCTTGGAAAGTCCACTTGCCAGAGGTCCTCCCTTTTCTTTTTAAGTTAACAGCTGTCAACGAAAATAACTTTAACAAGTTGTCCTTTCCCAATCTACTAAGCGCAATTGTTGAAGCTGACCTAAAACTGGGTAACATAAACAATGTTTAACGTTAGCTAAGAAATACTTTGACAGCTAGCTATTTAGCTAAACTAGCCAGCTAGCTAGCAATTTAGCCAACCTAGCAGCTAGGCTAGCAAACGATAAGAGTTAACGTCACCAACAACAGAAAGATTGATTTAATGTTAATAGCCTTGCCAGTCAGCTAGCAACTTACAGCAGCATTTCAAGGGCCTACCTTGGCCAAAAGAAAAGTTAACTAAACCTTGGAGAGTTGAGACTCGACCGCCTTTTTCTTTTGATTTGTCAAGCTCCCCTCAACCGTTTTCTCTCTGCTGAAACCGGTCTCTCCGCGGTTCTTCCTCTCTCAATTTCTCACTCCAGCAACTTCTTGTAAGAGAAATGCGTCAGGAAATGCTTTAGTCAGGAAGTAACGTCACATCCTGTATGAAGATTTCTGAAGCCTTCAGGTAAGGTGATGCAGTTCAAACCTACGCTTTTATAACAGTTTATTCTTATAGAAACGTAAGAGCTGAAAAACGTGAATGGATTTATTGTACTCTCTCTGTTCACACAACTTGATACATTCGTGATCTGGAAGGGCATACTTCTGTGCAGTCTCCATTCCAGATGTGTCTTTACCTTGCACAAAAACGCACAGTACAACCAGGAAAACGTCGAAGTTGACAGGTTTGAAAACGTTATACCGTTATTTTCATGTCACACGGAAGTTAAACAAAAGGAATTAGGCTTAATACTGATGTATTGATAATATTTACTGATATTGATGTCGTTGTCTTTCCAAATAGCCTACGACTGTGGGCTTTATAGACATACATTGCTATTGCCAACTAAGTTATGATAATGTTGCTATTGGTCTTTTTTTTCCAGAATGGAAGAGGTTATCAACTGCTTAAGCAAGAGACCAGATGCTGTCACCAGGTTGATATGCTTTCCATGGGCAGGTGGAGGCTCAATGCACTATGCTCGCTGGGGAAAAGTCTTAAACAGCTCCATTGAAGGTACATAGTTTGCTCGGTGTACTACCCTGTAGTGTCCCATGCCCTTACAGACAGTAGTATGCAAAATTAGCAAATTATTACTTATCAGTGATGTTTTTCTAATTCTCTTAGTATTTGCTGTTATACTCCCCGGACGGGAGCGTCGAGCCAAGCAACCCTTTTTTAGCAGCATGCAGCAGATCGTGGACGAGGTCACTGGTGTGTTGGCGCCAGTGCTGAAGGAAAAGCCATTTGCTCTCTTTGGACACAGGTAGGTACTGGAAAAAAAAGTCACCCATTAATGTAATTGCAACCATACAGATCAGGACTATCAAAAGTGATAACAAAGGTACAATCATCTTCTTCTCTTAGTGCTCTGTTCAAGTTCCACGTTACAGCTTTTGTAACAGCTGTAAAATACTGCTCTGTCACAGCTTTGGTGCCATGACCAGCTTTGCTGTTGCCGCGGCTCTGAAAAAAGTCCACAAGTTGGAACCAATTCACATCTTCTTGTCTGGTGCCTCTGCCCCTTATGTGAGTAGTTAAATTGTAATCTAAAAATATCCTAAATCAAAATAGGGATGCAGTCCATAGGCCACAGATATACCCCAGTGAGAAACCAACTTCCCACCCAGCCTCACTACACCCACTGAGAACATTCCCATGCAATATATATATATATATATATATAAAACACAAAACTGTTTGGACTGAAACTGCATTAAATTACAGGAACTAGTGTGTACTGCGTATTGGATTCTACTAGGGATGGGCACGGTTATTCGATTATTCGAAATTATGTGGGTATTCGAATATAGCTGCAGTTATTAAGGGTCCTAGCCCGAAGTGCGTAGACCCTTATAGTTATTGTATCGGTTTATTCTTCCCTATTATTATTATTTGTCTCCTCCGTTGGCGCAAATTCCCGTGAGCTGCAATACGTCACAAACTTGAAACTTTGCACACTGGTCAGTACCGGTAAGCGCTACTCCCAAACCAAAGATGACCCAAATTGGCCTGATGGTGGCGCTATAACAAGTGACACAACTTTGAACAGTGTAAAAGGCCATATATAATACACCATGTGACATAGAGTCACTAAATTTGGTTCATAGGTCCACTTGCCCATGAGGAACAAAAAAGCAGATTGTGATTGGACCAATGGTTGGCCTTATGGGCATGGCTTATCATATAAATGTTAATAACTAGTCAAACTATGTCTAATCCTCATGAAACCTGAAACACTGCCTCTAGAGGCTGCATTGATCATGCATGCAAATCAATTTTTACCTCTACCTTTAGGTGGCGCTATAAATGCCACATATTTATATCTCTTTATGTGAATGACCAAATTGCATGACATTTTATACATATGCTCTAGGGCAGAGTCTAAGTCTTCAATTAAAAGAATATTTTGATTGGACCAATGGTTGGCCTTATGGGCGTGGCTTATTTTACAAATGTTAATAACATTGTCAAACTAAGTCTGATCCTCATGAAACTTAACACAATGCCTCTAGAGGCTGCATTGATCGTATTTGCAAAGCCTATTTCATATCTGCTTTTAGGGGGCGCTATAAATGACAAATATATAACTTTCTTGGTGTAAAAATGCCAAAATAGTCAGCTGGCTCTGAAATATGTTAAGCTGATGTAAGATTTGGAAAATTAAAAAACATTTGTTAAAATTCATCAAAAATCTTTATTTTACTTGTAGGCCTTGCCATATGGCTAGGACCCGTGAAATGCTGCTTGCAGCTTTAATTTATTCATATTTTTGCTTAAAGTTAATTTAAATATTATTCATTAGAGATTTTGATTACATAACGTGTACACCAATGCCATTGAAATATGTAAAAGTAGAAAGAAAAAGCACAATTTCAATGCATTAAGATACATTTTCCCTGCTTTCCACAAGTTAAACTTACAGGCAGCGTGCCAACTGAAGGCACGAAGGCGCTCGCTAGTGCGCTGGATCACCGATACAAACACATGCGCTTTATAGCGCCAACTCTCCGCTCAGAGATCAGAGAAAATCTGTCCAAATGTGTCAGAGTAAGAAATGTCAGAAATTGGAAAAGGAATATGCTTATTTAGCAAAGAAAGCCCTTCGCTACATTATAAGTGCGCTATAGCGCAAACAAACAAACAAAAAATTATATATATATTTTTTTTTCCAATCTTTTTATTTCGGTTAATCGATTAACCGAAATATTTTTAAATGAATATTCGAATAGTGATATGGCCTAAAATGCCCATCCCTAGATTCTATTGCAAGCATTTTCTCAATAACCTGATGCTGGCTGTGTATTGCCAATGATCATGCAATACCTTACATATCACGATACAGGGGTTACGATTATATATATTGTGAAATATTGTGATACTGTAAGAAAGGCGATATATTGTGTTTTTTTATACTGCTATAGAATAAAGAACATCGCAGTAAAAAAAACAGTGGGTCTGCATTAGTATTTATCGCACACCGGGTAACATCCTAGCACATCAACATCATAGCACAACTTTGTGTGCAATCTGAGCAAAGGAATCAATTAACATTTGCCTATAACAGTAAAAAAAAAAAGCATATACTGTATGTTTTTTTATGTTTAAAAAGAAATTGATACTTGTTTTTTTTTCCAGAATTGATACAGTATCACTAAACATAATATTGTGAAACTCAATTGAATAAATTTTTTCTTACACCCCTAAACCTGGCCTTGCGTAAAATAAGAATGGTAGGACTTGAGATTAGAGTTTTACTGAGCGTTCCTTTTAACCCCCAGTCAGAGACGCGTATCAGTGCCCCAAAGAGAAGCAACCTATCGGATGAGGACTTCATGAAGTGGATGACCTCAATTGGAGGTACTCCTCCTGAGATATCGGCCAACCCTGATATACTGAAGCTCTTCCTGCCTGCTCTGAAGTCTGATCTGCTCATAGCTGAGGATTACAGGTTTGTGTGCATTTATATATGTATGGATCTGATTATCGCTTCATGATCATGTGCGTCATAGCAAATGTCTTGTTCTTGTGTTCCAGGTGCAACCAGCCAGACAGTCCTCTGCTTTCCTGTCCAGTCACGTGCTTCGATGGAAAGCAAGACATTCCACATGACTTACAAGGTCATAGTTCTGTTGTTCTTTGCATGACTGTTCTCCAATTGATGTACTTCAGTAACAATTGTCATCCTAACAGATTGTCAAAAGCTTTTTTAGTTTCCTGCTGTACTGAGAAAGATGGGCATGTTTTAGAAAATAAACAAACATTAACTAAAGCTTGTGCAGCTTTGGAATTGGAAAACACCAGCCTTGTGAATGCAGGCAAACATTTGTCTAAATAGATTACATGCATTCTTACACACTAGTCAAATGCACAGGCACTCATATTTTCTTTGAGACTTTGGGTATAAAAACAAATGGGCTGACAATTTACCCTGAAAGATCTGCTAAATGGTGGCAGCGATCTGAGACCTCGCTGACACCTGTGTTTAGGCTAAACATTTCTGCTAGTAATACTTGTGCCAAAATGTCCAACGATATATTGGAGAATAATCATACTCATAGTCCAAAGAACAATACCTTTAAAATGTAATGATTGATATATTATCTTGAGATGGGGGAAAGTATGAGATATTGGCTTAAATAAATAATGTATTTTCCTTTTTTTACAGCTTGGAAAGACATTTCATCAGGAGAATTTACAGTGAAAATGCTGGAGGGGTCTCATTTCTATTTAAAAGATTCCACAAATGAGAAAATACTATTAGATTACATAACAAAACATTTAGAAATGGCAGATGTTGACTATTTGTAACTTAACATTCAAAATGTATATACACTTCTTCCAAGTGTTAGACATTTGTATGTCAATGAAATTTGAATTTAAAACTAATTTATCGTTGTTAACCATTAATTTATGCTAAATAATAATAATGTGTGCAAAATGTTGTATGAAAAATAACATGTGTTATATACGATTGTTTATTCTATGTTTTCATCAAATTTAATAAATTGTTAAAATGTGATTGTCTCTGAACTAAAATGTACAGTATAGTTGGGAATTATTCCATTTTAAGTCCATTTTTAGTTACTGAATACGTATGGTACATTTAAAACTATGTTCAGCCACTAATTAATTCAGGTTCAGTTCGCAGAGTGAATACATATTCTAATGCGTACGATTAGCCTACATTACATATTTAAAAAGCGGGGAATATTGATAAAAAATATAACAAACTTTATTGATGAATAAATATTGTATTTCTTTATTAACAACTTTTACTATGGTTTTATACGATTGTTCAGTTCAAGGCTAACCTCAAGTTCTAAGGTCAGACAAGAATAATATGCAAAACATTAATTTCAATAATTCTGTTACATTATTTGATTCCATTTTCTTAAATAGATAAAATCTGATTACTTTCATTTGATTAACAACCACATCTATCCTAACCCTATCTAGAGTATGAATAAAGAGATAATTGTGTTACGTTAAACTGTAAGATAAATAAATGTTTCATTTAAAAGTCAAATGTTTGCTAAAACCTTGTAACTAATTGGATCACAATCACAAACCATTAGAGGAAAGAGACTAAAGAACTGAGTGATCCTCTTAACTGACACATTCACTCCCCCTTTCAAGTGGCACTCTTGCACTGCGTTAAGGGTAAAGTTAAAGCAACATTTACTTAAAGGATCGTTTCAGTGGCACAGAGGTTATGGGACCTGGAACGTTTTGTTTAGAGATTCACGTCGACGATTACACATTAGAACGGAAAATAGAACCTTCCCTAGTCAATGTTTTGAGAGCAGGTTCAAAGTCTGAAAAAAACTTGACTGTGTCTTTGGCAACTGGATTAAGGTCATAGTAAGTGCAAGGGTGAGGCCTAAGAGCTTTTAGGTGCTTTATCATATGTTCCATCTTGAGTAGCATGTGAGTCTTCCAACAAGAAGGAGCCAGTAGAGTTAGTGCTTATGCGGTGCGGAGCCAGGTGGCAGAGCTTGCTGAGCTCTCAGGGACGGAGCCACAGTACTGCTGTCCGGCTCTGTCTCAGCCAGCCATGGTGGGATCTGTATTTCAGACATGGGGTTTACATCTGGCATGAAGGCTGGATTTTCAATTCCGGCTGCGGGAGAAAGAAACGGTTTGAGATGTCTTTAGACTGTAACGGTATAGAAGATGTTGGGGCTTTCAGGAATCATAAGTGTGGGTCTCTGTTACCTCCTGCTCTGTAGGTGACCCTTAGGGGGTTCGAGCCACCAGTAGCTTCACTTGCAGCAGCCCTGCTAATAAATGCACTGTCTCCGTCGAAGAACTCGTAATCTGGAAAAACACAGGCCAGTTTTCAAGCGGAATAAATACACTCTGCTGCTAACTCATGACAAAGAATGCTATAAGAATGCTAAAGACAAAAGGCTATAAAACTTACCTCCATTCTCATAAGGGTTATTTTTACCTTCATCAACGTATTTACCATTTGGAATCTAGATTAATAAATATGGTTAGTGAACAACAAACCATTTTATAGTCTTTAAAAAGGTTAAAGATGACAAATAAATGTTAATTCAATCCCAACCATTCTAATCCACAAAACACCTTTCAAAACCCCTCTGGCCCACACATCAAAACTTTGCGTTAAAGAACATGTTGCATTTTCAATTTTTTTTTCTTTAATTTTATTTGATAATGCTTTTTGTCCGTTGTTCTGTTGTGTGCCATTGTGTTGCAGTTTATCATGTGAAGCGTCTGGGGTTGGGTTCTAGAAAAGCTCTGTATAAATAAAATGTATTATTATTATGAACCTTTGCTTGCTGATCTTTCTTGGATGGCTTGTTTATCTTCTTTGGTGGTGCGACACCCATTTTTGCTGATTTGAAGGACTCCAAACGGCTCCTCATTGTCCTCTGGAATATTTCTTGCACCTCGTTTTCATCTTTGTTGACATCAAGGTGGCTTCTGCTGTACCTGTGTCTGTGCTGTGGGCAAGAAAAAACATGGCAACAAGGTTACAACCTGTAGATCTCTTTGGTGTATGAGGTGAATTCTATTAGTTTTGTTATTTGAGTACCTGTTTTCGACCCTTGTAAAGGTGCTGCTGTAGTAGGTGATGAGCATTTACGTCTGTTTCCCTCATGTTGTTTAGCTCCTGATCGTGCATATTGAGGGAGATTGATGGCACACTGTCACGTCTGGTGAGACAAAAAGTAAATAGCTCAAGTTATATCATGTGCATAGACAGACCAGCAACACAATTCTGATTTATTTTTGTTTTGGTTACGAGAGGGCAGGCAGAACAAATATTCTGTTGAGGTACATTCAGCATAGAGAGTTAGTTTGTTGGAAACTTGCCACCATAGGCAATTTGACTGGATGAATACACTTTACAAGCTTCTTCTCGTTTTCCAGGTGGATTCTTTGCTAGGCTTAATTTGTTTTGAAATAAAATATACAAATTTTAGTCTAAGATGGAGTGGCCACTGAACTCAATCCAAACTCTAAACATAACCCACTTAATAATGCTAAAGTTAAGCAAGTACACTTACAGGATTCACCTAAACATAACCCAGTCAATAATGCTCAAGTTAAACAAGTACACTCACAGGATTGAGGAGACGGTGTCAAGATCTGGTCCCATGTTATCAGCCATGATGTCCGGTATGATGTCTGAAAAATCGTCACCAAACTTCTTCTTGAAGTCAATATTGGCTGTCTCATTACGGACAAATGCTAGGGAACCCCTCCTTTCCCCCTGCAGAAATGTGAAATGCACATGATAATTAAGCAACAATGGTCATATTTTTTACTTTGCACCTATGTGCCTTCATAAACTTTCTCATTTAATTCAGACCGTGTTCTCCACCCTCTTACCTCGGCCACGTAACTTATGGCATCCTTGAGGTTGAGCTGATGGAATACGTTAAAGAGGTAGTCCAGTGACTTCCTGGCTGAGGGCTTCATCAAGAGCCAACACAGCCACTTCTCCTCAAAGTTATGCCACCTTTACAAAGACAAGAGTAAACGACATGTACTTAATACATGTAAATTTAAAAAGAGTTGAGGTATATGTACTGCATTTACTAAATATTCATGGCACAAATTAAATGCATTTAAAGCACCACACACATACTTGTCTCTCATATAGTTGTGTCCAATTTGTCCAGATACGTCCTCTATAGCAACAAGCATGTGGTCAAATGCCTACATTGATAAGAAATGATACCATAAGACACAAAACACGTATGTTTTTCAATAGCCTGAGAAACGCTATATTGATGAAATACTAAACAAACTTGTGGTCTTCGGGTTAATAGACAACAGAGAAGCTTATATTTTACTTACCCTATTCTGAAGTTTCTCAACAAGTGTTAGCTCTTTTGTTGCTGCCCTCTTTACTTTAAGCCACTTGACTAAGGGTTTCATTGTTATTCCCTGTAGTGAGGATCAAAATGATGATCAGGCAAATAAAACCTTTTAACTTTTTGAGCAACAGTTTGTTGATATAATTATATTACCCTACCTGAAGGATTACAGTGAAGTACACAACGATGAGAGTGGTGCTGATCAATAGATTCTTCTCCTTTATCTTACTGCCTTCCAACATGACCACAAGCCCATAAGCCACTGCACCACGCAAGCCACCGTAGCCCATAATCAACTGATCAATGAACTCCAAGGGAACAAGTCGGTACCTGTTCAGAATCCAAGTTTGCAAAAAGACCCCTATGACAGACACAAACACACACATACATATATACACAAAATTTAGTGAGACCATTGTGCATTATGGAACTGTTCAATTTGTTCTGAATGGACCTGTCTGCTTTCCAGATATACAAAGAAACTATATACTGTATACATAAACAAACACATTTACAAAGTACCTCACTTGAGCTTACCAATAAATCGGAACACAAAGATGAATAGGAGCGTAAGTAAGATGAAGCCTGTGTTCCACACCCAGATTGTTGTATCTATGGCTGAAATGCCAAGGAAGACAAAGATGATGGTCTCGGAGCCATTAGCAAACACCTTCATGGCGGTTCGGACTGTAAGGACCGACTTCTCATCCATGTTTGCATTGATATATTTCTGAGCACAAACGCCACAAAACGTAGTCCTGTATCACAAACAACAAATGGTTCATTAAGGTCAAGACTGGAAACGGTGAGGCTAGCGGGTCAAAGTTAATCTCTGGACAAAAGTTTTTTTTTTGTTTTTATTTGCAAAAAGTGATGAGTTTAAAAATGTAAAGACAATAAAGACATTTTATAATTTGTTGACTTTCTATATTCCATTAGAATTAATTTAGTAATCTAACAACGTTTTTCCCATTCTGAATACTTTGGATGCGGATATTTAACTTTACCTAAATATTCAAAATCCCACAGTATTGCATGACTTGTATTTTGAAGCATTTGAACCCGTAAGTGAAAAGTGTTCAAGATTTGTAAACTGAACTTAGAGCCCACAGATCGGCCCTTTTTAAAGGCGCAGTACTTACGATAGGATCGCAGACAAGGAGAGCATATCAGCGGTAAGGTAAGAGAGGTAGCCCAGAACAAAAATGAAGCCTGGCTCAATGATCTGGATATTCTTGGTACATCTGGTCAGCAGGGAGATCAGCAAGGCGAATACTACACCAACTAAGGAACCTCCAAATGCGACCACAAAGAATGAGACTGCATGGGACAGACAGGGAGGGAAGAGTGTGTATGTTTCAGGTTAAAGCTTCTTTAAATGTATTGCTCTTCAGTGAGAATTTGCAAGTCACCACTGAGAAAGACACAACCATGTCACTAAAGTATAAAGAAAATCAACTCCACGCCCCACGTAACAAATTCATTGGAGAGAAGAGCAATGTTCTTACTTATTCCTTTGATAATTTCTACACCATTAATTGCAGGTCCTCCTAGTGACACAAATCCATCAAACACATTGAACAGCACCTGAAAGAGAAAGTTAACATGTTGGTAAACTGGGACCTTGGTGCTTTGTTGTCTACTCGACAGCAGTTTACATATTTCCTTCCTCTGTCAAATCCCTGCAGAATACTTATGTTAAGGGATTAACTTGCGGAAATTGAGACGAACCACTGTGACGCCGTCATTGAGGAGCGACTCCCCAAACACCATGATAAAGAGGACCTCGTTAACGTGCACGTCCTCAAACACCGCCAGGACAGCCACTGGGTCCACAGCAGCAATTAGACTCCCAAACAACAAAAACTGCAGTAAGCCAATTTCAATGTTACCTACAGAAAACAGAAGAATTACATTATCTGGGGGGAGGGGGGAGGGGGGGGGTTGGTGTCCAACTAACTTGCTAAAGGTGAAATTGCAATGGGGGTTCACGGTATTGCTACAATGTATTCAAAGAGCAGCAAAGTACAGTCGGCGCATTCAGATAGAGCAGTGAGGTGCTGTCTTGGTGAGAGCCTTACCCATTGCCCCTGCCGCCCAGCAGCCCCACAAAGAAAGCCCCACCGTGGCGGCATTCCACACGGTGCCAATGACGGCGTAGACCAGGATACCGCCCAAGTTGCTAAAGAAGAGCTTGTTGGGCATAGAGTAGCCAGCGTCCAGAATAATCTGTGGCAGGAGGTAGTAGAAAAAGGTGAAGGGCGTCAGGGAGAAGGTTTGCACCTTGTCAGCCCCCCAGATGATGCCACCCAGGATAAAGCCAATAAAGATGAGCAGGGCACTCTCTGGGATCACAGAGGTCAGCTTATGATTGAGCTCGAACACTGTTGAAGAAACAGAGACAGACACACAAAGACTAAGACATACATGAAGTTGAATCTTTAGTATGAGAAAGATGACATGACGAGGGGGTAAACTACACGTTACTTCAAATTTGTCATAAAATCTGATTTTCTTTTGCTTTGTTTTGGTATAAAAATAATAATGTTTGGAAGAGTTCAGCATTTAAGTTTCAGGGTTGGTGAGAGGAAATGTGTGAAACATTTAAAAAGCTATTTTTGGCCACTAAAAACTCATTGGTGTAATATATGACTATACAGTATATGAATATATATAATTGCCTGGTTGCAAAATCTATGAATGATCAACCATTCCAGAACACTGAGAATGGGTCACTTTTTTCTTAAGAGTATGATTAACTTGTGGACTGCTCTGTGAAAATAGATATCCGCCTCTTAAGACATTGAACATTTATGTCAATGTTTGCAAACAGATAACCAATATTTAGCCTAGTTATCATTTATCTCCTTTGGATAGATAAAAGTTATATGGTCTTATTACGAAGGGTTATAGATTGATCTCACACCCCAAAAACATTGTCTGTTGAATGTCACATTATATTTCTTGAGATTAGGTATAGAGAGGTACTTAGTTTAGAGAACAGCATTTTCCCTTGATAACGCTGCCTGTAGACATTCAGTAGCATTGTTCTAGGACTATTTATGGCACATTAATGCAACATAAGATTCCAAGGTTTTGTTCCAACTGGATTTAACCAGCTTTTCTCCCTTTCTTTAAATATGTTCAGAATCCCTTTAGTAAAAATGAACCGTTTTTAATGTTTTTACACAATAACAGAATCATTTGTTTTGTCAATGAAATGATTTTAATGATTTGAATTTATAGAGCAATCTTCTCCCTATGTATAAGTCTAGGCCACAATGCATGATGGTTGTGATTGAAACTTTTTTCTACATAATTGTAGATTCACAGTACACACACATATTATGTAGATTTGGTGCTTACAGTATTAGGCCAACATTCAGCTACCACAAATCCTTAGACAGTACATACCCATTTTGGCCACACCAGGCACAAGTATCCACAAGGCAATGAGGAAAGGGACCTGCACATGGTGCCATTTAAAGGAGACGATTTGCAACCCTGTGGTGCTAGACACAGGTGCCCCATTTGTCTGGCTTTGGTTGGATTCAAACTCTACTGGGTCCGGGTGCAAGTCCTGATGGGCCGATATCTCTGTGACGTCCGCTACTGCAATCTTGACAATGCAAATATATAACACTACACCCAGTGTCCAAATATGTGAGCGACATGGCATTTCAACCAAAGATAGATATAAATACAATGGATGAAAATTCAAAACTATTTCACAGCGACAGTCCTCACTGGTTGACCTCTTGTGCAGTTACAACTCCAAAGATCCAGTACCGTCTTTTCCCAGCCTTACATGGAAAGTTGTCTTTTTCTTTAACCTTTGGCTCCTCTCTGTCCCGCTCTCTTGCCGTTGCTCACACTTTGTATTTCTGACACTTTTTATATCGCTCTCTGTGACTCTAATAACTCTGTTCTCTTTCTCTCTTACTCCCTTCCTCTGGTTATCTGGCTCTGTTCCTCTGGCCAAATGACTTGTGTTTGTGCTGGCCTGTGTCTGTGGTCAGTGGTGTGAGGAGGTCAGAGGTGTGTTGCATCACAGACTCTAGACGTTTATGTCCTCTCTCAAGTTTAAGGCATGGAAAGGGGGTGGTGGGGGGTGTGGCGGATGTAAAATAGTTATTGAGTCACATATACAACTACCGTTAGTGCTTTAGAGTCAGTCAAAAGCAACAAGGTTGGGAATTGATATGCTCTGTGTGGACGTGGGATTTAATTACACTGAACTTACCTTCCTGTACAAATTGATAGTATTGGGAAAGAGTGTCAAAATACATTGCTCAGTTAAATCCATTCATTATTCATAAAAGAGGGAAACAAGGATGATTGCTGATTACAGGAAATTTCAAAAGCTGTTTCTCTCTTCCAGTCAGTGTCAAGTGTCACTGTCCTTGTAGTTATGATCCACCGGTATAGATTTAGTAATGCTGCAAACTTTTGAGGCCTTTTATTTTTTTAACTGCAATTATGAACTGTTTGTCAATGATAATCATTTAATGTGTTACATTCGGGTGTGGAGTGCATAGTATGTGTAATATAACAAGGACACCTTAAACATGCTCAACTTACATACGATCTGGTAGAATTAGTACTGTGTGTATGTGTGTGTGTGTATATATATATATATATATATATATACTGTATATATATATGTGTGTGTGTATGTTTCGTACTGGTTTAATTGGAAATCACCCTGAATCACAAAGTCTTAATTAATGATTCTATTTATACCTCTGCAGTTCAGGATGTGTAAAATAGCATTGCAATACCTGAAACATATAACACAATGACTAACTTAAAAGCCAAGAGCGGACATGCATCAATTCACATACAGGTGACTGGACCTATGAACTAATGTGATAATGCATCATTTTAAACTGTGGCCAGCCTTACTCTTCTCCTCTTAGCTGTGACTTTAATGACTATGGCCTCGGGGCCGTGTTTCTTCAAGCATGTTGGAATATTTGCATTTTTAAACCTCTTATAGAGTTTGGTTTTCAGAGGCAATACAACAGAAATGTCTGCAAAGGGAATTGCTTAGGCTGCAGGTTATGATTGTGATATCATTTTGCAACGGAATATCATTAACTTTTTATTTGTGCTATTTTCACAGTGCCTAGAAAATAATGTTTGTAATTTAGGAATGGCAAACAGACCAGAACTGAACAGATTTAAGTTAAGCAGAAATCACAAAAAGGATCTGCTGATAATGGGATAGGTTTAACAATTTTGTTTCTTCACACACCAACAATTTATCAAACATTAAGTATTAGCTACACATTTCCAACCAACAGTCCTATAATACTCAGATTTTTGCGAAGAAAGATTGTGAACTGTATGAAACGTGTGGGGGAAGTGGCAATAAACTGAGATGGTGATTCAGCTGGATATGTGGCCCATTGTTCCTTAATGAGCATTATGCTGAATACATTGACTGTAATGACCTTGATCAATCGTCAGTGACAGTGAGAGGGAGTGGAAGAAAGTATGCATTGGTGAATAATGAGGGAAAAGAAAGACGGCACCTTTTCCATTGCATAGAACACATGTTGTCCATTCATTTCCCTCATCCTAAAGGATGCTATGTAGTCACTAAAACAGATTAATATTGGTGTGTTTGTTTTAAAAGCAATTAAATATCATATTTTGTCTGTTGTTTCATATTTAATAATTAAAAAAAGAGACAATGCCAGTGTAATTCAAGCAAGCATAACCTGAAATTTGTACACAACATACAAATAGGAATCATTGCAAAGGTGCAGTATGCTTGTCAGGTAAAACTGCCCTGCATTATGCAACCTGCCTTTTTTTATGTTTTGTAGGAAGAATTCATGCCCTTAATAAAAGCCTGTATCAGCTATCTCTCAAGTCCTGCATAGCTTCTAATATAGAAACAAGAGAGGAGCTCAGCAAGGGTTAGAACCCAACAACCTTCTGTCTCTTTAGGATGCTGTCTAGCAACTTGCTCCTAAATCCAGCAGCTTTATTTTGCCTCACCAGTGTCCTAAGATCGACTTAATGCAGACCTGATGTAGACAGAGTAATAATGTCGAACAATGGAACTTGTGTAACCGCTTTCTTCCTTCTGTTCTGACCTCAAGTGGATTTTCTGATAATTTAGTCATATGCTCATACAAACAGTCACAGGAACCCTCACATACTTAATGTCATCCATATTACAACCCCGTTGTGTGTATTGTGTACACATGAAATGGCAGAGTTTTGTGACCACAACAGTCCAAACCTAAACAGTACCTAATGGGTTATACACACGCATTGTGTTTGGTTGTCCCAATAAGTCATTGTTTCAAGATCAATGATTGAATCCTTTGAAAAAAATAACCCAAACCTGAAACTGGTTGCATGTCATTAATGTAAACCAGCGTCACAAAGTGATTTGCCTCACTAACTGCAAAGAAAGGAACGTAATGAAGATACTATTTAAATGTCTGCTATTGTACAGAAACACATTTAAAAGGTTTGGAGTGTGCATTGGAGTTGGAGTTTTGGGAAGTTTTATACCACTGTATCAATGATAACATTACATAACTATGCCTACTCAAAATGTTGATATATTTTAATATTATGTAGCACTGACATTTCTGTTTAATATGTTCCACACCAAACACTATAATGTATGCTCTAAACCATGTGAAAGACTTATTTACATACAAAAAGTTTGCTTATAATGTATGACTTTTAGGCTTTATACAATGTAAGGAAATCATACAAAATAAGGGAAAACCACATGTAGTTGTAACATTTACTGCTAATTTACAGTAAATCAATGTAAAGTGTAATGACCTTGATAAACCGTAAAAATATGATGATGATAATGATCTTAAACATAGGTAATTACTGTTATTTTACCTATACTTTCTCCTCCATCTCACATACTGATACTGGCATACCTGATACATATCAGTTGTAATCAATCAAATATGCATATTGACTTTAGAAGTACATACCAAAACATTCAAATAAGTTAAATGTTTGCAGTTTAATATAGGCCGGGCCTTCCAGTTTAACTGGAAATGTTAAGAATATTTTAAAGGCTTTGCCAAAATGTATTTTATGGTTTAGTAACAAAATATTTCCACAATTCTTTTATTATTCTGTTTCCACTGAAAGCGGCACACTTGCCGCATCTTTTTCCATATATGTTTCTGTGCACTTGAACTCAAATTCAATAATCGTTCATATATCTGGTTTACACCTGTGTATTTTCGAAAGTTCTTGATCAATCTCTCAGAGGACACAAGGAAGAATTTTAACTCACTTAGTAGAATATTTATTTTATGTGAAATTTGATGTTTATGGCTATGTATTGACACACACACACACACACACACACACACACACACATCTTAAAAAAATGTCACTTCCACTATAACGCCACTTTCAAGAACATCGTTAATCAAGTTAAGTCGAACATACAGAACAGATTTCTTAGTAGTATGCTACTGGTGAAATTATGTTTTCAGTATACTGCTATAGACCCTGTACAACCTTTTATTATCTGAATAAACATGAATAATGTGTTGTATCACAGATTTATATATAATAATTACATTGTTATGTAGAACAAATATTCTTATTTATAGCGTACTATATGGGTAACTCAGCCCAAATCCAAAATCCAAAACCGTCAATACTATTGTTGAGTCATTTACACAAGAACCAATACTTCCCTTCCCCACCCCATAAACGGTTTTGACAAAGGGTTCCCTTATTTTTTCTAAGGGGTGGCTAGAGCTTACGTTAACATGGTTAAAAAATGGGAACATTCAAATAATATGTTACTTGTAAACTCAGGGCCCCTTTCATCTTAGGTTAAGTTGGTTGAACGTGTGATATAGTTTAGTGTGAAAAATAAACAAAAACGCAGATAGAAGTTCATTTTCTATCTTTTTTGTTTCAAGTTATCATTTTGGGTGCCAGTCTGAGTAAGTATGGTGTTGGTGTTTAACCGCAAACCATTTTGAAAAGATTATACGGGTAACTCACCCAGTTTGCAGAGCCAGGAAACAAGCACCCAAAGGGAAATTAGGTAGGGGACCTTAACATGTTCCCACCTCCAGCTGACGATGGGCAGGGTGCTGATGGTCCCTCCATGCCCGTTGGCACCCCCTTGACTGGTGTTGGTGTGGTCCACCGGGGTTGTTTGATTGATTGGTGCAGTGTTCTTCTGAGTGTCACTAATCCTTGTAAGGCTGGCTAAGATGGGGATATTGATGAACAGCAATAGAACCAAAATAAAAAGTGCATGGCGCCCCATGGCTGCCATGTTCAGGCTTCTCGGTCTTTTAACTGGCTAATTGTTACGGCAAGAAGATGAAATGTTTTAACCAACCGACATCCGTCCCTCTCTGGCTCTTTCTCTGACTCACTTGTGTATGAACACCTATGTATGGCTGTGCATGTTTGTCCCCTCTGCTCTCTCTCTCTCTGGCTGGTGCACACCTTTTCACTGCAGGTGAGGCTCAGCCCAATGCTGATGCTCTCTGCTGCTCTCCACCCACCTTGCAGCTAGAAAAGCAAATCCAAAAGCTTTCATGTTGTAAAGAGGAGGGGCGGAATGTTGTCTTGATTTATGACAATCCACTGGCACTCTCATTGGCTAAAACTTATTTTTGGAGGCCCTATGATGTCTCTATGACTAGACCGGAAAGTGTCTTTGGATTTCTTAACAGAACAGATAGCCTTCACTTATTCACTGCCTACAATGAGACACCGGATTGGTACTGGTGTTATGACATATTATATTCCTGATGATTGTTTATTAATTACCATATTAGATATTGCAGTGAAATAACTATGTTAATAATTTCCTAGGAATACTAATACACCACCATAACCGGTCAGTTGGTATGGGCTGAAAGTGTTTTCGCTGAATTATATCACCACTATCACCTGTTTACACTAAGTCATGGAACTGTTTTGAACATGCTGTTACCGGGGTATAATTATTCTGTGAATGTCCTTGGACAGCACTCCAATCTTAGGTAGAGGTTGGCATCGGACGAGTTGTATTTCATTTGTTAATGTTCGTGTCATGATTACTTCTGAATAAATTCTTACAACCTGATTATACATACAAAAAGAACCTGAAGACTGTGACTCTTCCACACTGTTGTTGAGTCATCATAGCCACTACGGATGTGTTTTTACATGATAGACACTTGTGAAGACATCTCAATGTAGATAGAACTGCTGTCATTAGCTGCAAAGGATGGTACTTCTTAAAAAGTCCTTTTGAATAAAATACAATCTTCATGACACTTATTTAAATGTAGTGTCATAAAATAAAATGTATATTGGGTGGCACTATATTTGGTAACCACTTAAAAAACCTGTCTGTGGCCGGTCTTACTAAAAGTGGTCAATGCATATCTAAATACAAAAAGACACCGGGAATGAAAGTAATTGATGCAGGGGCATTGTAGGTGTTGGCGTCAATAATTCTGTAATGCAGTGTCAACTTCAGATACTTTCAGATATCACTTTGGATACCAGTGATAACTTAACATGGCTGAAACATAGAGACATAAGGAGCTGGTTACTTTTTCACAGATTATTTGTCTTGTCTTTTAGTATGTCTTCTAATCCAAATTGCTTCAATCATATTAGACTTCATAAATCATCCTATATCATTTTTTATAGAAAGGTTGAGGTCTAACGAGCTTTAGTACACACACAAACACAAACATAAACACACATCACTCACAGAAGGGTTAGGCGTTTTGCAAACCTTTCTTTTAAAGACGTATCTAGTATTACATGCTGGTTGACAATTCGACCAAATGCAAAAAAAAAAACTGCAATAATGCAGAAAAAGCGACAGGAGAAAACTTCCACAGCCATTTCCTCAAATGCCAAAATGCAGAAGTATAGTTTTGTTCACTACAACTTGGAATAGTAATTTGTGTACTTGGTTACTCTTTATTATAGCCTTGTTTATGTCCCCAACCTCCTGCCGTGCCTTATGCCTTAGAGGGCCAACTTGGTAATTTATTGCTGATTTTGTATAGAGTTTCAAATATATAGTATTTCACCGACTAGGTCTTCTTGATGGAGGTGTCCATCCATTAACTTTACCGCTTATCCTGTACAGGGTCACGGGGGGGGGCGTGTGATGGAGGTGTGTTATTTGTAACTGTTTTGTTGGTATAGATTCTGAATCTATGTCCCAATTAACAAACCCCACATATGTTACACTGGCTTAGGTTGAATATGTCCAACCTACGAGAAATAGGAGGAATGGCTGATTTAAGATCACTGGCTAGGTCATCACTCATTAACTCACTCTTTATTTTTTGAATAGCCAGGCTTGAGTAGCACTGCGTTGAAGTACTGCTTTAAATCCTATTCAGGGTTTTAATGTTGAAAATCACAAAAAAATGTATCTTGTTGGTAGAAAGGACGGAGATCAGAGGTCACAAAAGAGGCAAGGGGCTACCTTTCATTACAGAGCAAATATAGAATTACTTATTAATTACTTGCATAAAAAAGACTTAGTCTCGCTACTATTAACTAGTTTTCCTGGATATAGCCTTTTGCGTGTGTGTGTGTGTGTGTGTGTGTGTGTGTGTGTGTGTGGTGGGGGGGTGTCTGGACACAATATGCATTTGTCTGTGTTATCTATTTATTTGTCTTATTAGGGACACTGTATTGTCTTTTACCTGGCCAAATGTATTGCACAAATATACTGGTGGGTGGATAATTTGAGGCACTGGCTTCTGGTTGTTCTAATTCCAGATGGTATGGTTTGTGCTTTGACTGGAAAAAGAAAGTAAGGAGGAGGTACCTTCATATTAAGAGAATTGACCGGAATTGGTACGGACAATGTAAATACAGGCAGTTCAGGATGACAGAAAATATCCTGAGCCGTCATCAGTTTGTTTATGGTGTTTCATGGTGGAGGGATTATTGAATGATACCTGATGTATTTACACCTGCATGAAGTCAGTGTAAAATAAAAGTACATATACTGAAAGATCTGGCAACAGCCTTGTTGAATCAACAAAAAACAGGATTCTGCAGCCATTTGACAGAACGAAACTTCAAAATGAATACCAATCTGGATTAATATCATGTTGCATGGTGCTATAGTGACATTAAACATTTGACCTGGTGATATATTAACTGATGATCTACAGATTGAAGAGGTTCCAGGCATAGGTTATACAGTACAGTGTGTGACGGTATTGAACACCTCCAATATAATGTATGACAATGCATATTTTTGTGAACATAGAAAATATGTTTGGGGTAGAAACCCAAGTTTTAAGTACCCATAGTGAGTATCAGTTTATATTCATGACACCCACAATGACTCACAGAATGTTAAGTACCTGCATTACCCAAGCTTTTCCAACACCATGTAATACTGTATTTCAGCAAGGGAAACTTGCATAAGGCTGAACTTGGATATTAGGTGAACTTGGGAAGATATTTAATGTACCACATTTCGCTGAGAGATAGAGATAGATTTTTATGTTGAATTTTAATTTCTCACATTTTTGGTCCTAATTTTAAATTACACCCAATGACACCTGCAGGGAAGCGAAGTTAAATGTGTGTTTTATTTAACCACCGGATAGCCATCAAAGGCTAGACTTGTCTTACCAAATAGGCTACCTAAAAGCGGGCTGCTCTACTATCCCTTAATTTGCTGTGAGGCATCTAGTAAAAATGGTGTCTGTTTGGAAATTGAAAGTACTAACAAAATATTTGGAAACGCAATCTCAACACACTGCTCTGAATTAATGTTAGCTGTCTGGCATTACTTTTGAATGTGTAGTGTCAAACAGTTCAGGATTTACAGCATTGCCCATAATCTGTTAAGGTATTGAACTAGAGGCATAGATTAATCAGTTATGTTAAAGTTTAAAACATTTAGAAATACTGACCCAAAATACTACAACTAATACAAATATGTTTGTGTGAAGCCTTATTCTTGACTATCAATTAAACTTAGAGATTTGAAATGGTAATCAATTCTTCTTTAGAGTTTTGACATTTTTCATGTTATATCTGAACTATCAAACAAAATATGGAATCTACCGCTACCAGGGGATTTTCTGTGTCACCACTAATTCTGACTAATTTGTTTAAGTATAGGTAACTGTGTCCCTTGAGAACGGTGGCGTATGTAAAGGTAGGAGGCACCACGCGTGGGTGTGAGAAATGCGCTGCCTCCCAAAACGCATGCTGAAACTCTTTACTTTTAGTACTGTTATGTATTAAAAGAATGCAGTTATGCTGTGTACCCACTTGGAATGTGTTCTTGCGAATGACCTTTTGGGCATTCAACTGAGAAAAGTGATCTGCTTATGGGAGACAAACTACTAATAACTCCAGCCACCATGTGTCTGTATTTACTTAATGCACGTATAGTAAAATAATAGAAAAATAACATAAACTGGCGACGAGGTAACACTACACTCACGCAGACAGATGAGCTAGACTAAGTGTGTACAGTAGACGGTAAGAAAAGTAAGGCTGTAACAACGGCATGTCGATATAAGCATAGAGTTGCTAATAACGAGCCCTGATAGTTCGCTACATGTCTAAGGAACATGATGGCGTCAATGTTGGACAACTTCGCGCCTTTGAAGAAAATGCTGAACAATGGACTACATACATTGAGCTTTTTGAACATTTCTCTCTGGCCGATGGCATCGACCAGGAGACGCTGGTACCGGCACTTTTGAGCGTCATGGGAGGTACAACATATGGACTGCTGAGGAGCCTAATGCCTTATTATGGTGCCAGACAAGCCAGGTAGCGCAAAAAATATGAGGCTATTGTGGCAATACTGCAGAATCATTTTCAACCAAGGCCTCTGGTAATTGCCAAACGTTTTCGATTCCACAAACGAAACCAACAGGAGGGTGGAACCGTGGCGCAATATGTGGCTGTTCTTAAGAAGTTAGCGGAACATTGCGATTTTGGGGCATACTGGGATAGCAATGAGAGACAAATTTGTGTGTGGAGTGAGGAGAGAGGCCACTCCGAAATGTTAGCCCACGTAGAAAGCTCTCACTTTTAATAAAGCCACAGAAATAGCAGTGTCTATTGAGACCGTCATAAGACAAACATTACAATTGAGTGGCATGCTAGGGGTGAAGACAATGATACTCTTCCCACTCGAACAGGCAAAAGTGTCAGCATTGTGGCGGATCGGACCATAGCCCTACAGACTGCCGTTACAAAGAATGGGACTGTCATAACCGCGGCAGAGCTGGTCATTTTGTCCGTGCTTGCTACAAAAAAAACGAGACAAAGGTGAATGGCGGAGGAGAGATAAGGAAAGAGTCAACGACTGGTAGCAGACATAAGACAAAGGATTATCACGTTGAAAAAACGAATACTTCCAGTGAGGAGAGGGAAACTAAGTGTAAAAATAAAAGTGCATCGCCTACAGTCTAAGTTAACATACAGAGAAACTACTGATTCTGAAAGTGATCCTGTAAGGTGCATATTGACATTAAAGGGGCCTGAAATTGAAGGGACGTTTCTACCTATGGAATTAGATACAGGAGCTGCTGTGTCATTGATAGCATATGACGAGTATAAGGCCGCGTTGATCCATAAAGCATCTCCAAAGTACAGACATGTTTCCTTAGAACTTAAATGGGTGAGGCTGTCCCTACGGAATGTCATTAAAGTGGGAGTACAGAAAAATGGACAGAAGGCTTTACTGCCATTGCATGCAGTAAAGGGTAACTACCCCTCCCTGTTCGTCAGAAACTGGGTTAGACATATAAAACGTAATTGGAAGGAGATCCAAACTATTACTACAGGTAATCAGAATTCACTGGAAGTGGTCATTAAAAGACATGACTCCACATTCTCAGAATCATTGAAAACATTAAAAGGCATTGAAGCTAAAGTCAATGTGAAAGCTGTGCTAGCCAGAGATTACAGATGGGGTGGCAATTGGGCAGCAGCAGTGGTGCGACGGAAGACAGGGCCATTGTCCTATCACTTAGAGGTTGACGAGGGGCAGATATGGAGCAGACATGTAGAACAACTGCTGCCCAGGTTCACACATTCCAGTGGTGGTCCTACCGTTTCTCCACATACTGGTGACTTGTGCACTACCAAACATGTATGGCCATCTGATGAAGAAACCACTCCACCAGTTAGCCTGGTCAGCCCTACCGAACAGAGCCATGTTAAGTTACCCACAGCGGTGGAGGCCCCTCCAGCATCAGGGTCAGCGACAGAGACATTATCCTCTCAGGGTGGCAAAGCCTCCAGACCGCTTGGACTGGTAGGACTCTTAATTTAAGGCTCACCTCAATACCTTTGGGTATTCTGCTGAGTTTGTAAAGTGATCTGCTCACAGGAGATAAACTACTATTAACTCCAGCCACCATGTGTCTGTTTTTACTTAATGCATGCATAGTAAAAATAATAGAAACATAACAAGTACCTACTGCAGCTGCACTTACCAAGTACATACTGTTGCATGCAGTATGCACACAATTGGAACATACTAATTTGTCGTAACACTACGTTTTAAACGTTGACTCTTATGCATCCGTCGCGGTCCGTAATCCAAAAATTGCGTCTGTCACTGCACTGCCAAAGGAATGCACTGTCATTCGTCTATGCTCCCTCGGAGTGGCTCAGTCAACGCATCATATGCTTCACAGACGATTGTGGGTCAGAATATTCCAGAAAAGCATCCGGGCTTGCGTACTGCAAAATGCAACCAGATGCAGAAGGACATCCTGGTATTTTTGGTTTACTGCATTTGACATACTATGTACTGGGACATACGAAATATTTTTCTGGCATACTAAATAGTATGGAAAGAAAGAAACTCCGCTATAGCAAATAAGCGGTTAATGCAGAACAGCGAGGCTGGAGAACTAGGTGTGTCCTGTGGAGGTTTTGGAGTTCTAGAGGATTAGTGGCAATATCAACAACCAAACTACATAAGGGAATAGGGACCACATGGTACGTTTTTGTGACGTGGTGCTCTCTTATTGGTTGCTTTGATACTCCATCAAGCCACTGTATTCTGATGGTAAGCACGCACACTGAAACGCAGCAATGAGAGTTTCCATTTACACAAATCTTAAAAATAATCCTTTCAAGCTAGAATATAAATTCTGACTCTTCCCAGCCGAAACACTATAATTTTGTTTAAAAAGTACTGCATGTCAATAGTTTTTTTGATACATTTTGTCATTTCTAACTTTAGTTATCGTCAGCTTGACGGACTGGTAGGATGGAGTTCGGAAGAGCGAGTGAAATTACTGCTGACCAAGACAGGCAGGCTTGGCAATAGACAGGTCAAAACTAATCAGCGTAACGAAGACATAATGGGAACTCTAAAACTCTGCACTGCATAGCATTTTAAAACTGTTTGAATGGACACAAAATTAAGTTTTAGTTGAGTTTATTCAAGACTTTAGTTGAGTTAAGTTATTCAAGGGTAATACTTAGTTTCACAACATATATACTGTATGTGTTAACATCTATAGAGATCTTGCTAATTCACAGTTAGCTTCCAAAAAAACTTTTTTTAAATAATGTAAATGGTTAGATATCTATTATTTCATATCAAATAATGGATGAACTGATATAAGCACATAAACGATGGACAAGTTAGTGCTGCATTGCTACAAAGGCATTTCAATAAGACTAACATTTTCTTTTCAATATGGACTCATTCCATTCAATGACTGCAGCTGTGCCCCAGTACTTTATCCTGATCTTAAGTGTTCTAGGTGCATGGCACTCATCAGAGGTCACAGGGTTCTTTGCAGTATGGGGACAGTTAGCAGAAGACATTCAGCAAGCTCTTTTAGACAGTCATGATTGGTGATGGACGCAGGGTGACCAATAAAAAACACAATCTTCACACAAGACTTGAGCCTTGTCAGGCAATGTATGCATGTTTGTGAGATTTGGTGAGATCAACAGCATCATCCCTCTTCAGTGCTGATGGCTTGAATTGTATACAAACAAATTGGCATCTTTGGATAACCACCATTGGAACAATATTAACACTGAAAAATGTCAAACAAAACACAATTACTTTTCGGGATTCTGAACTACGGGGTTTGAAACCTACCGAAAACAGAGGAGGCATATGGTCTTCATCATAGTCACTATATTCCTCAAAGACACTACTTCTCTAGTCTCATCCTCCTCAGATGGTACCAGACCTTTTCCAGTTACCAGGCGGAATCTACCCAGTCAATGCTATGGCAGGAAAATTAATTGTTGGTGTATTACCTCCTATAAAGACAACGCAGTTTAGTCGACATCCAGAGAAACACATTTTTGTACTATAGATGGCTAAAGCTAGCTAGCTGGAAAAAAAAACGCTTACCAGATGATGACGTTAGCAAGCCAACTGAAGGCTGGTTTATGCTTCTGGTTGCCGTATCTGGAAACATTCATGTGCGTCGTGCGCAGATGTACGCATAGCAGTTTGCCTACATGCATCCAATGAAGTTTAACAGGTTCACTAGGGGACTTCACATTTAGTTATCCAGAATGTACAGGGAATCAAAGTATAAGAAACACAGATACAGACCAAAACGGATAGTGACCTCACTATTTTTGTCGTTTTTTGCAGAGGGGTCGTACAAATGTCTGTATTTGCGAACCTCATCCGCAATCTTCTCCATCGTTAGTTTAACGGTGATCTGTTTCAAACCAAAATATTACCGGATATCTTTTCGCTTCCTCCCTCTGTCCCTGCTTAACCAATCAGCGAATAGTTGATGCACAGGAGAAAAAGCTAGTCGCAACGCGCTGTTAGGATTTTTGAGGACTCCCAATAGCCACGTCTGCGGGCCTCTGCAAGCTACGCTTTCCCAGAAACCCCTTCTATGCGTAGCTACGCAGAGACTGTCAAGCCTGGTTTATACTTCTGCAAAGCAGCATGTAAACAGCTCTGCGTAGCTTCGAAGAGCAGGGGTTTCTGGGAAAGCGTAGTTCACCGAGGCCCGCCGGCGTGTTGACGGGGAGTCCTCCCAAATCCTAACAGCCCATCGCGCGAAGCGTCTTCTCAGTGCGTCAAACAATCGCTGATTGGTTGAGCAGGGTAGGAAGCAAGTAGATATTCGGTAATATTTTGTCTGTATTCAAACAAATTAAAACGTAGATGACACAATGAACTGGAGTAGATAGGCTGATTTTCAATTCGAATCATATTAGTGGTTTTTTATGCACTTAGCTTGTACACAGTATAGCCTATATATAGTTTTCTATATTGTTTGATAAACTGTATATGAATATATTGCACAGCACTTTGGTCAGCTCTGCTTGTTTTAAACGTTTTCTATAAATAAACTTGATTTGATTTGATATAAGAAAATATGAAAAGCAGTGAGCAACCTTCGGTCTCTTAGTTTATACTTTCGCGGGACATGAACTGGAGTTTCCGTGGCTGCTTCTTTTACGGTTTTCTGTACATTCTGGATTACTGAATTCGACACTGCCACCTATGGGGCCCGTTAAACTTACTTGAAGTATGTAAGCAAACTGCTCTGCGAATGTAAGCGGAAATGAACGTTTACATTCGCTAACGCTCACGGAGAAGTATAAACCAGGCTTTACGTGTATCTTGCATAAACCAGCCATTACTCGCTGCCTTCAACAAAATCAGCATGGCAAACGTTAACAATTAGCACGCCATAGTAGCTAGCTAGCTAGCTAACTTTCATCAGCCCGCTGTATAAATGCTAGCTAATGTTGGCAAGCCAGTTTGATCATACATGCAGAGGTATCTAGCACATGGATTAACATTTTAATGCAAGCTAGGTAAATCAGTTAGTTACCTGTCCAGATGACATTTTAGTCCTTACAACTCCTGGCATCGTTCAAAAGCGACATTAATGCTGAATCTGGTCTTATCTCGTGCTTTGTTGGATTCCTTTTTGAAAACCTTCTTTTCACCTTCTGTCTTTTCTTTATTTGTTTTGCAGTATAAGCCATTGTTGCCAAGGGTGAAATCTGAATTTTCTCAGCCATTATAAGACACACTTGTTTGCTAGGTAACACTAGGTCAAAATTCTCCGATACCGCCGTGCTTTTAACCAGGATTGTGCATGTGAGGTGACTGACAGGCAGCTAGCCATGCCTCCTTGCAACAACTGCCCTGATTTGTTAGGGAGAGCTGGGCTTCCAAATAGTTTTGAGAAGCTAAATGCAGGGCTTACTAAGATGCTCATAGAGAGAACATCTTCTCTCAGGGCATTTGATATATTGAGAAAAAATGTAACAAGTGTACTACAAATGTCACATTGTATTTTTTGCTAAAAATGTAACTTTTTTAAAGCAGGCTTTGCAGGAAAGTAATAGCATACCCTTACTCTTTTCCCCCACTTTTTGTTATCAGTTATGCTAATGCAATCAGCAGCTTCTACAGCAAATGATGGCAAATTACACATTTGCCAATGCCTTCAATGACATGACACCTTTGGCACTTCAATGACACCTTTCTGCAGTCGACCAGACCTGTCCAAAAGAAGAGAAACAAAATGACCAAAGAATGAAAAAATATTTCTTTCTTTTCGCCTGGAAAAGGATTTGAATGTGTGAGCATAACGCTTGACCAATCCTAGCGCTTTAGGGCGTTTATTGGACAGAAAAGCAGTGGGATTCACAATAACGCGTCACGCCCACCCGCTCACACACCCCCATTCTCCAAGGGCACAGCAGCTACTCATTACTCAATTTATTTTACAGTGGGCCCCTGGCCCTAGCTAAACTTCCGGGCACAGAATCGTCGTAGACTTGTAGTGGCCATATAGATACCGCATTCAGGATTTGATGTGCGTCTACATGGTCGCCATATTGGGGCAGTCAATAGTCAAGAGTTGAATAAGTTAGACCACTTGAAAAAATGCCGCAGGCATGTGCAGTCTTTGGTTGTCCAAATAGGCAAAACGTTAAAACCAGGCATCCCTGGATAACTTTTATTTACTTATGAAGCAAGTGACAATTTTATTGTATTTTACTGTTATGTAAGTTAGTGAGTATAACTAAACTATTTTGCATCATGTCATTAGTTGTCAGCAACTTCCACAACTTAAACTTGGAATAATTGTGACAATTAATTAATGGCTAGGTTAACAAATATAAAACTGATGATAGTTATTGTGTATTGTATTTGAAATTTTTTAAACTTAAAGTTTTTTATTTTGTTTGTTTGTTTTCCTTTAGATTTAATAGTTTTGGTAGCAATTTATTTCTAGGTGCATTCCTTTTAGAAAATTTTAAATAATGACCGAAAATAAGTTATTACTACTTTTACAAGTTGAGGCAGTGCCACATTGCCAAACTTCACACTCTGCAATTGCAAAGTGGTAGCTTGAGTAAAAATCTCTGTAAAACCGTACTGTGTCAAGGAAATTAACCCTTAGAACAGAAGGTGTTGCTGAAAGTGTGAGATGGAGAGGAATTGAGTTTGCCGAAGACAGGGAACTACTTTGATTGATACTTTGATTGTTATTATTGTTATTATTATATTATATTATAGTATTGTATTATATTGTACTATTGTATTATCCATCCATCTGTCCATTTTCCGCCGCTTATCCGGGGCCGGCTCGCGGTGACAGCAGGCTAAGAAGGGTAGTCCAGACGTCCCTATCCCCAGCAACGCTTTACAGCTCTCCTGGAGGATCCCGAGGCGTTCCCAGGCCAGATGAGATATATAATCTCTCCACCGTGTTCTGGGTCTACCCAGGGGTCTCCTACCAGTAGGGCGTGCCCAGAAAACCTCCAACAGGAGGCGCCCAGGAGGAATCCTAATCAGAACCACCTCATCTGGCTCCTTTCGACGCGAAGGTGCAGCGGCTCTACTCCGAGCTCCCTCCGGATGACCAAGCTCTTTACCCTATCCCTAAGGCTGAGCCCAGACACCCTATGGAGGAAACACATTTGAGCCGCTTGTACTTGCGACCTCATTCTTTCGGTCACTACCCAAAGCTCATGACCATAGGTGAGGGTTGGAACGTAGACCGACTGGTAAATCGCGAGCTTCGCCTTTCGGCTCAGCTCCTTCTTCACCACGACGTTCCGGTACAATGCCTGCATTACTGCTGATGCTGAACCAATCCGCCTGTCAATCTCACGCTCCATTTTTCCCTCACTCGTGAACAAGATCCCGAGATATTTGAACTCCCTCGCTTGGGGCAGCAACTCACTCCCAACCCGGAGAGAGCACTCCACTGTTTTCCGGCAGAGAACCATGGCCTCAGACTTGGAGGTGCTGACTCTCATCCCGACCGCTTCACACTCAGCAGCAAACCGCTCCAGTGCATGCTGAAGGTCACAGTCTGAAGAAGCCAACCGAACCACATCATCTGCAAAGAGCAGAGAAGCAATTCTGAGGTCCCCAAACTGGACACACTCCTCCCCCCGGCTACGCCTTGAGATTCTATCCATGAAAATCACAAACAGAACCGGTGACAAGGGGCAGCCCTGGCGGAGTCCAACACCCACTGAAAACGTATTTGACTTTGTTCCGAGTATACGGACACAACTCTCACTCCGGTTATATAGGGACCAAATGGCTCGTAGCAACGGCCCCGGTACCCCATACTCCCGCAGTACCCCCCACAGGACTCCACGGGGGACACGGTCGTAGGCCTTCTCCAAGTACACAAAACACATGTAGACTGGATGGGCAAACTCCAATGCCCCCCCCCCCCCCCCCTCCAACAGCCCCTCAAGGGTAAAGAGTTGGACCACTGTTCCACGACCAGGACGGAATCCGCATTGCTCCTCCTGGATCGGAGGTTCAACAATCGGTCAGAGTCTTCTTTCCAACACCCTGGCAAAAGCTTTCCCAGGTAGGCTGAGAAGTGTGATACCCCAATAATTGGAGCACAACCTCCGGTCCCCTTTTTAAAAAATGGTAACCACCACCCTGGTCTGCCATTCCAATGGTACTGTCCACGACCTCCACGCAACACTATTGGATTATATTATTGTATTATTACATTATATATTTATATTGTATGCAGAAATGACTGGGCCCCTGAAAAGGTCCAGTGAATGGGCCCTCCCCAAATCTGCATATCAACGCATGCATGCTCGCTCTCTCTCCTACTAAACACATACATGAAAACTGAGAGTGACAGGGGCTACATAGACACAGGTACACACACACACACACACACTTTAATAGAAATCTTTGACACACTTACACACACCAAGGTCAACGAAGATCGGCTACACTTGCACCCCACATTTCTTAGTAAAAAATGCAATTTCTTACTTTATGACTTCATCTTTGTCTCTTATACAGCCATCTTCCTTGTCTTTCCGGATGCAAAGTCCTTTATAAACTATGTATTTAAAGTCCATCTGTTCAGCCAGTGCACACTCAATGGCAGGTATTGCCAGGTTATTGAGCCTCTCCTGACTCATTGTGGAGCACAAGTAATTCTTTATTATGTTCAGTTTACTGAAGGATCTTTGGCCTTCACTGATGCTAGCTACCTCTTGTCTTAAAGCCTGGTTTATACTTCTGCGAAGCAGCACGTAAACAGCTCTGTGTAGCTTCGAAGAGCAGGGGTTTCTGGGAAAGCGTAGCTCACCGAGGCCCGTGTTGACGGAGAGTCCTCCCAAATCCCGTCCCGCGGAGCGTCTTCTCAGTACGTCAAACAATCGCTGATTGGTTGAGCAGGGTAGGAAGCAAGTAGATATTCGGTAATATTTTGTCTGTATCCAAACAAATTAAAACGTAGATGATACAATGAACTGGAGCAGATAGGCTGATTTTCAATTCGAGTCATATTAGTGGTTTTCTATGCACTTAACTTGTACATGGGTAGGCTATATGTTACTGTAGTATTTGATTGTATATGTATTGTTTGATACACTGTATATTAATATATTGAGGAGGTGCGGATTTGATTTAATATAAGAAAATATGGAAAAACGTGAGGGTCTCTTTGTTTATACTTTCGTGGGTCTGTGCTTCTTCTACGGTTTTCTGTACATTCTGGATTACTGAATTCGACACTGCCACCTGGCCCCGCCGTAAGCGCGCGATCACGGTTTAAACCAGTTTCTGTGCCGAAGCTTCACGTAAACGGTTTTCTGTACATTCTGGATTACCCAATAAAGAAAAAAGTAGCTCCATTATATCGAGGTTGAAGTTTATAACAAACGGTGTATCCGACACAGCAGTAAGTTATTTCTTTTTGAAGTACTATGTATGATGTTTTATCAAATAGTAAACGTTATGTAGCTCAAGGTTTTATTTAGGAGTATTGCAACTAACATTGCCAAAGCCAAGATATCATTTTTGTAAATGCTACTAAACAGCATGCAATGACTTTAGACAGTAGCAGACCAACGGCAAGTTTCAATCACATAGACACGTGACAATTGCTCAGCCAAGCATTATGGAGTAAACTCTTCGACCCATATCATGTGTGAACGGCAGTTACCAAAGTACCAGTATTATATTATTACAGTACTTGTTTATGGATTAGTTCTTGTATATTGAATAAGGCCATCATAAGGGCTTCAACGTTGATCTAATTAAGCATTTTCCATTGTTTTCCAGGTTCCTGTTGAGACTGTGCCTGCAGTGATTTGCTCCTCCAAATCCCCCTTTCAGTAGTCCGATTGGTTGTGGGATACAATAGTGCTTTTTTCCTCTCTACTTTTAATCCTTTTTTTTTGGGTCAATATTGTATTAAAAAAGTCAAGTATTGAGAAGTTATTCAATATTAAAACATAACTATGAGAAAATGAAATTTGACTTATTTGTCCATGAACCATTCAACACCAACCCCCAACCAGAGTGACCACTTACTTGCAAACAGGAACATGGTACTGGATTAATAAAACATTTGAAGAGAAGTATAACAGTCGCACTTTTTGCTTACCAATTCCACAAACATGGATATGTAACAGTACTATTAGAATGTGGATTCTCATTGTAATCTGATAGTTAACTATTTAAGCACAACTTGATATGATTACTTCTATATGTTATCCATCTAGTAGCCATTTTTTTCACAGTATTGTGTAAAGGAAACTACCAACATTTGCATTTTCCAAACTTAACAATTGTTGTACTCTTAAGAATCTTACTTTTCATATCACAATTGCATTATTACATTTCCATCAATTAAGTTTTAGTTTCAGAGTAATTGACAAGTAAATGCACAAGTGTACACCAGTATTTATTTGCTATTTTTCACAAAGTGCACATCATGCAGAAGTGGCTGCAATACCCAGGCGTTGTCTCCTCGCTAAACACGCCACGGATCTCTCCCTGTACACCATTTCCGATGTAGCCTGTGGGAAGATACCAAAACCGCATACACTCAAAACACAATAACAGTACTTGTCTCCCACTGCAAAATAAATAAGACATCTCAAACCTTTGCACTCTTTGTAGAGTTTACAACACTCCCTGCACATGTTGATAGTGTACATTTCACCAAACTCCTTTCGGTAGGCAGGAGAACGCCTTTCCCACATTGGATCAACACCTGAGTTGAGAGAATAATTTAAAATGTAATATTTACCACACTTTGAGAAACGTGCAAATGCATTGTAGGCTGCATGTATGGTATATTGTGCTAAAAGTGTGTACCTGTGTAATCAATGTTAAAAGTCATTCAGGAATTATACCAAGTAATATTACATTTAGTTACTAAGTAAAGTTATCAGATAGTACTGAGTTTGAGATGTGATATAGTGAAGGCCCCAATGAGTGAAGCATGGATAAGCAAATGCTTGTAATGATGGTAACTCATTCTGATTGATTGTCCTCCAGGACACTTAAAGTTACTTTTCAGAGGCTAAACAGGGAAACAATGCAGGCAATTGACAAACTCATCAATATATAGAAAGTCATGGTTAAAGACAGCTGATCTGGGGTCAATGGATCTCATACGTGAGATTACCATAGGAAAAGAAGAGGGCCCGAAGTGAGAAAGGTGTTATGCTAAAATCTATAGATACCAAGACCCGCTGGAAGAAATTGAAAGGTCATTGAATGATGTCTATTTGCATTTTGGGGAGTTGCCAGAACTTGGGGTAGACCTTGAGAAATGTATTTAAATCATTGACAATGCTGTACAAGGCCAAAGACCTCAAATGGCAGCATTCAAATCCCACGAGTCCACTCCTTTGAGAAAATTCTAATGCTCGTTTGCATTTCTCCAACTCACAGGTGACCACATGATTGCTTCCCCATGTGTGCTTCTGGACATGAATGGGGTATCTTTGTCCAGAGGCAGTTTTTGCCACGGCGAAAATGCCCTTTTTAGCATCAATGCAAACCGATGGCAGACAGTTATGTTCATTTATGTCGGCAATAGTTGAGGAGTGTCGCCTTTTGATATGCAACTTTAGGTTTTTTTTGTTCAAAGTCAGATTACACAAACAACATGTTGTTCTTTTCACTCTTGCATGCAACATATTTGTTCGTCCCAAAGAGCCCACAACAAAGGTACGAGATGCAGGATGCACGGAGTCGTCAGTCACTGCAGGAGGAATGAAGCCAGTCACCGCAGGAGGAGCAGAGGAGTCAGTCACTGCAGGAGGAATAAAGCCAGTCACTGCAGGAGGAGCAGAGGAGTCAGTCACTGCAGGAGGCACGGAGCTAGTCACTGGAGGAGGCACGGAGGAGTCAATCACTGCAGGAGGAATGGAGCCAGTCACTGCAGGAGGAATGGAGCCAGTCACTGCAGGAGGAATGGAGCCAGTCACTGCAGGAGGAGCAGAGGAGTCAGTCACTGCAGGAGGAATAAAGCCAGTCACTGCAGGAGGCACAGAGGAGTCAGTCACTGCAGGAGGCACGGAGCTAGTCACTGGAGGAGGCACGGAGGAGTCAATCACTGCAGGAGGAATGGAGCCAGTCACTGCAGGAGGCACGGAGCCAGTCACTGCAGGAGGCACGGAGCCAGTCACTGCAGGAGGCACGGAGCCAGTCACTGCAGGAGGCACGGAGCCAGTCACTGCAGGAGGCACGGAGCCAGTCACTGCAGGAGGCACGGAGCCAGTCACTGCAGGAGGCACGGAGCCAGTCACTGTAGGAGGAATGGAGCCAGTCACTGTAGGAGGAATGGAGCCAGTCACTGCAGGAGGAATGGAGCCAGTCACTGCAGGAGGAATGGAGCCAGTCACTGCAGGAGGAATGGAGCCAGTCACTGCAGGAGGAATGGAGGAATGGAGCCAGTCACTGCAGGAGGCACGGTCAAGCCAGTCACTGAAGACCTCATTAAATGTTGACATTTTTGCAGGTGTTGTAGTATGTTCTCTCTCCGAACAATACATTTAAAACAGAAGCAACAGTGGAAATGCCCGCTTCTGACACATCCTCTGCTGCATTTATACATAGTAAAACCTGTAAAACAATGGAATATTTGTTGATACATTACTTATATTTGCAGATTACTATATGTACATAATTTACAATTGATCTTTACCATATAATACAATACAATACACCAAAATCATGAGGCCCAGATTGTTTTCACATAAATTCAGTCAGGTCATTTGAGAACTTTCAGCTTTTACATGCAACAAATTCCGGTTTCACTAGCACCATTACCTCCATGTTTTACAACACTGTTCTTGTGGCACTGTAAATGTGGGACCAGGATGTGGAACTCTCCCTGCTTCCAGCATAGTGGACACTGGTACACATTTTTTGACTTTGGAATTAATTTTGGATCATACTCATTTTTAACAACAGAAACATGGAGCTGAGTAGAAGGGGGAAAAAAACAACCTATGTTACAATTCCGATACAAGACACCTTTGCTTTTAAACGTATCCGACAAACTAACGACGGTACTAAGTACGTCAAATAACGTTACCTATCCATAATCTCCTAAACACACACGTTAGATTTCTGTCGACTAATTTCGACGCGGCATCTTATCTAGCAAACGTTTAACTGCAACGAATACATATTATTATAAACATAGAAGGTTATTTTAGCAACATCCTACGTTCAAATTTAGCTGTATTGAACTGTGACCTGATGCACCATTGCTGAAATTACATCATCTTAATTAATGACTGTAGACCTTGACCTACATCCACGTTAACCTAGCTTTCGCAACTACAGCTATTAATAATGCCATCAAAATCCTGCGCTAATTATCGTCAACTAGTACTTTGTAGAAAGCATAGCTGTTCAACAACACTTTTGGCTCGTAGCTTACCGTCTTTATGTAATTATGGCAGGCCGTGTTTAAATTGTATCTCCATTTATGACATGACTCACATAGTAGCTGGTAGTTAAAGTTAAGCAGTACTACGGTAACATTATTTGCGCTAATAGTAAACGAAACCTTCAGCTTAATAACTACTATGCCTGTTTTGCAAAATATCATCTACATAGTACCTCAGTTAATACCTTCTCTTTTTTAAACGTTTTTAAATATTATAATTTGTGCTGTGATTAATGTTACCTACCTGCTGCTTTTGTTCCGCCATTTGTAAAATTACTATTTTGAAATGACCTTTAACCTGGATCCAATAGCTACTTCTTCTTCTTCTTTTCCGTTTGGGGGCGGAGTTTCCACGCCCATCCCGCCGCACCTCCTCACGCCACGCCTCCTCACGCCGCGCCCCCATGGTCTCCAGGTATCCAAACAAATTAAAACGCAAATGACAAAGAACTGGAGCAGATAGGCTGATTTTCAATAGCCTTCTAATCATATTAGTGGTTTTCTATGCACTTAGAAAGTCTTAGCTTGTAGCCTACATATAGGCTGTATATGTAACAACTGTTATATGTATTGTTAGATAAACTATGTGAATGTAATGCACTTTGGTCAGCTCTGCTTGTTTTAAACGTGCTCTATGAATTAACTTGATTTGATTTGATATAAGAAAATAAGAAAAGCAGTGAGCAACCTTCGTTTCGTTGTTCATACTTTCGCGGGACATGAACGGTAGTTTCGGGGGTGGTGTCAAGATGGCGGAGTGAGCAGTCATAACTTTGCAGGCTCATAAAAAAAGTTTTGTATTTAGTCCTTAACTTGTAAACCTGACAAGTAATAGCTCGTTTATTTTACGCATTAAGATACTTTTGCAACTTATAGAGGCAGAAAATACTTTATTTCTGTAGTTACCAGTACTTTGTGAAACCACGTGCTTGCTAATATGACTGACCATGATTACAACCTAGTAGCTTTAAGCGAGGCGTGTGATGATGCAGATATTCATGACATCTGCGTGGATAAGGGACAAAAAATTAATTGGGCCCACACGCCACCCAAAGCACCAAATCCAAAGAAGACTAAGTCCCCAGGTGATGGGCATACACAAACGACCAAGGACAACACAAGTGATACGATTCTCCAGGCAATACAAGCCTTGTCCGGAAAATGGACGAACAAACAGAGCTGTTAAGAAAATTTGAAAAACGCATTGAAGCCAACACCGAAGCAGCCAAAGAAAATAAGACAGACATCTCTGTGCTTCAAAAAAAGATTGGGGATCTCCAGAAAGATAACACCCTTCTACGAAGAACTTGCGAGGAGCAAACTCGTTATAAAAGGAGGTGGAATCTACGTATGAATGTTCTCCCTGAAAAAGAAGGAGAAAACCCAAGAGAAGTTGTAATCGGGATACTTACAAGAGTTGTTCCGCTGTCTGTTGAAAAGCTGCGTGACACAGTGGACACTGTCCATCGGCTGGGGATAAAGAGTAATGCTGCTACCGGCTCCAACACACCGCGGTCAATCATAATTCAGTTCGGAATGAGGACTGTACGAGACGAAGTCTGGAAAAGTCCAGGGATGCGAGAGTCTGCAGCGAGATGCACATTCGTTTCAAAGAGGATTTCTCCAAGGAAGACCGGGAGGCTCGCTCTAAGCTGTGGCCTCTGGTTCAAGAGGCTAGGAGGAAGGGAAAGAGAGCCTTTTTGAAGGAAGGTTATGCGCTGATCGACAACAAAAGAGTGGACCCGGAATAATGTTGTAAAAATTTTTTTTTTTTTTCTTATCAAAGAAAAAGAGAAGAAAGAGATAAAACAAGAAACATTAAGACTTATGTCGCCAGTACAGTTATGCTGAAGTTCTCGGTCAAATGTTCTCAGGATCTGACTTTTCTCAGGTAATTTTCAAACTGTTGCGAGCTGTTGCACTAAATATGTTTGTTTACAAAGGACTACCTTACTCATTCCTGCGCATCGTTATAACATTCTTCTGCGCATTTCCTTAATATTTCTATCTTCATCTGTTCAATGTTATCTTTTATATCTTTAAATGCTAGGGGGCTAAAAAACAATGTGAAACGTAAGGCAATTTTTCTTTTTTGTAAGGAGCAGAAAGCAAATTGTATTTTTTTGCAAGAGACTCATTCTGTGGAGGCAGACGTTAAATTTTGGAAATTACAATGGGGGGACGCAATTTATTTCAGTCATGGAACATCTCATTCGGCTGGAGTGATGATTTTATTTAACAGGGTGCCTGGAAATATAATTGACCACAGGAGTGATACTAATGGTCATTGGCTAATGGTTGTGACTGATATTAATGAAACTAATTATATATTGGTATGTATTTATGGGTATAACAGAAAGATTCAAAATAATAATTTTCTCTCGATCTTGTGCCAAAAAATTGAAGAATGGAAAGTCCTGTATACCACGGATAAGATTATAATCTGAGGGGATTTTAATTTAGTTTCTGATGAGTGGTTAGATCGTCTTCCTTTAAGGGGACATTGTCATAACTTTAATTAACCTATTATTCACTTGACCTCGAAACTTAATTTAACTGACTGTTGGAGATTAAATAATCCCACAGTCACAATATACGTGGTTTAACTCTTCTAATAATGGTCAGTGTTCTAGGCTAGATTATTGGTTTATCTCAAACATTTTGGCCAATAAGGTTTCAAAGTGTGAAATTTCAGCCTCACCTTTGACTGACCACTGCGTAATCTCTTTATCCTTCTCACTGTGTAACTTCAATCCAAATCTTAAACCTATATGGAAGTTCAATAATAATCTTAGAGATTACAGACTTTTGTAGAAAGATCAAAACATTGACAAAGGAAACTCTTGCTTTGGATGTCATCTCTAATTAGATGGGAATGGTTCAAATTTAGTGTGAAACAGGTTGCGATAAATTCAAGTAAGTACTCTTCTAGATTAAAGAAACAAAAACAGCAAGAGTTAATTAGTGAAATGAATAGACTATGTTGTAAAGCTGAGCTGTTTTTGGATGATCATATTAAACTGAACAGTGTACAAACTCAATTAGACAATATGTACATGGAAAAAGCAAAGGGAGCTTTTATTTGTTCAAGAGCCCGATGGATTGAGCAAGGAGAGAAAAACTCCTCCTTTTTATTTAATCTGGAAAAACAGAGACAAATGAAAAAGAGAATTCTGAAACTGCAAATTAACGATGTTACTATAGAAAATCAAGACCAACTTAACGAGTAAATTAGAGATTTTTACAGCAACTTGTATACATCAAATTTTTCTGGAGAAGATTGTGTTACCTTTTTTAGTATAATTACAGAATTTAAAAAAACAATTAATGATTCTTTTAAGCAGCATATGGATGGTCGGATACAAATTGAAGAATTAGATAGTGCAATACTGCAAATGTCTGATGGGAAATCTCCAGGGCTGGATTGGTTTAACCGTAGAATTTTACAAATTAAGTTTGGTCTGATTTGCGAGAAATGCTTTATAAGGCTTTCATAGAATGCATTTCAGCAGGGAACCTTTTGTCTACCATGAAGCATGGCCTTATTACCTTAATTCCGAAACCAAATAAAACTAACCTTTTATTGGACAATTGGAGGCCTATTACCTTATTATGTAATGATTATAAACTTTTGGCTCATGTATATGCTAACAGGTTAAGCACAGGTCTGGATCAATTGGTAAATGAATGTCAATCAGCCTTTATAAACGGCAGAAGTATTCATAACCATACCAGACTAATATTGGACATGCTTGATTACCGGGAATTTATTGATGCGGAAGGTCTAGTATTGTTTCTGGATTTCTATAAGGCGTTCGATACTGTTGAACATTCTTTTTTATTGGAAGCTTTGAGATATCTGGGTTTTGGTGAAGAATTTTATAATATAATTAGGATGTTTTACTCTGACATTTATAGTTCTGTGTCCTTGAACCCTGGGATGAGTCCTAAGTTTAAGATTCAACGTGGCATTCGGCAAGGTTGTCCGATTTCACCTAAATTATTTATTCTGGCCACCCAATTGTTGACTACGCTTATTATTAATAATTCCAAAATAGTAGGTATTACCCTTTTTGACAAAGAATTTAAAATTAGTCAATTTGCAGATGACACATCCATTTTCTTAAATAATAAATCTATGTTAAAGGAAACTTTGAACACAATTTCTATTTTTTCAAAAGCATCGGGATTATCCCTTAATCTTTCAAAATGTGAAATACTCCCTATTCACTCTTGTGATGATTCCACTATTGACTCAATTAGAGTTGTACCTGAAGTTAAATATTTAGGAATAACTTTGTCCAAAAATCATATCAGGAGAGAAGATCTTAACATTTGTAACTGTATCACTAATATGAAGAGATCTCTCAGTCGTTGGTTAACTAGAGATCTGACTATTTTCGGCAGAGTTCTTCTAGCCAAAGCTGAAGGTATTTCTAAATTAATCTATCCATGCCATTCATGTTTTGTCTCCTCGGCAAATATAAAAAAAGCCAACTCAATTATTTTCCATTTCTTGTGGAAAAACAAAACTCACTACATTAAAAAGTCACAGCTAGTTAAAAATTATGATAAAGGTGGTATTAGGGCTTTAGATTTTGAATCTATGATTGGAACTTTTAGAATTAAATGGTTGAAAGCTTTTTTGTCACAGCCAGAATCAATGTGGTTTCATATTCCTCACTCCTTATTTAAACGCATAGGAGGGATTGATTTTCTTTTAAAATGTGATTTTGGGGTAAACAAGATTCCAATCAAACTATCTAATTTTCACAGACAGACACTTCAATATTGGAAAATGATTTTTACTCACAGTTTTTCTCCTCATGGATCTACTTTATGGAATAATAGAGTGATTACTATTAATAGAAAATCCTTATTTAAAAGTGATTGGTATGAGAAAGGAATTTTGTTTGTTAGTGATTTATTAGAGTGCAATGGTAAACTGCTAGATTTTTTGTCCTTCTCAGCAAAGTACGATATTACCTGTGCTACCAGTTTACAACAGAATTTGTAAAGCAATTCCTGTTCCACTTATTCAATTGATTCATAATACACTACTATACTTGAATGTTGTATCGGCTTTGCCAAATTTAGACTTCATTGGTTGTAATCTTGAAAATAACAGATCTATTAGTGCTGCTCTGAAATCCCAAATCTTCCACAATTATGATAGAGGGTTATTTACACAGGTGAATGATTCAGACTTGTTATTAGTATTGAATAAAGCTCATTCATGTTTTGTAAAATGGCCTGTATCCCCTAAAGTTAAAGAGAGCCATTTTAAAATTATCCATAAAATCTGCCCAGTTTCTGAGTTTCTGAATGTAAGATTTAAATTTGAAGTGGACCACTGTTCTTTTTGTAGTTTATCAGTTGAATCATTGGAACATTTATTTTTCTCATGCCCCTTTTCTAAATTATTTTGGTCAAATGTGAGAGATTGGTTGTTGTTGAAAATAACAAATATTCCTGCACTGAAATTGTGTCACATTTTATTTTATTTTGATAATTTGGATTCTTCTATTTCTGACTTGGTTAATATAATCATTCTGTTGTGTAAATACCATATTCACTGCTGTAAATGGAGAGGTAGCAAGCCCTCTTTCCCTTGTTTTATAAATGAATTTAAATCATTTGTTCTGTCTCTTAAAAGGGTAAAATCCTTAAATATTGCAAAAATGTTAAGTAGTAATATTTCAAAATTTTTATTATTTTAAGTAAGCTCTGTTTTAATGCCTCGATTTTGTCTTTTATTTTTTTTTTTTTAACCCCCCGGCTGTTTCCTGAAGGTGTAATTTATTATTGGTTGTCTTCAATGTGAATTCATCATTTTGCACTTATGTTGTAATGAAGACTTAATATCCTCTTCGAGATTTTGTTTTCATATTGTATTGTTTATTTTATTGTTCAATAAAAAAAAAAAAAAAAAAAAAAAAAAAAAAAAAAAAAAAAATGAACGGTAGTTTCCGTGACGTGTCTGTGCTTCTTCTACGGCTTTCTGTACATTCTGGATTACTGAATGCGACACTTCCACCTAGTGGGCCCGTTAAACTTACGTTGAAGTATGTAGGCAAACTACTGTGCGAACGTAAGCGCCGAATGAACGTTTACTTTCGCTATCGCGCTCACGGAGAAGTATAAACCAGGCTTAAGGTGAAACTGGCTATCGTTCGCCTCTGCAGCCTGGCTGCGAGCAGCCTTTTGAGCTGACTGAAAAAGGTTTTTCATTACATTATTATTTGGGTTTAAAGCCCTTTGCAGCACCATCTTTTCTTCTCGTTTCTTTTCTGGCATTTATGTACATGCCCTGCAAGCATAGCAAAGAAATTCACTCCATAGTTTTGAGTAGTAAACTTCTCAGGTCATGCGAGCTAATTTTTTAATTTTTTTATTTATTTTATTTATTTTACGGTTGCGTACGAAAAATGACTCATACCATTTTCAGGAGAAGGGGTTTTCATTATGAAACGGGCTACATTTTACTAAAGCAACAATAAATACAAAGTTTATTTTTGTTGTTTTAATAAGTTGTCTAATGAACATTTTGGTTCAAAATTAAATTTGGTTACCATATGTCAATGTCTAAATCGAATTATTAAAGATGAGAATTTAATATTTGACATCCACAATATTTGTGACATTGTGTAATGGCAACTGTCCAGCCTGCAGAAGTGAAGTTAACATATGTGTCTTGGGGTGAATGGCTGAACGGACAGGATGTTTTTCTCTTAATTTGAGCCTGAGAATATAGTAAACAAATAACGGCTTTATAACAATATAATAGATCTAGAAATATTTTTTGGGAGAAAAAGAAAATATGTGTTTGTGTTTGTAAAAATGTAGTGCTCTTCTCTGAATTTTAAATAGGAGGGGATATTTGCCTAATTCTGCTCTGCATGCATTGTTGGGTGGTTTTCTTTGCTCGTGCGGAATTCTTTCAATGTGTTTTCCCTCAATACATATTTGTTTACCGGCGGATCTTGACCGCTCCAAGATGGCGGATCTGCAGATGCATAGATGCATAGCGGGGACAAACAGCAGTGGCCAATGAGATATCTATGTTTACTATATCTATTGTAGTGGCGGCCAAAAAGTTGGAATTCAGAGAAAGCGTTTGGACGTATGGTCAGAGTACCTCTTTATATGCCAAGAAGTGTGGCTTTGCGTGTAGGCGTTTTTTTTATATTTGCTGGAAAATAGCCTACTAGGTCCGCATACTAATGTTTGTATTTTAAAGCCGGACATAACTTTAATGAATGTGTCTTCGCCGCCACTACAGTCCTGCGTGAAGATAGTTCGTTCGTTCGCTCCCTCACATGACGTACCCAGGATTCTGTTGGCGAATAAATCGAAACTGTCACAGTATTTAGGATGCGTATTGGTAAGTTAGCTGAAAAATATAGTCGTTGCTGTAATACCACTTCTAGAGTTTTCATCCATGTTTAGAAAACCTGTTCGTAAGCGTCAATGTTAATACAGCCGTAGATTGCATTCAAATTAGATTTTCCCCAGTCTAATTCACAACGTAGTTTTTAATGACAAATGTAGATTCACCAATGTTGCATAATGTCTAAGAATGTGGGGATATGATGAATTGCACTGGATGTGCTTTGGAAAGATGATATTGTCACTAACCATGCAGCTTGAAAGCTGATATTGTGCTCTCAGTATACAGGCTACTTTGTATCATTCCAACCCTCAGTCCACTACGTCATTTATCAGCTGTGGAGGTTCAAAGGGCTAATTTCATGGATGGGGTTTTCATTCACAGATGGAGCTTGGTTGGAACAGGCAGAGGGTGGAAACATTTCTTCATCATCATGATCAATGACATAGCCTACTTGAACATTTTAAATTCCAGAACAAAGGTATTATGATTGTAATTTTAACCAATGTCTCGGTTACATGTCTTGGTCTAGATTCGTATTTTTGAGTCATAGTTCATCCTATATGTTGCAATGTTTAACTGGTGACACCCACAATTATTCAGTAAAGTTCCAACAGGTTAGACAGTGAACCAAAGTTAAGTGTGGAATTCTCTTTCATTTAGAGGCAAGCAGGCTTTTATGCTCTTTGAGTAACTGTATAGGCTAAATATAACAGAACTAAAAAATACTAAAATTATTATGAAAACAAACTTTGGAAACCCTTTCAATTAATTCCTGCCTTTCTCTGTATGTTATGAATGGATGCAGAGGATAGTGCAAACAGTCCTTTAGACCAAACAACTCTGTACTGCGCTTATTGAACTTTGTCCCCTAAACGTACAGATAAGAGGTAGCCTATATCATAACAAATCAGGTGCTAGCTACATGTATGCAACTAGCTTCTGATAACGTCACAGGATATGCCTGCCATTGTTTACACTAGCTGCTGTGGGGGCTCACCTTGTGAAAGTGTGCTCTGCCCAATAACATCATCCATTGTGTGACTTTGTGGTTTAAACAGAAGACACAATATTAAATCAATAGCATCGTATAGACGGTAGATAGTATGTAAACCTTTTCTCTCTTTCTCTTTCCCTCTCCCTCCAAGTCTCACAGCCATGGAGTCTGTTTTCACAGCCTTGGAGGCTGTGTGTGAGGAGAACATCACCTGTCTGAGTGGATCTACTGACTTGCCATACGGGGACTCGGCCAGACGCCTGGTGACCTGTATAACACAGATTCAGGAACATGGCCGTGCCCTCAAGCCTGTGGCTGCTGGCTTTACCGCTGTTTACCATCACTATGACTTTGATGCACAAACCCCTGGAAATGGTTACCGTACTCTGATCAAGGTAGAATTCACACTACGATGTTGGGTGAATCAATGTCATAATAGAAAAAAAAGATCTCTCTGTTCAGAATAGTTTGTTCTTACTTACGAACTGTAATTCTATCGCTGTCTTCCTCTATCAGGTTTTGCATGCTTGCCTCTTCCACATCCTTCAAAAGGGCCGCTATGTTGCCGCTAACTACTGCAGTGCCTTCTTCCGAGCAGAGCACAACGCCTCGGAGATGGAGGCATACTGCAGCGCTCTGTGCCAGCTACGTGCTCTCTTCTACTTGGCCCAACGGCTGCTACACGACAACGACACCGGGCAGCTTTACTCCTCGCCAAACGGGCACCTGGCCCAGAGGTTTGTGCAGGAGTACATCTCAATGCACAAGGCCTGCTTCTACGGGCGCTGCCTTGGTTTCCAGGTTAGCCACCAGGGGGAGGCAAACAGACTGGGTAGAACCACTGGATGTGTAAATAATACAGGTTGAGATAGAATTACTCTTTGATACTGTATACATTAACCTCAGATGATTGATTGATCTTGACTGATCAAATATACCCATTACAAACACTACAAAATGTTATAAGAAACTTTAATCCATATCGTATCTTTACTAGAAATATTTCATGTTTAGGGTAGGTATACTCCTTGTGTTTCCCAGATAAGAGTAATGCAAGAGTAATGCTTATTAACATGATATGCGCTCAGGTGGATGCTGTGTGTTCCGTGTCATGTATTGAGAAAATAATACAATCAAGCATAGAATGTGAAGCATGTGTTTAGAAATGAAAGGAAAAATCTTATTTTTATTAAGTTTTATTTTATTAAAGTGAAAAAAAGCAGTGATAAAAAAACAATCTCAAAGGAGGCTTTAATCCAACACTATTTTGAATGCCTCAGCCTTAATTTGCTGTCTGTTGCTATGGGGACTTGAAATAAAATTTTCTTCCACAGTTCTCGCCCACACTGCGTCCATTTCTGCAAACGGTTGTCATAAGTATGGTTTCATATGGAGAGACCTATGGAAAGCAGCAATCTGGGTTAGGTCAGTTTGTAAGGGATGACTTTTGAAATATTAATTGATTGGAAATTTAAGCTCAGACAAGCTTTCAAAATCCTAGGTAATACATTAAGTATTAATACAAAATAATGTTTTAGGCACGGCAGCACTGTCGCTCCTTACATCTGGAAAGTATGTCATGGACCCGGAGCTGAGGGGTATGGAGTTTGAGCGCATTACGCAGAACCTGGACATGCAGTTCTGGAAGTCGTTCTGGAACCTGACCGAGTCTGAGTTAATATCGGTGAGAAAGACAGAACTCTGGTTACTCGAGTTCCAGAATATTTCAGCGTTGTGTCAATTTGTTCTTTCTACTCGCCACCTTTTTTTATATTTATTCCTCCCATTTAACCTCCCAGGGCTTTACCAGGATAGCCTCTAACCAGGTGCAGGTGAACCTCATGCTGATGCTGCCTCCTGTACCACTACGCCTCCCCCTAGCCTCAGACAACCATCTCTTCACCACTGTGTCCCCACCATTGGCCCACTCAGGACCAGGGCCGGTTCACATGCGCCTCATCTCGCACGAGCTTCGACAGGGACAGGTAAACCCCTTGGATACAAATCAGCTTCCTTTCAAAGTTATGTCCAATGCTTAGCATCATCATTTTCATTATAAATTCCGTGAGAGTAACCTCTGTGATCTTCTCTGGCATAGCCAAAGTTGTTTTCTCTCTTGTGTTTACACTTCCTTTACCTCAAATAAGTCCTGTCTTATCGTGGGTTCTTCTCTAGGACAGTGGAGAGCTGCTGCTCTTCTCACAGGCAATGCCTTCCCCCATCTCGCTGCCCATGGTCCAAAGGTCCCAGAGACTGCCTCGATCCCCCTGGTTGCTTATACATTTCCATGGAGGGGGGTTTGTTGCCCAGACCTCTAAATCCCATGAGGTCAGACTCAACAGCAAACACCTCACAGTCACTTGGACCATGAAGGTCACATTTAGCAACAATATCATTTATTACTTACAAAGAACTGTATTGTGAAACTCTGTCTTTGAGCTGTATTTCTTTTGCTAATGGTAATTTCTCTCCCATTTGGTCCCCATCTACTACAGAATTACCTCCGTAGCTGGTCCAAGGACCTAGGTGTTCCTATCCTGTCAGTGGACTACTCTTTGGCCCCTGAGGCTCCCTTCCCCCGGGCCCTGGAGGAGTGCTTCTATGCTTATTGCTGGGCTCTCAACAACTGTCATCTTCTAGGTGCCTGTCAGGGCCATTTTATTTTATCGTAAACTATAAAAAGAAATCCCTACTCATTTAAAATATTACTGCTAAATCAACTCAGCTTTGCGAGCCAAATCCACGTCATCTTGTTTTGTTGTACATCACATTAGTTTGCTGTTTTGCCGCAGGATATTTTGCTGCATTGCGCAATACCTCTGATTCTTAATGGAATATTGACAGAAAATGTTGACATAGCCATGTCCATATTATAGGTAAAATACTGGACTGATATCACAAAGTGAAACAATGTGCTGACTAAAACAGGATTGTTTGGTATCACAGAAGCCTCTCCTGTGAGCAGTCGCACAGCATCGTATTTATAATAGCCATGTAAATAAACGGAGGGTTTTTTGTTTCAGGCTCCACGGCAGAGCGCGTTTGCCTGGCAGGAGACAGTGCCGGGGGAAACCTATGCATCACAGTGTCAATGAGGGCTTTAGCCAGCGGCGTGCGAGTCCCTGATGGCATCATGGCCGCCTACCCTGCTACCTTGCTCACCACGGATGCCTCACCCTCCCGTCTGCTTACCCTCATTGACCCCCTGCTACCTCTAGGGGTGCTTGCAAAGTGCCTCAATGCCTATGCAGGTAAGACTGGGTACCAGGTGGGGTTCATAATCTTTGTAAGATATGAAATGGATACATTTGTGTATGATATATTTGTACAAAGAGTACATATTTGGGTTGTAAAACCTTTTTCCCTACTTCTTTTGCCAATCTCTTCCACCCATCCTCCTCTCTTCGCAGGTGTTGACTGTCAGACTGTCAAGCCGAATGTGGAGGCCAATACACTGAATTCTCTGGGTCGGGATACTGCTCTGCTGCTCAGTGACCTTACCCAGGGAGCATCCAATTGGATACAGTCCTTCCTTGACACTGGTTGGGCCGGAGGGGGTTTGGGGTCGCTATCGGCAGCTCCTCACAGGAGGTCTCCAGAGTTCCAGGCCCTCAAGAGATCCGCAGTATCCAGCCCCTGCCTGTCCACATCCAGCTCAGGCCTCGGACACTACCCTGAAGGCTTTGAGCCGCTGCGTTCAGACCGACTGGCTAAGATCCAAACCTCTAGCTGCCCCATCGTGAGGAACCCGTATGTGTCACCTCTGCTGGCCCCAGACGACCTACTGAGAGGCCTGCCACCTGTACACCTAGTGGTGAGCAAGGGGTGGAGGGAGTTTTGAACTTTATATCGTCTCTTACTTCATGTTGTCCACATTACAGCTGTATCTGCTTTTCCTATGAAGTTTCATTCATTCATTCATTCATTCATGTAATCTCCTATGTGTTCTCACAGGCCTCCGCTTTGGATGCCTTGTTGGATGACTCCGTGATGTTTGCCAAAAAGCTGTGCAATATGGGTCAGCCTGTGAGTTTGACAGTGGTGGAGGACCTCCCACACGGCTTCCTTAGCCTATCACAACTGTCTAAGGAGACAGAGGTGGCTTCAAATATCTGTGTTGAACAAATTAGAAAGCTCTTTCTGAAGCAGAACCCGCCTGTCTTCACTAGTGATCAACGTCATAAAAGACCAATCAATTAAATGGTTGATCTGGTGAATTCTCTAATAAGTTGTGAGAAAAGATCAGTAATAGGGGAAATTCTTTTTGTGCACGAGAACAGAGAAGTATTTATTGTATTGCAATGGTTTATTTTGTTACATGATATTTGATTGATAAGGTACAAATTGTACCGTACAAAACATCAGAGAGTATGTTTCAAAATGTAAATAATTAATTGGAAATATATTAGTTATTCGAGTGCGCTAAATGAACACATTCTGAAAAAACAATGAAGAATGATAAAGAACTGGGAGGCAAAAAGATAAATTATGGCAGGAATTCAAGGAATAATAATCTAAAACATGAATGGGCTGTAGCCTTAAACTAGCACATTTGAATCCCTACGTATTACTTAAAAATGTTTTACTGCACAAAGGAAATACATCCCTGCACACTACTTATTAACTTCTAAGTGCTGATTGATAACACTGGTTTATTAAACAATATTCATATCGAAACTGATTTTTGCTTTTAGTGGCTGGGCCTTGATTTTAACTTGCTATGTACAGTAGTTTCTTTAGGGCTTCAGAGGCTTTTTCTACCTTTGCCTATATAAAATAACTGTGTTTTGCCTTTTTGCTCAAGCCACATGAAACTCAGATGGCCCCCCATTACAAAATATTGACCAGTGTGTGGTTAAATGGTGTGAAAAGTGACATTTCTAGTTGTGTATGCATTTGAATACCTTGCAGAATATAAAAATATTTTACCTTGAGACTTTGTCTTTATTTGAAGTTTTTTTGTGGAATGCTATCAAGTGGTAAGGATCAATTATTGGTCCCATTGAGGTTGCATTGTCGTTTGAGTGATACATTGCTGATGATGTTGTGACTCTTGTAGACCACTCAAACCAGAATTGGTTGAATAGGTTATAAAATGAAAGGGTTCATTGCACCTGCACACTACACATATCACTTAATTACATTAAAGTGGACAAAGTAATGTATTTTAGTTTTTATCAGGTTTAATCCTGGATTCCAATCCATTGTTGGGTAGTAACAGATTTCAAGTGCACTGGTTGACCTAATCTGATTACTATAATAAATTACCTGTACACAGACTTATCCTTTCTTACATTTCCCATTTAACAAACATGTTTTAAAATGTGACATTTGCCATATTTATCTAAGCCCGAATGCTATGGTAGTATGTTCGAGAAAATTGTGTAATGCATAGCTCCAGTTCTTTTTATTTTAATACAATTGTTAATCAGCTCATGTGTTGGCATACTTCTGTATTTGTTCTTACTATGCTTAATTCTCATATTCCAGGATATGAGTGTTGGCCTCATTCTGTGCCGTAACAGGTGTAACCTCAACAACGGTTGGCACTACTGTGGTGGAACACTGATAAGCAACAGCTCCTTAATGTCTTAAAGAGTGAGTTGACGATACAGTACATTATCTGTGCAATGCGCAGAAGGGTAATGTGATGAGGATGAGTCTGTTTCATATTAACATTTCCGAAATAGCAATTTGGTATGATTTTTTTACATGCAAAGCTCCAGCTTCTTGGCTTCTAAAGCAAATCAAGTTGCATCCTTAACCCGATCTTGTAGATCCTACTTCTGTCCATCTGTCAGCCATGCATTTGGGTGAGCAGTGAGCACCACATCAGCTGGAGGGATGGCCCAGAGCAGTTCATTCCACACTTACACTGGGATTGTAACCAAATTAATGACTTAATGCTCAACAAGCGGTCTCAACCAGCAGCTATCAATGAGTACATTCTGCCAGTGGCCCTACCCTCCAACTGTGTTCCAGCTGGAATGCAACATCTGGTGTCAGGCTGGGGTGCCATCCAGAGCTCCTGTAAGAAGAACCAATTGCATTTGGGTTTTTGTTTCTGATTGAAATGTTATATTAAAAACTGGTAGTATTCCAAATTAATGCAAACAGTAGGTGTAAACAATAATTATGGAATATGTAATTTCTCTGTCTCATTTCAGCTGGCTGTCTGCATTATCTTAACCATCTAGACCTGTCAGTCTTGTTGCAGGATAACTGTAAGAAACACTAGCAATAATAACAGGATCAAACACTCCATGTTCACTACCGGCTTCATGCAGAGTGACAAGAAGTGAACTCCTGTCACCTCTTTAAAAGTGTATTTTATTTGTCACATGATACAGGTCTGTATGTTTACCGATTACTAGATCGATTCCACCATGGCCGTCACATAAAAAAAATCTAGTAATAATAATTAGCTTATTTCTGGTTCTTTAACAAGAGACGTAGACCTCAATTGGTCGTGAACTGCAAAGTTTATCTAGCTGCTGTGAACTGCAGGACAGGCACGAAGCAGTAGGTGGCCATATTAATGTTAGTCAGCACTCGCGTGTGACAACTACTACCTAATAGGTGGAGGCGACAAAGAAGAAGAAGAAGTTGAAGATGGAGACCATGTTGAAAAACTAGCTAACAATAATAGAGAAGATTTATTTATAGGAAATTAGGATTTAAACAAGCATTGATTCACTGCATTACCTGTTGTACGTGTATTATCATCAGTCGGAGAAATCGGTGGGTTTAACCATGTTTTAAGCGTTGTTTTATCTAGAAAGCTATCAAAACAACATGAATTCTCATTACCAGAGCAGAGTAGCTATGTGTTAGCCTGCTAGCTAACGGTTAGCTCTTTACTAAACAGCCAGTCAACTGGCTAGTCTTAGCAAACAAGTTCTTAATTCCGTGGCTCGTATTAACACCTTTCCATTACTAGGCATTACTGTCTAATTGTTTACAAGCCAATGTTTGGTATCTAGCAAGTTGTTATGTATGCTTCGCCTGGTTAATTGTGTACAAGTAGCCTACTAAGTAGCGGAGTTAGCGCAGTCTTATCTGTTTATTTCGGTTGTTCTAACTTTTTGCTAACGTATGTAATTCTATAGCTGTACCAGCCTTGTGAGTTACGATTACAAATGAACCTGACAGTGACATAGCTAGAGCAGTAGATGATTCGGTTTTTTGTTTATTTTTTTACCCAACAGAGACGATGTCAGATTCTGTCAGTGTCAGATGATTAAGAATGTTCATCGGACATCAATTTTATATGGCTATATATTCATAGTAAACATTTCGAAACATAACTTTTTGTTTGTTATTTTAGTTAGTGATAGCATTTGTATATGGCTGTACATAACGTTTTGTTTGTTTATAGTTTTGTATAATTTGAAAGTTAACATGGACCTTTTTCCAGTAGTGTACAAAACTCAAAATGTGTTTTGGGTCAGAATGACTGAAAGGTTATTATATTGTCCGATATGTATATGAGACGGGGTAAATAATACTAAGCTACCTGTGTTGTTGTAGTTGTCTTTAGGATCAAAGCTCAAAGTGTGGTGATACTTGCGGTCCTTTATGATCCTGAAAACTGGACCCATGTCGTACCTATGGTCTGAATGTATGGCTGCTAGTTTCCGCCAACATTTTGTGATGGGGAGAATTAGAGAGTGGTGCAAGATTAAAGATTTTATTGTCAGTCCACTGTTAGTTGTCCAGGGGATTACTTTGTGCTATCCACCTATAGCTTTCAATTGAGAACATTTTAGCAGGTACTGTTGAATATGTTGTGCTCATAGGGTTTGTGTTGTGTTGTGTCTTTTTCTTATAATACTTATCTGTTTATTTCTTTTGACAGATGACACAGAATTAAGTTGCTGGCTGACTTATCACAGGAAACGAGCTGCGTACATCCAAACTCACACACATCGTGACAAAAAATACTGTTTTCACAAAGTGAATAACCACATGAAGAATAGAAGATTTAGGGGTACTCCTGTGATTTTCCATGTTTTTTTTTTGATGTCAGAAAATTGTTCCTTCACATGTGCAGAGACAGATACTCACGGAGTGAAAAACAAATACTGAACCATACGAACCATATATGATTTTGTGGAAATATTTGTACAAGTATTTTTAAACCATATTTTCAAGGACAAAGATATTGAGCAATTTATGTACTTTGAAGTGCAACAAGAAAATATAAATATAAAAGATAAACTATAGTTTTAAACAAAAATTATATTGCAGAGACTTTCCCCCCAGTTCAAACTGCCTTAGCCGTTCTATTACAGGACTTTATTTCCTTGATACCTGTTCACTTATAATTTTCTATTTTGTGTTCAGGTGTATTTATGCATATGATTGCACATTTATCTTCATTTTGAAGAGCTCTTGTATAAAGACTTTTTCACATGTCGGTTACTCTATTGTTGAGTGGGATAAACTGCACGCTTATGTACACAGTTATGTACAAACTCCAATTGTAAAATCTTTGAACTAAAAAGAATGTGTAATATTGTTTGCTGAATGCTTTTTTAGAGATTTCTACCTACTATTAGAGAGATATTTTTCCAAGACAGTAAATCCGGAATATAAAAAAAACGTACGTACATACATCTTGGATAATTAAACGAGGAGACCAGAAATGGCCACTGCCAAGACCGAAAATGTTTCCACGATTGTCATGGGGTTAAACAAGCAAAATGGGCAGCTTAGAGGTCAGCCTAAAGCGGCCTCTCCCAAATCAGGACCCCTAGCCCATGGAAAGACCACGGGATTAACTCAAATGGCAGGAGGCGCTTCTCAGGAAGGAACAAGCATTAGATTTGGAGATGACTGGAAAAAAAGCCTGCAGCTCCCCCCCAAAGACACCAGGGTTCAAACCTCGGTAAGTCATTATTTCACTGACACTGCGTCACATCTTCGTCACTTGTTTTCTCCTGATACACAAACATTTGTCTTTTGTATCTCAAGGATGTAACATCCACCAAGGGGAATGAATTTGAAGATTACTGTCTTAAACGTGAACTCCTCATGGGAATCTTTGAGATGGGCTGGGAGAAGCCGTCTCCAATCCAGGTCAGACAGTAACATGTTGTTTGGATTCTATTGGGCCCCTATAAGCAACTCAAAATCTCCTTCATAGTAAAACATTATAATTTATGTCTAAAGAAAGTCCATTTGAGAAAATAACTTATACTAGTATTGATATGTTGTGCCCTTGACCAGTTTCTGCTTTTACTTTGTGACATAAATGGCCAGTTGTTATTATGTCCTCTCACAGGAGGAGAGCATTCCTATTGCCCTGTCTGGAAGAGACATTCTGGCCAGGGCTAAGAATGGGACCGGGAAGAGTGGAGCCTACCTCATTCCCATGTTAGAACGTATAGATCTGAAGAAGGATCACATACAGGGTGAGACAGAGTTTTTTTTTATTCTATCAACTCAACGGCATGATCTAAGGGGAACTCATTTCTAGGGCCAAATCTAGCTCAACAAATTCTTTACTTTTTAAAGCCATGGTGATGGTGCCCACCCGTGAACTGGCCCTGCAGGTCAGCCAGATCAGCATCCAGATCAGCAAGCACCTGGGTGGGGTCAAAGTGATGGCCACCACTGGCGGCACCAACCTGAGAGATGACATTATGCGCTTGGATGAGACCGGTAAAGTTTTAACAGCATAACACTCAAAATGGATTGAAAATACAGTACAGTATACACATTCATGGCCCTTCTTAACAACGTCCTGTCCTATTATACAGAATATTTTGATGCATTTGCCATTCATGTATTGTAATTCAGGTATGTTCATCAAGTGCCTGTTTTAAATGTTTAGTTTATCTGCTATTTCCTTCAGTGCATGTGGTCATAGCAACTCCCGGAAGGATCTTGGACTTGATTAAGAAAGGTGTGGCCAAGGTGGATAGAGTCCAGATGATGGTGATGGATGAGGTGAGTATGTCATGACATTTGCCACACGGAATAGTGTAATAGAGGGAAAAGTGAATTTGTTTGTAAGCTTATCAATAATTTAATCCACTGTAGTCAAACACTGCATAAGCTGTTACTACCATATCTTCTTCTTTTCACTTTCCCGTTGTGGTGTAATAGACCTTCAATCGAGTGTGTTCATAGTAAGCATTTATTTCTCAGGCAGATAAGTTGCTGTCTCAGGACTTCGTGGTGCTCATTGAAGATATCATCAGCTTCCTGGCAAAGAACAGGCAGATCCTGCTTTACTCTGCCACCTTCCCCATGAGCGTCCAGAAGTTCATGGTGAGCACTGCCGCCTGGGAGTCTGGGTCTCAGAGCCAGTGGATACCAGTCTGTTTTCACAAGTATGCCAGACTTTCCTTAACATCAGATCTCACCCTGCCTGTTTGCATCCCTCACCAGACCAAGCACCTGACCAAGCCCTATGAGATCAACCTGATGGAAGAGCTGACCTTGAAGGGCATCACCCAGTACTATGCATATGTCACTGAGAGACAGAAAGTCCACTGCCTGAACACGCTCTTCTCCAGGGTAAGATCAGTCGTATCAGGGCAATATAATTTACTTGCGTTTGCAATCCCCCAAAATTATACTGATAGGAAGGGTTGCAAGATGCCATTAGAGCACAGCTGTATCCATGAAGGACAGTCACTGGAGTGGAACCTCTTACCTCCTCTAGAAACAACAGCAACATATGCCTGTTCAATTGCAAGGGAATATATATCCCCCCCCCCCCCATATGTTGAATAATTGGTAAACTCTATGTTGACATGACCAGGAAATAACTCAAGCTAAAGTAAAACGATTATTTAAATAATGAATGTTGAATTATTCACTTTTGTTTAATACTGAATGAGTTCCATTTTAATGGCAAAGTGTGTGAGTGTGACTGTGTGTGTGTGTGTCTGTGTGTGTGTGTGTGTGTGTGTGTGTGTGTGTGTGTGTGTGTGTGTGTGTGTGTGTGTGTGTGTGTGTGTGTCTGCACATAACATTCACTTTGAGTGTCAGTGCTTGTCTAAAATATAAAATGTCTAATAACTTTACTGGATGCCACTAATAACCTTTTCTCCTTTTCCATCTTGCAGTTGCAGATTAATCAGTCCATCATATTTTGTAACTCTACCCAGAGAGTTGAGCTGCTGGCCAAGAAAATCACGCAACTGGGTTACTCCTGCTTCTACATCCATGCCAAGATGATGCAGGTAAAGCACTATTCTTCACGCGAGACGCTGCTTATATCTTGTTAGCGCCGGCTAAGGCAGCAATGCTTGGAAAAAACATGTAGTGAAAATGGCTGACTGGTGTGTTATTTGATTGTTCACAGGAGTACAGGAATCGTGTGTTCCATGATTTCAGAAACGGACTCTGCAGAAATCTGGTCTGCACTGGTGTGTGTCCTTTCTTCATTGGTTCAATTCAGCTTTAGCCCTTCGGAAGCAACTCCTTTAGTGAAAACAGTTCTAATGTATTGTGTGATCATCTGCTTCAAACAGATCTTTTCACCAGAGGCATTGACATCCAGGCTGTAAACGTGGTGATCAATTTTGACTTCCCAAAGAATGCAGAGACCTACTTGCATCGTATCGGAAGATCAGGTATGTATTTTTTGGTCCAAATTATTTCACAAATACATACACACTTGCCTACGATTTGCCCATCTGTTTCCACACTGACATTTAGTCACAGTACCTGCTAAGTGCTAATGGGGGTCAAGGACATATTGTAACTATCTCCACTTCCTGTTTCCTTCAGGGAGGTTTGGTCACTTGGGATTGGCCATTAACCTCATCACCTCAGAGGACCGCTTCAACCTGAAGGCCATTGAGGACCAACTGGTGACAGACATCAAGCCCATTCCCGGGAGCATCGACAAGAGCCTTTATGTGGCAGAGTTCCACGCCGTCGATCCCGATTGTGAGGTTGAGGACCTGAACAAGACAAGTCGTCAGCACACGGAGACCTGAAGTGGTGGGGATAGCCTTATGTATATATCTATTGGCAAGTCTCTAGAGTAGAACTTTGTCCAATTTGGAATAGAAAATACATTTGAGTGTTATGATTGAAGGAATAAGAATCTATTCAGGGTGAGTAGTACAGCCTATGCAATTTGTCACATTACTACTCTTTGTACTAGGTGCTTGCCATTGTTTTCTCGTCTATGGTAAAGCTTGTGCACACCTGTAAAACTAGGCTCCCTGCTGGCGAGTGCTCGCCAGACTTTAATAGTTATGGGTGTTACCCTCTTGCCATGACAGGGTCTGGGCCCTGCAAGTAGAAATATGAAAAAGGTTGGAGTTTGTAACATTATGAAAGTGTTTGTTGGAATTTGGATGATCAGTTTCTAGAATATTCCATACAGACTTTCCCCTTTGTTACAACATTCTTTCATCTGGCACTTCCAGCATCAGCTTTTTATGTACATAACTTGCCCCTCTGTTACTACGCTGGATGCTGCAATTGTTTACAATTAATCTAATTGTATATATCAGAGGTTTGCTTTCACCTTAGTGATGTTGGAAGATTTTTTACTTTACCTTAATGATAACGGTAACCTCCCCATGGAGTCCTACTTAATGAAAGGGATATTACTCAGTGTAGTTATTCAATAAGCCATTTTTGCACGAGACCCCAGATAGTATACATTGCGCTGCACAAAATGTCAGAGGTCTTGCTCCATTTCATTAGTGTTTGTTGTACCCTTTGTATGTTGTAATTGCATGAAATATGACCTATTCTTATGATCTTTTGTCGTTTTGTTTATCCAGGACAATGGACCCACTGCACTTCGGAACAAACATAATTTTGCATGCAGGCTTCAGACAACTCATCAGCTTAATTTTGTTTCAACGTCTTCATTTGATTTCAGAACCTGTCCATTTGGTAGAGTTTTGCCAGGTTTTTAAGAGTTGCCTGCAGAATGTGTCCATATGTAATAATCGAACCATTTTGTTTTGCACCAGCAAACTTTCCATACAAATTTTAGTCCTGTTATGGCGTAGTTTCTTCTATCTGTTAAACACAAATATAGGACCGGGAAAGACAGGGAACTACACCAAAGCTGTGCGTTTACGTTGTTCATTGAGACAAAGTACAAAATGGTTGGACACTCTACTATTACACTGGCATACTTCCACCAGCCATTGTTCCCACTTTAACTCAAATACTACTTTTCACTCAAGTGCCTTACTCGACAAGCGCTTTCATTAGTCCATTCATAAGACAATGTGAGCACAATTACGAATCGAATAGTAACATTTAATTCATTCATTTTAATTAAAATTATGCAAATGTTTATTCTGCTTCCACGTAATCCAGGTTACTGTGCTCAAAGTGCTCTGAAGACAACCATTATGATTGCGAATGTACTTGGGTCGCAATAAAAAGGGCAGCTTTATTTAAAAAAAGCACTCAAAGTTTCCTGTCACTACGAGTAAAATAATATGTGCAGAACCGTGATTACGTGACAACCTGACGCAAAGCAGGAACACTGGATGAAACACTGGACGGTGGCCTAAATGGCACAAGACATTTTAAAGACTGCGTCAGGAGCTGTTCACAGTTGCTACAGCTTCTGCAAGTACTTCAAACTGGTTCTCGATGTAAAATAATTACTGACAGGAAGGCTTATGATACATTTTCAAACTGTTCTATTGGCGTAAAACAAAATGGTCTGATTTATTTTTTGGTTTTTTTATCTTACACAATGAACATTTTGGGTATGTCCTTTGCTTATGTTGTAATTATCTTCTCCCCCCTATTACAAAACGTCAAGGTTTATGAATGTATTAGATGCCAATTTATGTCTTTACTGCCCAGATGTGAATACCGACCTATAAGTATTTGTTACTTGTAACAGGAGTGTTCTAGTTTTGAATAGTCAAAGCTCTTAAATGACCCCCATCTTACAATACTTTGAATTGCATTGGAGGATGGGGATTGATTGTTGCAAGAAACTTCATGTCAAAAGAAAAATTCTTGCACATTTCGAGAAATTTTACCAACTGTCCTTTTCAAAGGATATAATATATTATAAAATATTAAGCAATTATGTTTTGTGGGGTCTATTTTAAAGCAAAATTGTAGCATTTTCAAACAGGCAGCTGAGAATATTGTTTCTCTCCCCCTTTAAGAATGATTTCTACGGTTTGAGGAAAGAGAAAGTTCTATTTTTTTGTCTTACATTTTTCAGACAATTTTCGCCTAGCGGGTTTGAAGAGGGGGGATTAAAGACTAGGGAAAGGTGTATTTGTGTTTGTAATAACCAGCTCTTTGAGGTGCTTACAAAGGCACCTAATTTGTGAACTCCTGTCCAAGACTGGAGGAAATGGAGAAGTTAGCAACTCAACATTAAAAAATGTTTCCCACAAATATTTGGAATAACACATTTTACCTAGTATTGAGTATTACCTTTAGTGAGTTTTCTTAGGTGCTGTGACTCTCCTGTGGCTATATGATAAATAAAATACAATCCTATCCTGGCTTGATAGAACTTACTTCTGAAGTCGCTAGGTTGAACTTTTGACAAGGTGTTAAGAATCATTTTGTGGAAGTATAAATGATTCTCAGTTTACGCGTCGTTTACAATTAAATAAAAACATTTGTTTCTTAGTGGTGTAGGTACATTAGTTCAGGATTTTCATTAAGCAAAACCAAAAAAGTGGATTGTCATTGTATGGCATTTTGATTGGCTGTGTGTTTATGAGTGGAACATTTGTGTTTGATATTTGAATATGGCAGTGCCTGTTTAAGTAACTGTTTGCATTGAAGCGAAAAACATACCACAAATTTATTTTGGTTTGTGAGGGTGGCATATATTATCTCAATATTTTTTTGGGTTCCATTGAGTTAATTTTCAATGTCTCTTTTTAACCAAGGACAGTGCAAGTCAAATATCTTTTTAAATACAGCAGTAACTAGAAACAGAATTTACTGCAAATTTTCTGAAACTTTTGGGTGGAATTTATTGGCATTGGCTATGAAGGAGACAACGAAAGTGTTTGAATGTACTGTATGTCACTGTCTAATTTTAAGTTAAACTGTGCACCATTGAGTCATGTTTTTCTGCTTGATGCATGAGGAAGATATACTTTTTTATTTTATTAAAGCTTTTGGTGGATGGGGGGAACGTCTTCCAAAAACATGACATGACAAACAACTTCTGTAGAAAGCATATATGTACAGATGCAGGTAGGCAGGGTTTGGGTATAATGAAATCAAGCAAGTAATGTTGCTTAGGGGTCAGACAAAAAATACCAGACCATACCAATCATCATTTGTCATCTTGGTAATGGAAAGAAAATAGCAATGTCTTTGCTGTTGCTTTATTTAATTGAACTTTTAAACTAAATTATCGGAATGTAACATACCAGCATAAGCCCTAGGCCAGGATTGCTCTGAAACAGCACAAAACACCTAAGATTAAAATAACCAGTTTATCTGAAACCTGGATTCTAATTTGTTGTGATGTTTATACTTGATTCCTTTGAAACCTTTAAAATATACATTGTGATTTTCATTAAACATATAACATTTGACTTGAAGGGTAAATTCAGAATGCAGGTTTTGTATAATCTCTATCTACTCATTTGTACTTGAAACCTATACTTTGTTATGAGTCTCCTTTTAATTTTGTTACCCCATCTGTTATTTCTAATGCATACCAATGGCTCTTGGGGTGTGAATAAATTGCAGTTCCGCATCTAAACCATGTACAGAATTAATTCTCTTTTATCCAGTAGCCATCCACTACTTTGGTGCATGAGTGTTAGGTACCTCATCAAATGTGAATGTCAGTCAGTGGAATTTTTATTAATTGGCTTTGATTTCTGTATTGAAATTTGATTATTTCCCTATAGGCCCACTGTGTGGATTTAATTACCAATTAAATCGCGATGTCTGGAAACATAAGCAATACAATACAATACAGTACAGTACAGTATATTAAAGATATAACATTTGCATCATTCGGTAATAAACTATTGTCAAACGGAAATAAATGCAGTGTTCAAAGTGAAATACTTTTGACTGAAGTACATAGTTTATAATAAATTACTAGTAAGTGCCCGTGAGTATACACAATGCATCTTTTCTAATCAAAAGGTTGGAATGCTACGATAGACCATAAATGGGCAACCTGAAGAAGCGGAAGAATGTGGTCTTTCAGTCTATTTCCCTTTTAAAGGAAGTTGCTGAATGATTGAGGTCTATTTATCGCTCAAAGGTTAGCCACTCCTACTGCTTATTTTTGCTGGACCGGGTCCCTCATCCCGAGCCCCAATGCTGTATTTGACCTTGACCAAACAATTTGCAATTCACTTATCTACCAACCTGTTCTCCACCAATCTGTATTCTGAGAAACATATTGTCCCTCCCTAAAACGCAACAGTGCTCCTATATCAGCCAATTGGCTACTGTTGAAGGTGTGTCCCTAGCAAGTAGATCACACCCACCAAGTGGATGTTCACGGATTGACATGCGGTTTTCCCCCGCAAACGTTGAACCCCTACCCAATCAATGTACCACTCACAAAATAGGCGGGCCGACCAGAGGTTCTAGCTATGACTAATGATTACGTCTACAACAGTCTTCTTCGTTGGTAACAGTAGTGTTGCATCGTCCTCTGCTCTGGGAACAACGTGAGTTGCTAGCAAGCTAATTCAATCATTAACACAACGGAATTTTCTTTAACAGCAACCCCTTATTTTACTGTATTATGATACTCGTTCAAAATTAGCTTCTACTTGTATTTTGTTAAAGCTTCATTGTGCTGTCAATAATATATCCAGACAATCAGCTAACTAACCTAGCAGCGTAGCTACGCATGGTTTGAGGAGGTTTAGGAAGCAGACATTCTAAACTATCCAATGCTTACAGTCAACACCTGCCCAAATCAGTTAAACAGTTAGACAATCAGTGAAAACACAGTTTATGGGGCCTACGAAGGTGATTTGTTGTACACATTTGCAAATTCATCAATTTATTTACCTAGCATAGTACCCCCCCCCCAAAAAAAAAAAACCCCACCTGTCATGTGTTTATGCGGAAACAAGTGTTGTACTTCCCAGTTGTAACAGCAGCAACACCGAGTCTAGCTCTAGACATGTTCCATGTTGCAATCTGTCTACATTTGACAAACCCATCCCTCCCTTCATTGCAGAATGGGCAGTGTATTGGCTGCCAGCTCCCCCAGCCCATCGCCGCCTGCCCCCAGTGGTGCTGGGGCAGGTAGTCCAGGGTTGACTGTGCCTCCAGGCTTCAGCATGCCCCCGGTGTCACCGGTGATACCCTCTAGTAGTGCTGTCTCTGGACAGCAAGGAGAAGCAGAATTGACCTTGCCCAACCCGGGGGCATTTGAAGAGTGCCACCGCAAATGCAAAGGTAAACTGATTGCATGATGAATTTTACCTAATTTCTATGTCACTATTATATTTTCACTGGCCACATTGTGTGATGTTTTCAGTCTGATAGGATTCAATGTGTTCAATTTGACCAGAAGTTTTATTTACTACTCTTTCTTATCTTGTAATTGTTATTTGTTTTCTAGAGGTGTTCCCCATGCAAATGGAGGGTGTCAGGCTAGTCGTCAACAAGGGCCTTAGCAATCACTTCCAGGTCCGTAATCATTAAGTCTGTGTTTACTACATGAAATGATGCTTCTTCGAGTCCTTGGGATAAAACAGTAAAAATTGTATATGTGCAAATCAAAATAGTTATCGTGTTTTGAATGGAGTTGTTGTGGGACCAGCATAACAAGTTTTGTCTTATTTGTAATTACAAATGTACGGTATATAGCTATAATTATTCTATCATCAGGCTATTTGGTTAAACTTTTTTTTCTGTGTTGTTGACTGGAAAATTCTTTGAAAGGGCCATTATTGGTAATAATGTAATTCTATTTATTTCACCAGGTGAATCATAATGTGATGCTTAGCACCCTTGGGGATTCCAGCTACAGATTTGGTGCCACCTATGTGGGTACTAAACAGACGGGTCCAGCAGAGGTATCAAAGTCACTCCACAGTAGCTCTCCCTGACATTCGTAAACCTCTGTGGTGACAGTCATATACTGTACATTGCAGAATACGTAGCCATCCTAATGTAATAAAATGTGTCTTCAGTTTTTTCCAGTCATGGTCGGTGACATGGACAATGGTGGCAGCTTAAACGCCCAGATCATCCACCAGGTCTCAAGCAGAGTTCGCTCTAAACTGGCATTCCAGGTACAAATAGTGTCACTGCTCCCACCTATACCAGTAGAGACTGGACAAACATACTGATTTTGAACTTGTGTTACTTTTGGCCAACTTTTCTGCCCTCAGACACAACAGCAGAAGTTTGTCAATTGGCAAGGCGACGCCGAGTTCCGAGGCGAAGATTTCACTGCAGCCGTCACAATGGGAAACCCAGACGTCCTTGTCGGCTCTGGTAAATGCGGCCTCTTGTAGCCAAGGCTACTTCTATGTGTGGAACCTGAAGTTATTTTTGTCATTAACTTGTCCCTTTTGTTTTGCTTATCTTCATCTCAAAGGTATTATTGTAGCACACTACCTCCAGTCCATAACCTCTTCTTTAGCGTTCGGAGGGGAGCTGGTTTACCACCGCAGGCCAGGAGAGGAAGGCGCCGTCATGTCTCTGGCTGGCAGGTATACAGGTGAGGCACACTGGTTGTTTAACCCAATATGTATCTGGGAAGTAAGTTCAGAACTGCAAGGTCAAATAAATGTTTTATCTAAACATTAAACAAATCTAATCAATTTCAGGCAATAACTTCATCGCCACATTGACAGTAGGGGGAGCTGGGGCACATGCCTCATATTACCACAAAGCCAACGACCAGGTATAACCTCATCTTCGAATGTGTCTGATGACCATGCTGCATTAAGTGGCTTTTCTATCCATGTCAGATTTGTTTTACCATAAATACCATGTGTTGTGTATTTAGAAGCAACATCAATACATGTTTCTCTTTCTGTCTCCCACAGTTGCAGGTGGGTGTGGAGTTGGAGGCCAGCACACGGATGCAAGATACAAGTGTCTCTTTTGGCTACCAACTAGATGTGCCTAAAGCAAATTTACTGTTCAAAGGTAAGACCTAATGACATATAAACTGTACATTTAAGATATGTTTCCCCTTTTACAATGAGCAATATTTGTTTCCTTGTGTCTAATGTGCACTGTATTCTGGCTTACCTTTCCCATCTAGGCTCAATAGATAGCAATTGGATGGTTGGTGCCACGTTGGAGAAGAAGTTGATCCCCTTACCCCTGTCGTTGGTCCTTGGGGCGTTTCTTAACCATCGCAAAAACAAGTTCCAATGTGGTTTTGGTATTACCATTGGGTAGTTCAAAATGGTATTGTTGGGGAAAAGTTCCCTAGATGGATTTTATAGAATGGACATAAAGCAAACCATGGACACAAAGGCAATGCAAGGATTATGTTGTGTCATATTGTTGTCTCATCTCCCTTTATGTTTACGTAAAGATCACCTTACATAAATGTGGTTAGTCAAATCATTGAATACATTTGTATATAAAATTAATCTAATATTACCCAAAAATAATCGTACCATATCAACATACGTGATCATTTACAAAATAAAAGCCTACAGACCAACATGAGACACTAGAAAGAGTAACACATTTGAAGTGTTAGGAGACATCAGATAACAGTACGTTTTTCTTACTTTTTTTTTTTTTTTTACTCACTCAGTTAAGTTTTGTGTGTAATTTCTTTATTTTCTACATTTGAATCTGTCTTACACTGAAGTGACTTTGTTGTTTGTTTTCTTGTTTTAGAAATGTTTTTGCTAAGGGAACTATATTACCGAAAGCTGAGCTATCTTGATAGTTCAATTTGTTTTGGTTTTTCTCACCTTGGTACACATATATGAAAATGGTATGTATTACCTGTATATATCTATTCGGAAAAGATAAAGGCCATTTCTTAACAAAGCATCTGATTGGAATGTTTTTGTGTCATTCCTGAGTTTCTTGAATCATTATAATCTGAAGATTCTAGGGTGTTATTATGAAATTTGTTGAGCAGTTAGTTTAAGTTTGTGTAAGTATTAAAACCTGTGCATGTTTGAAAAAGGACAGTGAATAAGTTGTTTTGTTTTATTGAACCAAAAAAACACGAGACAAAACCATTCAATAAATAAATTGGGATATTACATGATTGATGTAGTTCAGTCACAGTACTTGTGCAAAGCTGGCAGTTGGTATTATTGAGTTGTGTTTGGTGAGAGCTGTTTACTGGGTCTTCTTTGTGAAGGACTCCCATAGAGAAGCCAGTTGGGCCTTGAGGTCCTGGGCGTTGACATCCAGCTGTGTCTTCAGCTCCTCTCCGTAGGGGGCGAGGTTCTGCTGGATCTCCTGGGCCTTTTCGGTGAGCTGGCTCTGGAAGTTTTGTGTCAGGGGAACCATGCTTCTCTGGAACTCCTCCAAGTTGTGCTCCATTTTATGTTTCAGCTCCTCTGTGTAGGGAACCATTTGGGCTTGCAGTTCCTTTACCTTCTGGTCCAGGCTCCCCCTCAGTTCGTCAGACTTCTGGAGCAGAGCAGTCTTCAGGGCCTCAGAGTCCATGGCTTGAACGTAGGGAAACACATCCTTCCTCATCTCCTCCACCTGTCTCTGGATATCCTGGCTCAGCTCCTCGGCGTACGGCTTCAGATGGGCACTCATGGTGCTCAGGTCTGTCTCCAAACGAGCCTTCAGTGTATCAGCTTCCTGAGAGAGCTTGAACAGCAGGTCCTGGGTCAGAGGAGCCACCTGGCCACGTATGGCCACAGTATACTGGTTCACAGCATCAGCGCTGTCTGAGATTCTGGCACTAAAAAAAGAAAAGAAACAAAGAACAGCTGCTAATGATGCTTATTGTATGTTCTGTTAAAGTTTAAATTATATTGCATTGCAGAAAGTATTGCTCTATTTTAGGCAAGTGGAGACTTACTTGACATCTTGTCCAAACTCGGACTCTCTAATCTTCTGCAGAGAGTCCTCAGCTGTTAAAGTTGCCTTGGCAACGTAATCCCAGAATGCATCTTTTACCAAGTCAAGCTGCTGCTTGGGCTCGGGAAGGCTGGAATTACAACCTGTTGAAAAGATGACAAAATCTATTTGGCAGTGGGACTGAAATACCGCATTGCTATTTTAACGGAAGCTATGCAGTATTTCAGATAACAAGATACGCATGCATTTCACTCACCTGTGACTACAGCAAGTACAAGAATCACGAGTACCTTCATGACCAGAAGATTATCTTCTCTAAAAAAACAAAAATGATAATAAGAAAAATGTTTTTTTTAGTTTGTTTTGTTTTTTATAACTTATTTATTCATTACATTTTATTTAACCGTAGGACTAGAAAACATCTTACCTTTTTGAGTTAACTATTCTGTCTGTGCCAGGTTGAGTGTGACATTCAGCAATTAGGGCCGGGGATTTATAGGGAGTGCCAGTGTCGTGGAATGCATTGCATTCGGACAAAGTCCAGAACCAAGTGCCTTGTTGTATGTCCCTCCTTGATCTATCCCTCCACATCATATCCTGCATGCCGAAGCGTTAAAGTCGATGGTTAAAGTACACGATTATGTTACACACGCGCAAAACATTGCTTTCTGCAGCGTGTCATTCATTGGAATTCCCCACTGTTAATTATTTTATAAATCGTGATCATGCCTGTGGTTGCCAAGTTCCACATACAAAGACCACTTTTGAAAACAGATCCGCGATCAAGAATTTAGTCCTAAAATCTACTTTCGTATTAGCAGATAATCCATAATATCCTGCTACATTTGTCCATCAAACGTACAACGTGCATTCGCATCTCAACATGAAACAATTTAAATGCTAAATAATTACATTTTCATTGATTGACATTTATTAAATCCACAAGTAATAAATGTCCATCTTATCCCATTCAGCAATACATTATTTAAACGACAAAGGAATGCCAATCAATCCTGAGGGAGACGGTGTTCTGAAATTCTGAGCCTCCCCCTCAGGATGGGCTACTTTTGCAAACTGCGCATGAGCATTTACTTAGCGCATTCTGAGTGGTAATTTCTCCCTGTCAAAATGGGCTACCAGGGCTTTACTGTGTTAAAAAGTATGAATTTACTTCAAAACACAGGGCAGCGCATTCTGAGCAGTCATTTCTCCCTGTCAAAATGGGCTGCAGGGCTTTAATGCGTTCAAAAAGTATGCATTTACTTCAAAACTACAGGGTAGCGCATTCTTAGCAGTAATTTCTCCCTTTCAGAATGGGCTACCTCATACTATTCAATTGAGGTAGCCCATTTGGAGGGGAGGCAACATTTTTCAGTTGTATTTGTTAATATGTGATACCGGGAAGGCCATTCTGAGGGGAGGCTCAGAATTTCAGAACAACGGCAAAGTTTCAACACTGCTCTATCAAGCCCTTCAAAATTGGGTGTGTAAAGATAAAATGGTCTAGAGAGAGATAGAATGAAAAGGTCAAAGTACCTTTACATAGGCCTATATAGATAAAGTGAACCTTTTTATTTTTATTATTTTTTAACTTCAGTATGACATTTTTAGATCGATATGCACATGGGACTAAAATTGGGTTTTGGAATAACGAAGTACTCGATCATCCATTTTGTTCCAGTAAATTTCAGAAAAGGGTATCAGATCATTTCTGTTTATGTTTGTGTGTGAGGTTTCTGCAGCAACTTGATTATTTTCCCCTGACCTCGTCAAACCCGGACTCACATGTGATGTGGAGGCAGGAGTGCCAATGGCAGAGGGACAAGGGGACAGCAGGGCACTCACCACTGGACTTTAGTCTTTGCTGTAACTGCATGAGCCCTATATATACTCCACTCTGACTAAATAATTCCACCCATACCTCCAAACGTAAGAGATTGAGACAAGCCTTTATAAACAGGTAAGCTAGTAATTACTTACAATATCTGACATGGTGATAGTACAAAATTAGGAAATGAGTGGTTAAGTTTAGCATCTAGAGTTTTTTTAATATAATTTTTGGTTGTTCCTTGATCGTGGCATAGGTTGGGAGGGGTGTGTTCAACTTGGTCTAAATTCACAATGACTGTTAGGTCCTAAATAACTTCAGGTGTGAGCTCAGCTTACTCTTTATGTAAACACAATGACCAAGTCATTTAGAAAAGCAGACTTCAAAGTTTACTAGGCCTATCTTATAAAAATGCTCAGAAATATGTTATTGTTTTGAATTTGAATTATACTGAAATGAAGCATTGTTATATTCTTTCAACAGTGTGACAATCATGAAGTTCTTTGTAGTGCTAGCCCTGGCTGTATTCACCGGTAAGCAAAAAGCTCTTTTTACTAATATACTAACAATGAAATAAATGCAAGGACAACACAATATTGTACCTCTACATTGTACAATTGTGATATTTCTTCAACAGGTTGCAATGCAAACATTGAATGGCAAAACCAGCCCAAGCAACAGCTTGACATGGCAAAAGATGCATTTTGGGACTATGTTTCCAAGGCAACACTCACTGCTGAGGATTCCCTAAAGCAGATCAGGAAGTCTGAGCTGGGACAGGAAATGAAGTAAGTTGCTAGTTCTATACTCCAGAAAAACATAAACAGAATGGTGATATTAACACATACTAATAAAACTTTTTGTGTACCTTTATTTCTATCTCCACAGTTCTCTTATTGTTGCCAGTGCTGATGCTGTAAACCAGTTAACTGGGGTCATGCGTGGCCATGTGGCTCCTCTGACTCAGGAGCTGTTGGCTAAGCTCTCTCAGGAAGCTGATACACTGAAGACTCGTTTGGAGACAGACCTGAGCACCATGAATGCCCATCTGAAGCCATACGCCGAGGAGCTGAGCCAGGGCATCCAGAGGCAGGTGGAGGAGATGAGGAAGGATGTTCAAGTCATGGATACTGAGGCCATGAAGACTGCTCTGCTCCAGAAATCCGAAAATTTGAGAGCAAGTCTGGACAAGAGTGTAAAGGAACTACAGGCCAAAATGGTTCCCTACACTGATGAGCTGACAGATAAAGTGGAGCGTACACTGGAGGAGTTCCAGAGAACCATGGTTCCCCTCACACAAAGCCTCCAGAGTCAGCTCACCGAAAAGGCCCAGGAGATCCAGCAGAACCTCGCCCCCTACGGAGAGAAGCTGAAGACAGAGCTGGATGTCAACTCCCAGGACCTCAAGGCCCAGCTGGTCGCCCTTTGGGAGTCCTTCACCAAGTTAATCAAATGAAGACCCGGTGACCTTTTGGAACAAAGTTATCCTGTGTTTTTGCCTTGTTGATTTGTCTTTGTTTATTTGGTGGTGAGGAAAAATGGGACCAACGAAAAGGGCAATACAATGTCCGATTACATGAACAGTTATTGTTTGACCTGTATTATATTTTATCACAAGTCTGAGCAATTTCTCATATTATTTATTTACTCAGTTGTGTACATGTTTACATGTCATCAATAAATAAGTTATGTACTCTACAATGTGTTTATTAATGTACATAAAATACAAGGCATGTATAGTACTCCTGACTTTTCCAAAAGTAGTGTGCTAGTTCACAGGCTGAAATCTGGCCACTGTCAGCTGCTCCTAACTAAAGAAAAAACTAGACTGAAAAGTATGTTAAAAAATATTGTTATATACATGTTTCAGGAATCTTAGACAACATATTACAACACAAGTAATTGAATATTTCTATTTTCACAAAAATATACATAATATTTGATGTGAAAAAACTGCAATACATCCCAAGAGAATAGATCAAACTAAGGCATTCATCTAATAACAATCTGAAGATTTGTATACAACAGATAAACCCAATTGATATTAGGTAATAAAGCTATTGTAGAAGTTGGGTACTTTCAAAGTTTAAAAGCATTAGATTGGAGAGTTATGTATTTTACCGTTTAAATATTACCATTGTGTGATGTGTTAATAACCTACACGTTTTTTTGTCAAAGAAAATAAATATCTCACATACAAAAAGAAAGAAAATGGGAAAATAGTAAACACGTCCATAGTACACAGATCCAGAGATAGATAGCAATCAATGCAACGCAATATTCCTCTTGCAAACTGGAAAGTGTCCTATCAATGTACACTCCAAAGGTACATTATTAATGTTAAAGTGGTTAACAACTTTTTCATCTCTGATAACCATCTTGTTGCATTTTATGGACATATCTTTAGGTCTGCACTGTACTTTACTTTAGTAGCACTGTTGATTTAGTGCTATAGAAAACATTCAATAAGTTTAGATCCCCCTCACTTTGCTTTATAGTAATTAGCTGGAACGATTGACTGGTTAGCCATTTAAAGCTCTGGTTAGCAATAACATCTCATTCGCTATACACATCCTATTGGACCTGTAATCTAGATACACAGTTGACTGACCTATGGAGTATCTGTGTCAATGTAGGCCGATTGAAGCCAAGCCGTATCAGCGTCTTTTCACATTTATGTCAGTTTAAATCCTCAGAATTTGCTGCACAAATACTGCAGGTACCTTTTCTAACTGCTGAATAGACAAGAGAAGATTTGTGGGCTCACTTGGAGGAGTCACATCAGAAGTGTGCATCTAAAGCCCACAAATCCTCTTTTGTCTATTCAGCTGTTTGAAAAGTTACCTTCAATATTTGTGCAGCAAATACTCACTGCCTTGTTTGTTTTTGTATGTCCTCTTGATACACTGATGCAACGTGGAACAAATTATTTACTGCTGTAATGAAAATGACAACAGAGCACTTGTTGTGAACTTTGAACGTAGTTCAGCAATTCCCCTTTTTTATTGCATCGATCCAATGCAATCAAAGCTGTATAAATACAGTCTTTCTGTTACATTCGTCGTCACCAAGCAAGGCTCTTGGGTGAGTGATTAATTTTCAAAGTTGTATTTTCCAAAATGAAATAATGGCATTCTTTGTCTTCTACTGAATTTAAATTTATCTAGGATGGATGTTATAAATGCAATTGAATCATTGAATGTAACATACATTTAACATATTTGCTCTATGTGGATACAGACGTTACATCTTCTGCTCATCATGAAGGCTGTTAGTATAATCCTTGCTCTGGCCATCATTTCAGGTATCCAAACCTTTCAACTGTGGAAATGATCAACTTTACTAGTCTGGTTGCTTTTCTATTAGTAGCTAATGTGAGACTTTTGAGTGAAGTTAAACCTAACCTTATATCATGCACTTCTTCCCTCTCGCACACGTAGGCTGCCAAGCCCGAATTCTACCACACGATGACATAACCTGGGAAATAACGGTTGACCAGATCAAGGAGTACATCGGAGAAGTTAACACCCAAGCTGAAGAAACATTGGCTAAACTCTCGAACTGCAAGCTCACCAGAGATCTAGAGTAAGTTCCTTTCCAATGGTAACACACTTAGGCTACTTTTCAAATACCAATGAGAAGCACCGCAAATGTGCTTCCCCTCCTGTGCACAAACTACACAGGTCTGATAATATGGATAGACTGACTGTATCTAAAGGAGTCTGTGTAATCATGCATTAGTCTAAACATTCTGCACCAATGACTGGTAAATTACAGCAACTATAGGTGACAGATGATTGTTATTTATAGTCATGTAACAAAAACAATCACAACAACAAAAGAAAAAACGTAACAATGATCATCTTTTCCTTTTTTTACCAGTGCTCTAACTAAAGACACCATTGCTGAACTGTTCATGTATAAGGACGACCTGGAGACCAAACTAGCCCCTTACGCTCAGGAGACTACTGAGCGTCTGGTCGAAGACCTACAGCTGCTCGCTAACAAGCTTCAAGTTCACCTTATAGAGGCCGGGAATCGTGCTCACGAGTACAGCCAGGAGTTCAAGAGCATGGTTGCGCAGAACGCAGACGACATCAAGAGCAAGGTCAATACCTACGGCCGCAAGCTACATAAGCGACTGAACAAGGACCAACAGGAGATTTCAAGGTGAGTTGCAGGACCAGAAGATGTAATTGTGCCAGTTTGAGGTGTTTGACAGTGGTAAATGGGGAATATTTTTAATTATATTGGTCATCTGGAATAACATTAATATATGTACCATATGTTTCCACGTATAATAGTTTCAGTGACAGTGCAAACAATTTTTATTTATCTGTCTTGGTCGATTTGCATTTGGTGTCACCTATACTTTATTGTCATTGATTCACTTATTTAAGATGGTTATAAAGACTTCAGTGATACTTATTTCCTTTGTTTTCTCAAGAGTTTGAATACATTTGCCATTAGAGTATGATTTGAACAGAGACAGTAAAATATTTGGCCAAATCATAAAAAAAATCACTGTGCACTCACAATTAAAATTGTTTGCTTCCTGTATACAGAACTGTTACAACCTTTTTTGAGGAGCTTCAGGCCCGTACAACCGAAAACATAGATTCAGTGAGGGAACGCGTCGAGCCCTACATAACAGAGGTGCATGAGCGTACAGAAGAGAAGATTTCCAAACTCAACCGGCTGCTAATGACCAATACAGAAGAGGTAAGAGAAAAACTGAAGTCCACGGTCGAGAAAATTCGTGGGAGTCTGGAGAAAACCACAGAAACCCTGCACACAAACTTGGAGGACAAGGTGGAGGATCTGCACAAATTGCTCGAGACCTTTGCTGCTATTATCCATGATAAAGTGAACGTCTTGTAAAAACCCAAGGTCCAAACACCACCAGGACTTCACACAACTGCTTTTGAGCAACAGAAGTTGAGTTCAGAGTTATGAACATTGTCTATTCCTAATAATATTCGATGTCAGACTTCACACAGGAATGGTGTTATAGACTACAAAAACCAAACAACACACTAATTCCTCTTCTCATTGTCTATAAGGCAACTGAAATTGAACAAGTGTAATAAACCATTTGCTGCTGAAATGTGATTGTGAAATGTGGTTTATGATTTTTTTCTGCAATAATAATAATAGGACTCAAATAAGCTTGACACAGACAACAAATTGCAAGATAGTCCAAAAACTACTTTTACTATGAAATTATTATATTACAGTAAAAAAGTAAGTAGGCCTACTGCATTTTCTTTAATACAATGTGCATTATGAAAAGAAAATTCTAGTTTCATGCCCTCCGTATCTTTAAACAGTTGTGTATTAGTCATATAGTCTACATAGATTACAAAACAAAATGTAATAGTAAACATTTATAGTCGTCAATATTTACAAATATACAGTGATGACCTTTTGTTTGAACAGGAAATTGGACGTGAAGTCAATAATACACACAAGATTAATGCTATGTTGGGAATGTTGGTAGCAGTCAACTAAAATATAATTCTCTTCTAAAATAGATAACGGAAAGAACTTGCAGTAAAACATGAAACAAACAAAACTTGAAGGCACACATTCAAAAACACTGTTGGTAACAAAAGGTACATTAAGATTTCAATTTAAAATAATGGAGGCACTCATAGCATGTTACAAAATAACAACTCATTTCTAATGGGCAAGCTGTGCTTTGTCGTTTAAATAATGAGATTACACTACACAGACTATATAATAGAACATAATATATCCAAAAACCGTGTGACATCTGAAGACACAAAAAATGTACATTAGTTTCAATATAGCATACTGTATAGCAGTTGGTTCTAAGGTGTAAGGTCCAGATCAGCAGCTTCTAATAGGGAATATTGTTTTTTTCATGAAAATACAGTAGGAACTTAATATATGTGTGAGCATAACAGTGTTAAGTAAAGAGTTCTTATATACATTTTAAAGAGGTAGTGCACTTTCTCTATAATTTGATATACACCAGGTTTCCAATAATCAAAATTGGAATAATCAATCTTGTGTATTGTGGGCCCTTTCACAGTCCTCTGGCATGGTTTAAGTAATGTTCATGAAGTTTAAAAATATCGACAAATGTTGTCCTGCAAACGGCACACTTATGTGCATCATTCCCAAGTTCCAGGTCTGTTTGCTTTGTCAAAGTTTTTGGGAAATACAATAAATCACCCCCATCGCTTAAGGACTCGTTATCAGTAGATTTATTTTGGCATTGACCAGCTGTGTTGACAAGGGGATCTTCATCGAAAAGGCACAGAGACGATTTATCAACTTGTGAGGTATTTTGTTCAGGTTCACCAAAAGTCACAGGTGAAGAAGGAAGCTGCAACTGAGGTAGAGTTGAGGTTGTTGGCTTCAAACAACCTTTGTTGAGATTTATATCCATATCATGCTGAGGCGTTGACTGATCTATCAGTATTATCTCTTCTGGATCGTCTTCTGTGTCTGATATAATAATTGGTGGGTCCAAAGAAATCATGGGAACAACATACAGACGGTCTGGGTTGGGATATCTGAATAGGTGCTTTCTCTTTGTGACTGGAAGACTAGGTATTTGTCGAGGGGATTCACAAATCCCTAACTTTTGGTGTGTTTTGGAGGATTTCAAGTTTGGGAATGTGGATACATTCTTAGCTTGAGCGCTAGTAGGTTTTCTTCCCGCAACAAAATGGCAGACCTGATGGGCTTCAAGCAAATCAGTTCTTGTGAATTTGGCTTCACAGTTTTTACAGTTATAAGGAAATAATAGTGGTTCCGGGGTCCCTTTAGGTACAGGGACTTGTGGACGCATCTTGTGGTCCTTCAAATGATTCTTTAAGCCAGCACTACAAGAAAAGGACAGGTTGCAAGTGAAACAGAAATGTGAGCGGGACCCTGTGTGTAATAAGCGGTGTCTCTTGAGGTTTGTCAAACTAGAGAAGTTCTTTCCACATATTCCACAATTCAGTATTTTCTGTGGCTTGTGATGCTCACAAATATGACTCCTTAGGTTTTCTTCTGTGACAAATGTGTCTGGACATAAAGGACAAGTGTAGGGCCTATGGCATGCATGTTCTTTCATGTGGTTCATATACGAGCCAAAGAAGCGGAAGGCACAGTGGCATTCAGAGCATGAGAAACGCCTGCCCTTTTTATTGTGTACTCCCTCGTGCAACCATAATCTATTCCACTGGTTAAAAGACTTTCCGCACTTCCTGCATGAGTATCGGGCATGCTGACTCTGAAATGGTGAACGAGAGTGAATTCCAGGGGGCTGTGGATCCGGCCGTTCAGAAATGCGTCCGAAAAAAGTGGGGGGAGTTGGGATAGCACCTGCACCCACAGAGTCTGGAGAGTAGTTGAGGTTACTACTTTTTGGAGGACATTTTGAGGGCACATGGCCCAATTCCTCTTCCATTGTTTCCAAATGTGGGGAACAAATCAAGTCAAGGCTTTGATGAACCTGTTCATCAGGGGGAGATATTTCCTGGTCGTCATTTGACAGAGATTCCATGTGAATTTGAGGTGTAGGAGCAGGAGCAGTTTCAGGTTCCCTCAATATTTCAGGTAGGCATGAATTACATGCCCTTTGTTCTCCACTAGATTTACAACAAACTTTGCAATGAATTAATGTTTGAGGTGACTGGTCATAGTGCTGTCCACATATTTCACATAGGTATGGACGGCTCTTAGTGTGCATTGGCAGATGGAGTATATAATGACACCAGTGACTGTAAAGCTGTTTACAAATCTGGCATTTAAAATACATTGGTGTGTACATTTTCCCTTCTACCCCTTGTGTCACAAAGAAACCCTCAACTCCATCTTTACTTCCATCTTCATTGTTTTTTTCATAGCAAACTTGCGACATCTGATGAGTGCGCAATAAAGGAAAGGTGTTAAAAGCGTGATCACAGTTGTTACAGAAGAAAGGCAAGTCCCCCGAGTGCATCTGGGAGTGGCTCCTGAGCTTCCGAAGTTTAGCAAAGCCTTTACCACACACAGAGCATGCATATGGTTTCACAGGCCAGTGGGACTTTTCATGTACTTTTAAACGTGAGGATTTGCCAAATCTCTTCCCACAAACATTGCACATATATGGTTTCACACCACACTGTGTTTGTAGGTGCATATTTAATGTGGCCTTGGTGAAGAAATGTTTGTAACACGTAGCACAGTTAAGGCCCTTGAAATCAGTAGGATATGCTGGCGATACATTTTGAGTAGTCTTTTTTTTAATAAGAATAGATTCTTCTTTGACATTGCTGTTATTTGAAGTTGATTCTTTGTTGCCTCGAATATGGACCTTAAAATGAGTTATTAATTTGTCTTTACTTGGAAACCTGCTGACACAACATGGGCATTGAATAACTTGAGTTTCTTTGTGAATGTTTGAATGCAAGTAAAGTTTAGACAACTGAGCAAAACGTTTACCACACTCCAAACACCTATAAGGTTTCTCCCCTGTGTGAATACGCTTGTGAATTGTATATGCAGAAATGTGACGAAATGATCGTCCACAAAAATAACACAATATAGGTTTCCGTGATTTAAAATTTTTTTTGCTCACACTTTTTTTGCTCACATGTTCATGTTGAATGCCTTCTACTGATGGCCCATAAGCTATGTTCTTTTCCATTAAAAAACTTTTTTTGTTGTCCACATTGGTCTTTTCTTTGTTAACCAATACATTAGAAGGATGATGGCAATTCACATGTTCAATTTCCTCCTTTAATTTAAAACTGATGATCTCATTATCCAATACAGAATGACTGGAGCTAGAGCTGAATGACAGTCCAGGATTATCAAGAGAATAGTGAGGAGCACCATTGACAGTATCACTGTTAATAAGATTATAGCGAGGAGGTTTAGATTTAATTTTTGATCTACCTATTGTTTTTTTCCTGCGATTCTTACTTACACTTGTCATTTTAGCTGGTCGCTCTGAGAAAGAGAAGATAGATACGGATTCAACTGGCAGAATTTCCTCACCAACAGGTGTTACAGCTCTAGTTATAAGGGATGTCTCACTTGTGATGTTAAAATCTTTTACATTTATTTCCAAGCTTTCTTGTTCTTGCTTTATAACGTTTAAATCAATACTGGATATAGCTTTGTTTACTTCGCTTGAAATTTGATTAGTGTCAACAAAAGAATTTTCATTGAAAACCATATCCTTAGAATTTGACACATATTCGCTGAAGACAGGCGATTTAGTCTTGACTGAATTGGACACATTATTATTGAAGACAGTCGATTTAGTCTTCACTGAATTGCATGATCTAACAACTCCCCTTCTTAAAGGCGTAGTGGAAGAGACCATTTCATTTCCTCCCCCAGCTTTAGAGGTGAACTTTGTTTTGATTTTTTGTTTACAATTCCTTTGAATAGCTGTTTTAGTATCGTCTTCCTGTAGCTCACCTGGTAGCGGATTTGTAATTTTCAAGGATTTTTTCTTAAATGAATTATCAGCTTGTCTTTTAGATTTTGTTGCATCAATCGGACTAGATTCTGTTACGTGCACGACAGCTGTGTTCACTGACTCTTTTATCGATTTACATTTTGTCTTTCTAAGCCTTTTTACATTTGTTGTTGGTGGTTCAGAAGCACCCCTGAGAGAATCTGTGGTTTCAACTTTACAAATTTGGACTTTATCTTTTTCCATCGCCTTCTCATTTAAGGTAGGTTCTGTTTTCACATCTACCACAGTCTTAGAACTTTTGTTGTGTCTGGTTTTCCCCTTTATATTTTTGTGAGTGCCACCCCTTAAACTGCCTACTTGATTTTGGGGAGCCTTTGGAAGCTTATCTGTTGACACTTTTTCTTTATAAACTGTTAAAGGCATTGGTAATTTTCCCTTGGCTGTTCTACATTTCTTGTTTTTTCCCGTTTCAATTTCCGTTTCTAAGCCCTCTTTTGATGTCGGTGTTGGAATATCTTCAGGGCTGGTGACCACATTCACTTCTTGTTTTATTTTCTTATATTTCTTCTTGCCTTTACCCAGTGTTTTTGAGTCTTGTGAAGTTTTAGTTGTAGATGCTTTCAAACTCACTTTCAGATTTGGGCTTCTTTTTTTGTCCCGCTCAACCAAGGGACGTGCATTTGTTTTCTTCTTTACTGCTGTAGACTTCTTTTTTCCATCAAACTGCAAATCTATTGGTATGTCATCTCCAACAGACACTGTTAGAGGATCTTTAATATTTGATACCACCACTTTGATCTTTGAGGAACTACGGTTTGATTTAGCAAATATTGGTTTCTGATTTACTGTCTTGCTGTTTCTTTGGCTTTTGCCTTTCACCTCTGGATTGTTTTGTGGGTTTTCAGCCTGAACATTTGTTATTCCATTTGAATTTTTGGGAACAATGTCAGGCAACTTTTTTTCTTCCTTAAATAGTGCAGTCACTGTTAATTCTTCCTTTAATGCCTTGCCTTTTTTTCTGCCCTTGTATTTCATTTCAGAGTTATTTTCAAGACACTTTCCCATAGAAGCTGAATCGCTATCTTTAGAATTCGTACACTGTGTGTCACAATTCAGCTTTTGTGTCTTGAATTTCCTCTTATTGTTGCTCCTCTTTATTATAATTTCTACTTTAGGGCTAGTCAGTGGTTCAATAATAGAATTATCTGCAATAGGGTCTACCCACTTGTGTTCTCCAACAAGTGCAACCCTTGTAGGTTCACCTTCAAGGCCTTTTTCTGTCTTCTGAAGTCCCTCAATTGTCTGATTTATTTGTAAGACTGTAGCCTGTGATTCAGAGCAACATACTTTCGATGAAATCAGAGCCCTTATATCTGAATCTATCACAACATCACGCTCTCCAACCTCACATTTTAGCTTTTGTTTTGAGTTGTCAGTTTTCCCTACGTCACTTTTCTCTTCATTGAGCTTTGTTTTTTCAATAGCCGTGTTATCACAAAACATGTCTTGGACAAATGCTGATAAACAATCAAGGGGCGCCTTTTGTTCTGTAATATTTTTACAATCACCTGTTTTGCCTTCATCTAAGAAAGATTTTGACCTATATTGGGTCCTGCAAATTTCAGATTCTGTAAAGTCTTTTGGAACTACATTTGGGGGAACTGATGGTGATACAGTTAATAGGTTGTCACTTTCAGTGTTGTGCTTGAATGCTTTGCTTCTTTTCTTGACTGTCTTTGACACCTTTTTAGAAGAAACACAAAGGCTGTCAGGTTCTGACTTTATCTCTTGGGGACCTTTATACATTGATGCACTGTGGTCAAGTGGGCCATCCAAGGGAACAACAGCTTCATGATCTGAGGTGAAACAGTTCCCAGCCTTGCCTTTAAGCTTATTTTTGGTCTCTATTACCTTATAGGATTCATGATCTGTTGTCAATACATTGTTTGTTATTAATGATACTGCACGAGCTTGCTCTCCTTGAGAGAATGTTTTCAGAACATCCAATTCTTTTTCTCTTGAAGGAAGCAATGCCAGAGAAGTATCTATCTTGGCATTTTCGATTAGGTCTTTCACAGAAGGTTTTCTTTTTCGGCATATTTTAACCTTTGACGACTTCGGTGGAATGGCATACAATTCATCTGATTGGACCTGTACCTCATTTGGAAGAAAATTATGTTTCTCTAATTCCATTCGTTGATCTAATGGAATTTCTAGATTTGTGGTTCTTTGGACACTTTTAGTTTTTCGTTGTTTAACAGGTTTACCTGGTTTATGGGGATCCTTACTCACGGATGTCAATTCTTCTGCCTGCCCAACCAGTTCCATGTGTATGTCAGATACGGGTGTACAAGCCATTTCCTTTTCTTTACTTATTAACAAATTAAAAGGCTTGCGATCCTTCTTACATTTCGTTCTACTTGTAGTTAAATTACTAATTGTTGCTTGATGGGCAGCCACTTCTTCTGAATCATGCAACATCAGAACAGAGGCTTGTAGTGGTGTACTGTGATTGAGCAAGCCAGACTCTATATTACAACTTTCTTCACGTTTGCATGGCTCCTGAAATTTTAGACTGGGGATGATTTGCAGAGTTGGTGTTGAAATGTTACACAATTGATCAGGATTATTCTTTAATATTGCTTTTTTCTTTCTCCTTAGCTTCTTTTCTTTTGTCACAGTGGTCCCCTCACTTTCAATTTGTGAGGATGTTCTTAAAGAGACACCAGGTGAATTATCAGATTTTAAAGGGGGAATTGAAGGAACATCTGAAAGTGACAGTGGAGCATCTCGATCCGTAATGGTACATTGAGGAATGTAACCAGAGTCCTCTTCCTGTGTTACAGATAAACGTTTGGCTATTTTAATCAATGTCTTTTTCTTACATGGACGGCCAGCTTTTCGTTTCAATTTGAGAACCTCTCTGATCCCTGGAGAATCCTTGACGTTGGTTGCTACGGTTGTAGTACACATAGCAAGATCCTTTTTTATTTCTTTATCACACTTAATTGGAGCCGTCTGGTCTTGTTTACTGGCAGCCAATTCTAAGAGTTCTTCTGCCGAAAGGGCTACCGGTCTCCAAACAGGTACATCCTGAATATTTGTGGCGGATGTAAGGTCAACATCAGAGTTCAATTTATCTTTTTCAATCTTGCAGATACCAGCATTTTTTTTTCTAGGATTCTTTTTTCCTTTTTTGTTTTTGTTTCGTTCCATCACAGTCTTAGGCACTGCTATTTCAGACATTGATATAGCTTTGTCGTCATTTGTGGTAGAAATGTCCTTTTTATGACAGTTCAGACTTTTACCACCAGTTGAATGTAATGTGACATTCATTTTGTCACAAATGCTGTTGTCGGAAACTGATTCAGAAATGTCTTTCTGATGTGGACGCACGATGGGATTCTTTTTGGATCTTTCTTTTCCCTCCGTATCTAATTCTTGAGCAATAGCTAAGAGCTTTGCCATTTTCATGAGAGTTTTCTTCTTGAATGGACGACCAGCTTTGCGCTTTTGTTGTTGAATTTGATGTAGAATTGCGTCACATGATTTTTTCCCTTTATCTGTATTTTTTAATGTTGGATTTGAGACAAGAGTATTGCCTGTATAATCAAGTGATTCTCTTGACAAGTGCTCAAGTTTTGTTGATGAGCATGTAACATCAAAAGAAGAAACCCCATGAACATTTTGAATTTCAAGAGGATCTCTACCGCTCTCCATTGTAATATAATCCTTATGCACTAAACTTTCTTCATTCTCTATTGTTGTGGGTATACGTGGGTTTGTGAAAAAGGGAAAGTTACTTCGTTTAGTTGTTTTGGTAGTTTTTGGTTTGGCAAGTAGGTCCTCATCCACACTTAGGACCTTTATCTTTGGGTGGTTTTTAGATGGTCCTTGATCCAAAAAGGCTGTCTTGCTCTCGTGTTCACTGTGCACCAGATTATCGTCTACAACTTCAATTCGCCGCTGAAAAATCACAAAAGAATATTTGTAGATAAACATATTTCTGAAAAGTGTACCTACAGTTAAAAAGTTATATTAAATGTTTTTGAGAAGACTCACACTTTGTTCAGCAATCTGCTGACTTGCGTTAATAGCAGAGGAGACGATGGGAATACAGTAGGGGTCATTATTTATATTCAGACCTGACTCGTGACTGATTTCCTGTGTATTTCCACACTTCAACCTGTCACTCTTAATCCTGTTGTCCCAACAATGTTCCATACTGTTGGGTCAGGGGGAGTGTTGAAACAATATACCTAAAACAACCAAGTATAAAGGAAACATTCAATATACTGCTAACACCAGAGATTTGTCAAACCAGTGCACTGAATGCAAACAGCAGCATACAAGCTGATATTATTGTTGCAATTTAGTTACTTGTGAATTAAGTAGATACATCTTAGCCCCATATCTTTTGTTTGAAACAGTAGAGATACTCTATGCAAAATTGTATAATACATAGCACATAGTTTAGTCATTTGTGGCACCATAACATAACGTGAGGCCAATTCATGTAGTGTCGTCTCAGGAAGACAGGCACCCAATTCAGAAAAGAATGCTTTCCTGCTCCTAACTTTGCATGCAAGAATAATGGTGGGTTAAACAGTAATCCCAGATAAAGTCAAGTCTCCTCCACACTATAAATTATATATATTAAATAATTAATCAGTCACCTTAATTCTTTTGAACGGTTATCTCTGCAAAAACAACCCCGACCCCCACCCCCACCCCCACCCCGAGTCTAGGACCTGAATAATTATGTTGTGCCATGGTTTTCTGATCCACTTACTAGAATGACAAGTTGTATGCATTCATCGTATGGTCTAAATAGTGTTAACTTCGTAAAAAGTTCGCAGAATCGTAGATTTTGCAGCTATGTGCGAAACTGATACTGCACGTTCCCAACAATGTTTTCCTGCGGACCGGAAGAAACCAATTGGAGCCTTGGATCGTGCTGGTACGTCTAAAATAAATGTTCGCCCCCCCCCCCCCAAGAAATTAGTTCCTTTTTATATTTAAGCATGTTAGTAGCAAACATTTTCATATTATTTTAATCTCGACGTCTCTAAAATACATGATGGACATTATTGTAAATTTAAGCGAAAACGGTCTTGACATTCCGACAAAATTCACTGAGGGTTAAAACATGTTATTTGTTGGTGGTGGTGAACCTTCCCTCAAAAAATCACTCATTACCCCATTAAAAATAGAAAGTTTGACATTTTATTTCAACACCAAAAACGGAAATTACTGTCTCATATTAAACATCTAAAACCAAAGGATCAGACCTAATTAAGAAAGTTTGGTTTCACAGAGATTTAACAGTGACCAAAAAAACAAACACTAGACTTTTTAGATTCCTCAGAAATCATCTTTAAGTAAACTTGACCAGAGCAGTAATGTTTGCTTTTAGAAAAAATAACCATCATTTATTAATTTGATGACATAAACCAAATAAAAATCCAAACAATGCAAGGTTTTTGACCTAATACTTACTTGCCTTTAAGGAACATAGACAAATGTTCTTCTTCCAATACAAAATCATTGTCCCACAAATTCCACCCATGAAGGATATAGAAGTACACTTAGCAATGTAAATTACACACATGTTGTATAATACAACACATAGCATTCCGCAGTATCACAAATCTGTGAAACCAAACCAATTACTATAAGAAAGCTTGCGATAGTAATAAAAATAACTAACGTTAAGTGACATATATACTAATCCTGGTAAAAGTACAGACTGATGGTGATAAGGACAAACCTATAGCAAAAGTAAATAGTCATCATGTGGGAGGTGTTACACACTATGTTACAGGTTATTTAGACCACAATCAGTTTACAGTAGTAGTAGGTTTACATTTCAGGAATGCTAGTTTTTACATTCAAACTTTGGCAAATAAGGCAAACAAAATATGAAGACAACAAATGTGAAATGGCATCAGGAGGGATAGTCAAAAAGCACACTATACAAATAGGTACTTCACAAAACCAGCAAGGTTGTAGTGGACATCATATTTAGGCATTTTCCTAAAACAGTAAAGAATCTATATTGGTATTTAGGCATACACTTTCAATTTTCCATGTCAGTATAATCTCTTGGAAAATGCAAGATGCTAAAGAAAATTCAGTCCGTAATAGACATCTGAGCGTATTTTGCATGATTAGGCAAAAGAACAAAGATATGAAATTACAAGATAATATTTTAAAAATAATCAATTGGAGTCGGAGAAAAAACTGTTCATGCTCAATAAATATTTACAAAGATTTAGCCTAGCTTAGAAAGATACCCTTTCCAAAAAAGAATTGACCATGTTTTTCCCTAAAATGAAATATATTTAAGTAAATAAACTTGTTAGTTCAGAGAATAATTATTAACATCAAAGTGTTTTTTTCAGTGAGAAAACGTTAAAAACATGTTATCCACAATTGATATCTAATGTTAAAGAAAAACAAATGCTCTTTTAAAGTTCCATTTTAGCAGAATCTAACTAGTCCACACCTAGATGGGGCACTTCATTTCCTAATTGTGGTCTAATTCATAGCTGATTCAGTGATGACTGACAAATCACTTTCTTCAAGTGGGGCAAAACCTGCTTCAGACTCATCAGCATCTTCAACCATTTGAGAGACACATTCAGGTTCTGCCTCCTCCAGTTCTTCCTTCACCTGTGGTTCTCCATTCTCTAGCTCTTCGTCCTCCTCGACATATGATACAGATGCAATTTTTCTTGGTCCTCTTCTAGCCACAGGTTTCAGAGTATCACTTCCATTTAACTGTCGGATGCGTTTGGCACGGGGTGCACCATCAAGTTCTCCCTTTACATCAATTTTCCTTGCTTTAACAGAACCTTTGGGACGCCCCCTTTTTCTTGGAACATCACCTGCATTTTTAGCAGGGGCATTGGGGCTGCCTCTTTTAGCGGGGGTAGAACTATTTTTACGTAAATGAGCACCTTTTTTTGACTCAGTCTTGCGGGGGCGGCCTCTACCTCTGCGCTCCGTAGGGGCAACTGCAGCTGAGTGTTCAGCACGTGGATAAATGCGTGGTCTTCCCAGTGGCTTCCATACTTTTGGAAGCTTTTTTTTGTGTTTGTTTATTTCATTATCCTCCTCATCAGGGGATAATGGATACTTCCTTGGCCTTCCCCTTTTGGGCTTCACTTTTGTTGGTCTACCACGCTTGGTTGATGATGGGAGGTGACATATTTTTCGAGGCTTGCCATACACCTTTAACGTTGGGGCTTCCCTGGCACCTGAGCCTTTTGGTCTTCCTCTCCCCCTCTTGGGCAGAGTCAAGTTCCCATTAGAGAGGTCCAATTCCTCAATCCTCACTGAACATTCCTTCAATATGACAGTCTTGGAAAATGATCCTTTTGGTCGGCCTCTTTTCTTCAGAGGCATTGACCTACTGTCCTCCTCCTCACTACTTGCAGCGCTCTCTGCCTTTAGCTCTTTAGAGATGGATCCTTTAGGCCGACCCCTTCCTTTTTTAGGTGGATTGGGACTACAGCTAGAATTTTCTCCGGAGTCCTCTTTACTAGCAACAGCAGTGACCCTCTGCACCTTCGGTTTCTTGGACATAGATCCCTTTGGCCTACCCCTCCCTCTCTTAGGAGATTCATGGTTGACATTAAACGTTTCTGCCCCTGACCCCTCTTCACTACTGACAGTATGTACAAGGCGCTTCTTAGCTGCTGATCCTTTAGGCCGGCCTCTACCCCTAAGTGGTTGTAAGGGCCCATCGTTAGCAGTGTCAGCACCAGATTCTTCATTTACCCCAACACTCTCATGTGCAGTATGCTTTTTGACAGAGCCTTTAGGCCTCCCTCTTTCCTGAAGGGGTGGAATAGGACTGCCATTTTGAAAGTCTAAACCTGATTCAATCTCATTACTAGAAGCAGTCCACACCTGTTGATCTGATTCCTTCAGTTTCTTTGGCCTTCCCCGTCCTCTCTTCAGTGGTGATGGGCTGCTATTGGAAATATTTGCCCTCAACTCCTCCTCAATGTTTTCAGCATCCCCTTGCCCATCCTCTTCCTCTAACAAGGAATTCTCATCCTGGTTCCCTTCTTCCAACATGCCCACTTCCTCCATCTCAGAGCTTGGACTGGTTCAGTCACGCTAGCGTAAAAAGGTCCTAATTATCCCCTTGTTCTGCAATACACAAAAAAGATTGGTAAACACAATGTTCATTAGCACATAATACATCACTAGCCGTCACTATCGTAATACAATTCGTAAACTAACCATTATAGCTCATTAAGTGGATCATATGATATGTAGTTGCTCATGATTGTTAGCTGTGCGTAACCGCTATAACAAGCGCGTGTGGCACGAAGGCGTTCGTAGCATAGTTTGGAGCAGGCCACATTTTGTTATATCTAGCACTAGTTTAGTAGGACTCATGACATGTTACCTCACATTCATAAATGCATGCTAATTGTATAATATTGCTGCCAAGAGACATACGCTGGCCACCTGAGATACACCTACAAATAGTCCACAGCTGCAAATATTGTTAGCTAACGCATGCTTGCATGCACTGAAATTGCAGCTCGAAGTATGGTTTCAGGTAATAGTCAGCTCCACATTCGACGGCACTAGTTAGCATTGTAGCATCAAGCGAACATATGCTATTTAGTTACTTGTTAAAAAAAAGATGTGTTTAGGTCTCACCTTCAATAGTGTGTAGCTAAAATTTGGTCTTACGTTTAACAATATATTTTTAGCTAGTTTGAATTATCTCATGGGATGCGACAAAATGTCTTTTGTTTGAATTGCAGAGATCGCTCCAGCCTGGAGCTAACTCCACGCCCTCCAACTCAAATGGCAAAACCGCTCGAACTTGCTGATTAGCTCGCTCTGTCATGTGACATCGGAAGCGCCTAAGTTTAGTTGCAATTGTTAGCGATGTTGCTTTAGCTTTTAGTGAAGTGTGTACCATGACGATATACAATGTTGAGTGGTCATATTATGTAAGTGACAACGCAGTCTGTAAATCACTCAGAACATGTGGTTAAATATTTTGTTTTGAGACGTTGGAGCTGCTTCGAATTCAAAATCGGGCAACATTTTTCAAATATCTCTCCTGCAACACTTTCCGGATGTGCGTAGTTCTCTTTCTTGCTTTATTTTGCAGTTGGCAAACTAGGCATCTCTAGGTAGCGCGTTGTTGCCACCAACAGGACGTAATATAATTTTTAGGGGTATAAAAGGAATCTTAAAAAGGAAGTCAATTCAGGGAAAGTGTACTTTAGCAAAACTCAACTCACTCAAAATTTTCAAGTGTAAACAATTAACATGTAGCTCAGACAATTCCCCAAACCATATTTTTCATGTATATCTTTACTATAGCCTACTTTGAATAGGCTGAAGTACATGCTGATGTTTCCAACCCTTCCGTACATACAATATATATTATATTATAATATATATATATATATATATATATATATATATATATATATATATATATATATATATATATATATATATATATATATATATATACACACACACACACTAGCCTTTCAAAAAGCCATCAGTTACTAGGGCTTAAACATAGTCAGCACAGGTCTGCAGTGCTCTCTTGTGGTAATATCATGTATTAGATTGACATTGCACTATTTGGCAAAGAGAATGGGCCTGCTGGAGTGCATCCAGGTATATTGTATTTTCACACAATACTCACCCGAACAAAACTGAAGCAATTGCGTATGGTTGCATCCAAAATAAGTTGCCGGAAAATTAATGCAATGAATGAGTGAGTAAAGAACAATCTGGGTGGATATAGGTTACTACCGCAATGTCAGCTTCTCTGAATTTTGTCTGCTACAGTATGAGTCAGGTATTATTAAAATATACATTTTCCAAAGTATATCTTAAGGCTTTGTAATATTTAAAATACTAAGAATAACTCAATACGACACAATCTAGTAATTTTAACTAAAAGAAAAAGAAGAGTTGTACCTCATTGTGATCTTCTTTACAGTAACTATTTGTAAATAGTATCCCTACACTATCTACCAAAAGGTTAGGTACAGGTTAAAGAGAGAGAGAGAGACAGGAGGAAGCTGGAAGGAAGGAAGCTTCAAGGAAGCTGGAAACTGCCTTTACATGGCAGAAATGGAATGTAAGGAGCTCTAGGCAAATGGCATGTGCTGAGTGTATTAAGAAAAAGAGTAACAGATAATAGTGGGAAAGAGAGAGAGTGGCTGAAAGTGTCAGAGGATCAGACTGGGAACTTAAGACTCTAGAGGCTGTGTAGAACCCGCTGGCTGCTCATATCACCCCCAACTCCTTCTTGTGTGCTTTGCCATGGTTACCAGACAGTGTTACCAATGCAGCCAGTTAATGTGTTTTCAGCAGCAGCGGCGAGCTGGGTACTAATGTGTCGCAGTCTTTCTACAGAAGCACAATATATGTCAACCGTTCTATGATACACCAACATAGACAGAGACCTACGGTCCACTAACCACTCCTAGCTGAATATTGTCAGGTCAAGAATTCATAGGAAAAAACACTTTGCAATTTGCTTGTTGAGGTCATGTTGGACTTGCGGGAAGCTGTCCCTATTTGTTCTATGGTGCTTGATTAATTGGAACTTGTGACATTTAAAATATACTGGCATCAAGTTTGATCAGAGGCATATTTGATGAACAACAAAGATTGCTTGATTTGTTTTTCCTTTTGAATTTATTTATATACAGTATAATTAACAACATATTGACGTGTCAAAATAATTTATTGTAAGCATGACATTATATACAGGGCAAAAACTTCACAAATAGTTCTTTATTGCTGGCAACACTTTCAGAAATAAATGTAGTTATAGTCCTGTGCCACTTGGAGACTTTGTCTTGAAGAATACTTTGTGACCTCTAGCCATCTCTTCATTTGGCCATATTATTGGTCAGGACACAAAGACAGCCAGAAGGGATTACTCTGTTCTGAGTAAACAATGTAATAATTTTGTTTGTATGATGTTTGAAAGGAGATGCAGATTCTGACGAGCCTTGCCCTGAGACGAAAATGGCCTTCTCCTACGTGAACTTTTAATGTAAAGGTAATTTTTCTTTTGTTGCTTCTCTGGCTATGACTAATTTCCTGTTTGTGGATGTATAATTGCAAATCTTCCTTGTGTTTTTGTCCACCATAGGACAGACTGTGCATCTTGTTGTGTATGCATGCACCCTGGTTCCCAAGGACCTCACCTGTGACCTTAAATCATCACAGGTTAAGGGTCTCAGGGACAATGAAGCATACCTTAATTTATGTCTGAAAAGGGAAATTTGTGAATATATTCTTGACAAATACTAGATTCAAACAATGCATTACAAGCATGCTACTACTGGTTGAAAATAAAGTTTAATTTAACATGGAAACCTTCTACATGTCATCATACCAAAGACAATATTTAAAAGTATTTTGCTGATACTTACTCCAGCAAGCATAGCAAAGGTGGTAACATTTCTTTAAATCTGTATGGTTACCACACAAATCTTGTTATGCTGTTGTTGTAGATGTGGTCCGTCACCTCTATTTAAAAATGGCTCGTCTTCAACCCTCCAAACATGGCTCCCTGGAAAATGAGGACAAGGCTTATAAAACATTTTCTTTTTTTTTCTTCTTTTTTTTTACAGCAGGACACTTTTTTTTTAGGTAAGATAAATGCAATGCTTGTCCACATTTAATTAGCAACAAATAGTCCATCTGTCCCGCTAAGAATTCCAAAACACTTGGTCAATACACTTGGTTTATGTTTTCATTTTCCCTCTAATAATACAGACAAAGAAAATGCTCAAGCCATTATCATGGGTACATATAATATCATGCTGCGGAAATGAAAAGTACATGCAGTCACCAAGATTCACTGCATAGCTGGCAATGACCACATCTCAGAAGCCTTTTTTCTGCACTCTTAGTTTGTTGAATTTGTTCCTTAACTTAACACACGTGAGCTACCCTCCACCCCAATTTACTTATCCTATGTAACCTGACATCAGCTCTCCATCAAAATCTGCATCAAAGACTCTCCCCTTAGCTGGTCATGAACAAACCGGAAAAGATGAAAAAGATTAGAACTTGAAGATGCACACACAATCATGTGCAATATGATGCATCAAAAGAAAGAAGTGCCTATAGGAACACACATTTACTTGACATCAGCACACTCACTTGAAAAAACACATTGTATTATTCTCAGAACATTTCATATCAAACGCAGTTAGGTAAACTAATCAAGAAATATATATGCTACATGTACTGTCAATACCTTTTATGGCCTTTTTGATTTACCATGCATCTAAAAAATTCAATATGAATATAATACATCAAGGCTACAGTGTGCACTTGCATGTGCCAAAAAGAAAAGTACTTAATAAAGGCACGCATATCGTTTAGCCTGCAACGTCTGTGCGCGCAATTAAACTCACTGTTCCTTTTCCCTTTGTCTCTCTGCTTACAAATGTGTCGCTTGTCCCAGTTTTATGGACTCCTCCTCTTTTCTCCAAAGCAAACAGCAAAAGAGAACGATGGATGAGCAACAGGGATGAGTGCGGATAACAAAATATAATTGTAATAAAATGCATGTGAGTGAAGATAAGAAGAAACATGGCGGACAGAAGAAGTGGCAGATTGGTCTCTTCTTGCTTTTCGGTTTGAACTCACCACTGCGGCTTTTGCTGATTTAGTTTTTATGTTTCTTGATTTAACACATGCTCACAAACATGTGACACTCTAAATATAAGAAATCCCACACATAAGTGCACAATATTCAGTCAATGTGCACAAGTTCTCTTACGCACTGTCTAGGTGACTTATTGATAATTTCCCCTGAAATAAGGACAATTAATCCGTGGGTAAAAGAAAGTAAAGCGTTACAAACCCTAACCTGCCTCATCCTCTTCCAGTTTTTCAAGAGCTGTAAGCGACGGTAATACACAAAGGATCTTGCCGCTCTCTTCCCCTATCTCGCCCTTTATATCACTCTTTTTGTCTCTCCAATTCTTTTCTCCCTCTCACAGGCTCGAGATGTGCCTGTCTGGTGGCTGTCTGCCTCTGCCAAGTCACATCACTAATTCTCCAGGCGATTAAAGTCCAAGCAGGCAGTGTCTAGGAAGCAGGTAGGCTGAAGACACAACACACACACACACACACACACACACACACACACACACACACACACCTACAAACAATTGAATTGGTTCTAGGATCTGCTGCTGTACTAACACCACATCTTCTCCCAACCCCCAAACAACCACCAGCAGCACCTTTATCTATGAACCCCCTACCCTCATAAATCTGTGTCACCTACATCTATTACGCAAACACACACACACACACTTGCAAGCATACGGTGCTGTCTCTCTTTCTTCCTCTATTTGCTTGCCGACTCTCTATCACAGTGTGCCCGCCTCTTTTACTCTGTCTATCACCCCTATTCCCCTCTTCAATTCTACCGTCCTCCATCAGTTCCGTCTCTGTCCTCCTCCTCCTCTTTTCCCCTCTAACCCTTGAAGGGTTTTTTCTAGGCGTGACGTCCTGTCTCGCCCCTTTTGCAGCCTATGTACATGTGTGTGCTCGTGCACTGCTGATCTCATGCATCTGGAAGAAAAAATGTGTGCGTGTGCGTGTGCATGTGTTGGTGTGCGAGACCGAGGGAGGGAGGGGTGGATGGAGAGCAGCAGAGGATAAAGCAGACAGACACTAAGGCTGAGGATTTCACACAGCATGGAGATCAAATGTACAGTCATCCCAAAGGTGAATGACTCCCCAGCCATGCATCCTGACAGTTACACTGGACTTTCACCTTCTATTAAAATAGATTCTCTTTCTCAGGTGCCTCCAAAACCCATATTTAACAATAGACTGTAGATTTTGCATACCTCTATATTTACCAAGTTTCAAACAAGTGACCTGCATCTGTGGGTTACTGAATGGCTTTTAAAAATATGCAATAGTAATTCAAATTGAATAATACATCAATAGCATAGATCCAATACTTTTACCCATGGTAAACCATAAACTCTTCTAACTAATGAAAGAAAGTGGGTTTTTAGAGTATTTGACTATCATGGACATTGTCTGTTGCATCGACTGGAGCATAATGGGGACTTTTCTTTGTGCGCGTAAGGAAAAGAGCAGCGTCGGAGAGGGATTGCTGATATGTGCTCTTTTTTGCTTCCCTACTGGAGCTGTGCAACGCAATGCGGATCCTGGCTGTCTGAGCCACTAGCCAGACACGCTGGGGGACTAGGGGGGATTGGGGGAGGAGAGGGAGAGGCAGAAGTGGGGGAGTTCACCTACAGCTCAATGCTCCAGAACATATTGATAATAATGGCTAGGCATATTGTAGCACCTCCCGCACAACTAGACTTATTCAGATAGCAAACCCATTAGCTTTAGTCCGCCCCCCCCCCCCTTTTTTTTAAAAGTCCTATATTAAAAGCAATATAATAAATGTGTCGTTGTTAATAATGTGTTGCACTTAAGTCCAAATTACCATTACATGTTGTGGGTTGCACAATGATAGATGATAATATTATAAAAATTAAACCAAGCCAGGAATAATGATCTGTTTCTGCTCAGCAATCAAATATGAACACCACCACTTTCTACACAAAAAAAGCTTGCTGTATTGTTATAAGGATTTCCCTGTGTGTAGGGTTGTGATGTAAATGCAGTGTGTTGCTTTTGATGTCAAAACATTCTAATTGAATTACAAAGGATCTAATGACATTGCACATCTATATTTATTTTAAGCAATATTATAATAACATTAATACTATTAAGTTCATCCATAGTTATCAAAGTTGTAGAACTTAAATCGAATTGATGACCAAACAGAATATCACAGTGACATTTTTGTTCCTATCCATTGCTTTTTCCTGTCTCTCTCAATCAATCACATTGGTATTTTTTAGTTCTTTCTCTTTAAAAACTAAACAAAGCACAAAGGTGTTGATAGAGATATGAAAATAACAATTTCCCCCCAAATGCTAGTCTAATAGTACTTTTTAAAGATCGTCTGTAGGGTCTTTATACATACCATGGAATCAGAGACCATTGTTGTTCGAACAGGGACTGACGTTTAGGTGTCACCGCAAGGAAAGCTAGAAGGTTGTACAGTTATCTCCAGTCTGTTTATTATGCGAAACCATACAACCAACTACCTCACACTGCAGAGCACTCCAAGAGCAGGATCACTGTTGTTGTGTCTTGTATGGCCAAAGTTGCTCTAAGGCCCAATATCATGCAAACAAATAGACTAGGTTTGGGTTTAACTTACTGGCAATGACTCTCTGTACATCGCCTTGACTTTTTACCAACATAATTCTCTATATAATAATGTAACAACTACAATAAAAATACATTGCATACTGTAAACACCATTTCAAGATATATACATGAAAAGTACCTGTGTAACTATTGATGCTCTCTACATTTTTGTGTTGTCTCCCTCTTGTGGATGTGAACCAAACATCAACCCCCCCCCCCAACCCCCCACCACCTACACTCCCCCATTCACTGTCTACAGGACTTTACCTGCAATTAACTTTGGTCTGAACTCTTTTCACATACAGTGACATCTTAACATTCACAGATAATTGAGATATTTGTTTTCAAAAACCAGAAGTGAAGTAACTAGATGAACTAACTTCTTTTCATTAACTTTACATTACATGAATTTACCTGAGGTCAGTCATTTCATTCACATCCCAATTTATTCCAAAGGATGGCCAGAACTAATTATTAAAATGCAGTCATGCAAACATATGAAGATACCTTCAGATTTGCACTTTGAATTTTTTTTACACAATTTCAAAGGAAACCATCCTTGAACTTTTGTAAGGCTTGCGTGCACTCAACACTTTTATTCAAAACGAATCAATTTTGATCCCTTCCATGAAACGTTTTATAAAAACATATATTCTTCTACAAACTGAGCAACAGTTTGCAATGAGCAGATCAATTGTCTGTTGTAATCAGTCAGTGGTGGTATTTTGACTTCCTCTTTTATGCCTCAAGGACTCGATTACCTATTAGCGGCACAGCTTAGCTGTTTGACCCCAATTTAGCTTGATTAATGGACCAAAAACACAACCGTTAGATCTGCGTTGACAAAGGCTTTGCTGGTATTTACAAATTATGTTTGTCTGTTTAAATGGCTAATATAGTCCCCTCGTATGAGTAATAAGGCAAGTTGGCACTAACAATACTTATTAATCAAGAGATGCGTTCATAATCTTAAATCACTTTTTTATGCTTGCATGACCCAATTCACTTTGCAACTCTTTGTTTCATTTTTCTGTTAAACGTTAAACCCTACCCATGGTCTGCTCTCCATTTTCTTTTTATTTCTCTCCTATGGGTTTTGTCCTTTATCACCAAACACAATTTCATTTTATTTACCATTTAAAGTATTTTTCAAACAATCCTTCCCATCATAACCCCTGCATCACCCTGTATCCACTTGATTTCACTCCACCCCTTTTAAAATCTGTTTCTGCATTCTATTTGCAGTCAAATCACGCATGAATGCAGCATGGCTGTGCCAATGCCAGCTCTCTGCCAGTATGCTGGTGTGTGTTTGTTTGCCACTGCCAGTCTGGTGGGAAGCCCCAGTGCTGGATGTCAGGGTGTTGGATGAGGCCCAGTTCATTTAGGATCAGTTAAAGCTTTGTGTGGATTATCAATCAGTGTGTTGATAGAGAAAAATAAAATGTGTTAAGTTAACTACTATGCGTGGACTGAGGCAAAAATGTAAATTTTCAGGGAGTGATATGTTTGGCTATTCCCAACTGATTTTAAGGTACAGGAATTTAAATATGGCACCGCTTAGGACCAGCGAGTAAGTGATAGTCAGACTGTGAGGCTATTTGAAGTAGTTGTGCTGCAATGTACATACTGTATTGTTAACTACAGGGATAGTTTCTGTCAAAATTAAATGAAAGATGTCACTCCTTGTTGAAACAGCAGCCCATTAGAACTAAGGGATAGAGAAACAGAGAGTGCTTCGGAGAGCAGTGAAATTGTGAAAAGATCACATTCATGTTGTCCAGCGCAACACCTCTTTTATACCATTTAAAATAGTTATTTATCCCAGAGGTCAAGAAAGAGATACAAAATAATCCGAATGGGAATGTAAATTATTTCAAGACGGACATCTTTCTTCAGGTTGAAAGCTACGATTACTAAGTACTGTGCTCAGTTGAAAGATCCACCACTGACGCTTTAAAAGTCACATCTTCTAACTGGTTTAGCTGGCAGACTGTAACTGCAGCAATGCATTGATAGCCAAAATACATAGGGAAGGAAATCTGCCCAACAACCAATGGAATTGTTCAGAAGAGTCTTGAAACCAATCGAGACAGTCCTCGTTCAACCAATAAAGCAGATTGATGCAGGTTCAAGGGTTACTTATGCTGAGGCCGGTGGAAGAAAAAACCACACGGTACAAAAGTGTGCTAATTCATTACTCCTTTATGTCTATAGGGCTTATGAGGGTAGGGTTATGTGAGTGTTGGGAGATAAGGAAGAGGCTGGAAAGAGATATATTCCGCTCTCAGGATTCCTATTCAGTCCTGTGTCCTCTTCCAACCTGGGTCTGGTTCCCATTGTAGGAGCTGTGAGAGAAAACTTTCTTTCCCTCTTCAACCAGATGACATCTCAATCCCAGGCCAGGATAAGTATATGCTACTCCCAGACCATTAATTATAAGCTCTGTCTAGATAGACCAAGCTGCTCTTGAAATTGCTGCGAACCCCCTTTTCTCTCTACCAATACCTTATTTACAAAAGGCAGCAAAAAAGATGTTTCCATGGGAACACTCAGCCAAGCAACCTCAATGGCTTGGCAAGATGCCCAGCGGTTGCTAGGGCACCGTTGTCAGTGGCTATTGGTTTGTGTGTGCCAATCCTGTGTATGTGTGAGTACATGTGTAGGTGTGTGTGTGCCGTGAACTGGAGCTGCCAGGGGAGGAACATGCAGAAAAAGAAATAATGCAACAATACAATATTCACATATACTATTAGAAGTATTTGATACAGTTGGAAATGTTTTTAGAAATTTTACTTTTAATAGACGCTACTTATTTGAGACATACTGTAGTACATATATTTGGCCACACCGTCTAATTGTCATATTGTTGGGGTGCGATGTTAATCTTTGTTAATATTTAAGTTTTTGGGGAGCAATAAAAAAAGGAAAAGACCAAAACGTAAAAAACTAGTTGAAAGAGCAAGAAGTGTTAACTCACTGCCAGAGTCTGGTCTAACATTTTTCCTGCGGTTCGTCCATACTGGGGAGTTTCCATGGATGACCACAGCATTCCTGAAATCAACAGAGGATTGGCCTGATTATTATCACCAAACACTGCAGGACACTATCGAAACAGCATTGCCTGTACGTCAATTGTCCTTTGCTGACTGTGTACACTCTCATCTTGGAGTGCAGCATATACAGTATATTATGCTTGATGGAGAATTAACTTCTCATTGAGCCAACATTGAACTAGGGGATGAATTGGTTGACAATACAATAATACAAAAACCAACACACTTTCTATTATGAATAAAAATGATTGATAGCAACATAACATGAGATAGAAGTGTTGTATCATCGACAACAAATATGAAATAAGTGTACAGGCACAGACAAAATGGTTAAAACAATAGTGTAATTTCAATATACACAGGATTGAAAGTATTAGTGGGCCATCCATGACTGAATTGAAAGCATTAGTGTGCCAAACAAATGCAATAATTATGACAAACAGCACCGGGAGACAAAATGCTGGAGATACATTGCATGCAGTGTATAAGTTTGTGTGTCTGTCCATTCCCCATGCTGTGTATACTGTACGGTGGTCTTTCCTGGTCACTGCCTCTTTTGGAAGAAAGCTAGTGGGTGCGGTGCACTTTATCCTTTGAGGAAGCGGGCCTCTTCTCCCTTTCAGTTGCCATGGCTTTAAATTTTAGCCATGGCAGTATTAGTCTGACTGAGCCCAGCATGGCCTTTAAGGAGGTCAGAGGGCAGGCCAAACAGTCTGGTGTCATGGTAACTTTCAGGCAACCAACTACAGACCCTTGGGGTGTTAGTAATCAGGGTAGCCCATCTATTAGATGTGTCACAAAAAATCATTACTTTGTTGTACAAAGAAGGTAGAAGAAAGGTCTGTCAAGGAACGTACATTTTACTGAAATAATTCTATTTCATGCTTTATTTAATTTTACATATTGCATATTTTATTAATTTCAATACCTTATTTCTCTATGCATGCTCTTCGTTAGACAATGGAAAGCCATAACCTTTACTTTGGACTTTGTAACTGCTCTGTAATTGTGTTCCACATCAGGTCTGACTCTCTGATTTCATTTAATTTCTGAGATGTTGGATCAATATTGAAATTGGTCTGGTGCCTGTTGGTTTAGGGAGCGACGTCTCAAAGCCACTTTGCACTCTAAAATGTCCTGACCGCAGATAACTTTTGAGTGCACGTGTTTTCTGTCAACATGCATTCTATTTACATTCAAAGCAATCTAGAAATGAAAAGCTTAAGGTGTCTTCTAGCCTTGCATGCCTTGACGCAGGACACACATGCCTTGTATAAGCGAGTGTATTTTCGCCTCTGTGAGTGTGTGTTTGTGTGTGTCCTTGTGTTTGTTCAATGCGGCAAAGGGTGAAGCGGCAGATCAATAGGAAACAAATTAATTCAGATCAATACTAAGCCATGCTAGGGAGAGTGGAGGAGCGAGTGAAAGGGAAGAAAGGGGGTAAAGAAGTAGGAGGGAGAGCGTGTTAGCGCCAACACTGGCCTAACTGTACACTGGGGAGGGACCACTCATCTCCAGAGCCAAACCTCAGTACTTATAGGTCAGTGACAGTGAAAAGGCAGGGCCAAGTAGGGACGACAGGAGAGCCAGCCCACACCAAGTAGATAGTCTAGCTCCTCTGCATTGGTATTGACATTCTGTTTCATATTAAGGAAGCAAGTGTAAAGAGAACTTCCCAGAGGAAAAATTCTACGTCTCATTGTCGTCTAGGAGCAATGAATTAGTTCTTAATTTTGTCTCATTTGTGCTCGTTTGTTTCTGACTTCTTGCTCCTAAAGGCCTCTTAGGAGCAAAAGAAGGGAAGTAAAAGAGAACTTGAACTTTTGAGACTTGGATGAGCTTTGAGTGAGATAAAAAATACTGGTCATAAATACTTGGAGATACAAATGAGACTCATTAGAAACAATTCTGAGAACTCCTTTACTGCTCAGTTTAAGACAAATGTGAGACTGCATGTCACTATTTCTACTGAGAGGATTTTGAGAGGTAAGAGACAAAGCTCAAAGTCTCATTTAAGTATCATACATGTCTCATTTGTGTCTAGGAGAAAAAAAAGAGACACTAATATATTTTTTTGGATTGGATTTTGCTTTCCTATGTGTTATACCAGCTAACTCTTTTGGCTTCTTTAAGGTTAAAAAAGTCTTAGTATCATTCGCTGATCGATTGTCCTTAGAGTAGACAAAGGCAGATGTGATGATGTTTGGGATGATAATCAGGAGTGGAGGTGGATCCCCTAGCCTTGACCCCTGACCTGTAGATGGTGACATCTGGCATCATTTGTGAGAAGCTGACACGTTGCAGCCCAAGACAGTTTGACCCTTTAACCTCCAGACTGCTTTGGGCTTAATTCACATCTCCTGGGTACCGCACATCACAACCTCTTTTGCTGACATCCTTGGTTTAACCAATTTCAGAATCCATGATATTATTATTATTACCACGTAGTAACATCACTGGAAACACACCATTAGGTCTACAATTTCGTACTGTACATTGGGGAGAAAAAAGGTTTGAAATTTTTTTGGCGTTGCAGTAGTCTTGGGTAATGGAAACAGGATTTATCTGCTTTGTGTCCACTTGATGGCAAGATGAAAGCATCAAGGGCCATCAAGGAGGCTATTGTGAACTTGACTTTGACGTTAAAGTGCCAAAAACAAATACAGGGGTCCTGGGCGTTTATGGTCCATGTTCTCCTTCCAGTAAAAAGTTATTGGGGACTCGACACCTAATTCAAACAAAGATGTGTTGGGATAGCATGCATCCAGGATTGGAACCAAATAATTTAGTAAGATCAGCATTACGCAAATGTAAATTCAACAACACTTATATTTTTATGTAGGCTACAACCCCTGAAAGTGACAGTAGGTTTGACTATTTTGATTTATGTTGGTGATAATAAAAAGACCTATTTATGTTTTTACGTGAGAGTACACTTATCTAAACAATTAGACTAAGTGAACTTATATACGAGCTATTCTTTGAAATGATCTGCCCTTCACTTGTGCATTGACACTAGATATGAATCATTCTCCCCAATGCATACAAAGACCATGAGGTCAGACAAGGAGCAAAAGCAGCCAGGGACTGCAGACTTTTGAGTGAATACATAACAGTGACGTACAAACCAGTGTAGGCAACAAGGAGCTGAGCAATCCTTCAGACACATCAGAACTGCTTACTTCAATCTTGTTAATATGGCACACTCATTTCCACTTTTAGTAACCCCCTCCCCCCATGCCCCCATACACACACACAATCACATCTAAGGTGGTGTCTCCGTGGAGGAAATAAGACAGCTAGATAGAGAAACATACCTCAGGCAATGATGTAGAAGTGCACTCAACAAAGCTGTCTGTTCAAAGAACGAGTCTGACGTCTCAATCTTAGCTTTCCCTCCTTGCTCTCTCCTATCTCACATCACTGTCACTTTCTCTCTCTCTCTCTCTCTTGACCCTTCCCTTTGTCCCCCAGAGCAGTGTTCTATCTCTGTGTTTCCATCTCGCCCTGTCTCTGATGTCTTCTGGTGTGTGCTGTTACCCAGGGGACCGCTCATGCCAGCGCTGCTGCCATCGCCACCCTACAGCTCGTTGAGGGGGCGGTAGAAGCAGAGGGGCCTCTGTCTGTGACGTCACCAGTCTTTCCTATTACTCACGTCTCACCTCCCCTCACTGTCTGACACTGCCGCTGCAGTGGGGACCGCGGGGCAGTGGCATGGACCACACAAACATGGTGATAATTCACCCACCAATGCGTGCGTTACTTTGGTATGGACAAACCAATACACGGTTAAGGGGTTTGTCCCTCAGACCATTTCTGAGAGTCCTTTTTGTGTTGCCGACCTAGTAGCTTCCTATGAGTGAGGTAAGGGCCGTGGAGGCACTACATGTGCATTGGAGGTGATACGCTTCTATTTGGTAAGCGTGTTTGTGAGCTTCAGAGTGTATCAAATCCACCTGTCTGCCATAGGGTAGAAGAACAAACTTGTCATTCACAATATCGGCCAATCAGAAAGGGAGTCTCTGCGGGTGCATAAAAAGGAGAGAATCACAGCTGTGCATTACTTCACTGATGAGTACAGACAGCTAGTATGAAGTCCTACAGCCCATTTGGGAACACACCTTATAAATCATACATGGCCCCAAGCACTAGGCCAGGATGCTATGCGATGCACTGCATTAATAACAAGCATGCATGCATAGAAGGCCATATCCACACGTATTTACACATAACATACAGAGACATATTCCATCTCTCCTACACACCCTTCCTCCCTCCCCCACCCCTCAAAACACCTCAGGCACTGAACTCTGTGTGCCAAAAGAAAAGAGAAAGAGAGAGAGAATAACGTTGAAGAATAACGAAATAATGTCGAGGATAGTAGGACGGAATTATTCATATTTAAAAGGGAAAATATGTAAAAAAAATAAAAAAATAAAAAGGAAGAGGTTTGTCGACAAAGAGATAGATCAAGAGAACAGGGCGGAAGGAAAAAATGCAGAAAGTAGGACAGTGAAACACGACGGGAGTGAAAGCCAGGAAAAGCAGACAGACAAGGATAGAGTACCCGTGAAAGTGAGAGGGACAAGAGAGGGTTTTAGAGAGAGAGAGAGACAGAGAGAGAGAGAGAAACATAGAGAGAATGTAACAGAGAGAGAGAGAAACAGAGAGACCGAGAGAGAGAGACAGGCACATGCTAAAATAAGAGGCAGACTCTTGTCAGCGCTGTGACCTACTCACGCAAGACTGAGGAATTCTCCCCATCGACCCGGACACATTCCTCTGGCCAACAGACATTAACCCATGCCACGCCGCCATATTGGATGGAGCAGCTAAGCCAGCGTGGTGAGCCTTTCTTTGTGGCGAACTCGACCCACTCCTAACCCACGGTCAACGGCCTATGCTCTAATCATGCTCGCCCTCGGTGGTAAAGCAGTAACAAAAACATATTTAAATAAACGGCATGCCTTACTGGACTTGCATGTGCATGCGGCACAGCAAACGCAAGGTGTGCCAATACCTGGATAAGAAGGACTCTATTGTGCTTTCAAAGCAGAATGTCACTCATGTTTTGCTGCTATCTTGCTGCCTCCACATTAGGATAGCCAAGGAGGAGGAGGGTCACATTTGGTTGAAAGTTGAAATATGAACGGTTGTGTGCTGTAAGGTGATTATTACCCCTCCGTGCTTTCCCTCACTTGTAACCAGACCACTGACTTTGCACCAACACAGGCTGGGTGACCAGGATGTGACCAGCAGCTGACCCCTTCCACTTCTCACTCAGAAGTCATCCCTACAAATAAGGCATTGTAGTGGCTAAAATAAGTCTGTGCAACATGAAAAGACTACATCAGCTTCGCTCAATTGTGTAGGCCTAGCGTGCCACTCTGTGAATCCTACAAGGATGACTCAGTGAATTGTAATTCTATTATTCAGGTGGTGCCAAAAATGCCAACATTTCTGGTCAAGTGCTGCTGAATGCTGAGGAAAATTCAAAGTATAATTAAGAAATCCTTACCGTTTCGTGTCTTAGAGAAAAACAGTCCATTCTTAGACCTAAAAAGAAACAAATGTAGCCTACTCAGTAGTATTTTTTTGCAAAATGAAAAATTTTAGGCAAATTTTGTATGACAACATGCAATTTAGCAATTCATGTTTTCAGTAAACATCAATTGCTTCCAAGTATGTGTCTAAGCTGTTTTATTATTCAGTAGTTATGTTTCAATTGAACATGGTCACTCATCAAATTAATGCTACTCCTGATCAAGCTTGTCGTTATTTGTGGTGTGAGGGGAGGAGCGGATTCAAGCTCTTATACACCATGCATAGGAATTCCTGAGGTTGCCCAGACCATGAATATGTGCTGTGGTTGGTCATCATCCATTATGGATGAGAAACACAAGAGATTCCCAATGGAATGCCAGTGGTAGAGGAATAACCTCTATGTTCTCTCAGAGCAGTGTTTAGACCTAATAGGGCCATTCACCTGCATTGATGTATACAATCATTCTCAAAATCATGCTTAGGACAGAATAAATTCATCCTAGTGCACTGCTCATTCGGCATACGTCAAAGCCAATGCCTTAGTATATACTGATTACAGATTACATATGAAGTATAACATATGAAACACACAAATCCTGAAGTACAGTGGCAAATGGAAGATTCCTTCAGACCCCAAAATAACTTCCTTTCTTGGTAACATATTGGAGGGAATGTTCTTGGTATTATTCCACCTAGGTGTGAGGCCCATCTGTAACATGGTTTCTGTATTCCTGTATTTTGACTGTCATGCCGTTTTCCGTCACTTTGAAGCCCAGGTATTTGGGGGCAATTTGATCTGAGTTTGATGCCATGTGCAGACCCATAGCAGTGATCACGAGCCCACACCCCCATCCGGCTAAGCCATAGTTATGTAAGATTACATAACAGAGTGTGTATGAGTGTGTCATTTTTCCTAACACCATGGTCCCAACACTGCCCTTATCTTTGGATTGAAAAATCTTTTAAGATTTTCTTTTTAATTAAATCATTCAAAGCTCAATTGCAGCACATTTGATAAACAAACACGTTCAATGCAAGGCAGCAATAGAAGTCTGTAGATGCAATCTCAAACCTTCGCCTCATGTGAACTTTAACATCAAAGAGATTTCCTTACAGGCTTTAGAAAGACTGGGAGAGGTCGTAGATAGGTCAAGTCTGGGCCGCTGCTAAAAGAAGAGCTATGCCGCAGCAGCTCGTCTGTCACAGAATATATGTATAAATACGAAATGCTGTTTATCAAATAATTGTGGTTCAACATTGGGAGTTAATAAAGTCATTGCATGCACATTAATCCCACCACTAGCTGCAAAATATTATTAGGGAATTAGGTCAGTAACTGTAATGAAGCTGTGACGGCCTCCGTTACTGTCCTGCTTATGGTTTGAGCCCTGAATGGATCAGGATCAGTACATGACATGCAGATCGAGGAAGCTGCAGTCTGTGACTGTGGAAGACTATTATGTAGCACTTTTTTAATGCCGGCAACATTTAAAAGAAGTGTATGACCTTGACACATAGACTGCAGAATAACCAATTTGATTTAAAAGGAATGCCTTTAGCCACAATATAAGTGTTGAAATGTCCCCTGTTCTATGGTAGTCCACATTGGGACCGACTGTATTCCAAGATGTTGAACATAACATACCACTCATTCTTCCTCCAATCTAAAAACCACAAGAAGTTTTATCTTTACCATGAACACACACACACATGCAAAAACCCAGGCCATACTTCAGGAACAAACTGCATAGAGGCAGACACAACGGATCATGAGCCATCCCTCCGCACCCCCACCAAGCACTGCAGCTACTGTAGAAGAATCTGCCCCATAGGTGCAAAGCCCGGCACGAACTAACACAGAGAGCAAGATACAGAGATCAGAGACAGAAGATTACTTAAGGCTATTTAAGTCAAAGTCCTAATAGGAGGTTGATAATAGACAGAAGTGGGAAGGGAAAGGGGATATCCTAAGTGTGACAATGTACATGTAGAGAGGAAGGGGCTTGTCACTTTTAATTGGAGAGCCTATTAACAGACAAATGTGGATCTGAGCAATGTTACGTGCATTATTTATCAGTATAACATTTTCAGATATATAATATTACTGTAATGCATAATTAATACATAGTCTTTTAAGAACGCAAGATACTATTTTCTTTTCTTCTTATGTTATTCCGACTTCTCCGATATAGATCACTTGATGGCTATACCGGCAAAATACATTTTGATTTGTGGGTTTTCTCTATCTACAGACGGGCAGATGGTTTAACAAGTACCCGGATGAACGGCTGGAAAAAGGTGTAGAAAAGGGAAGATACCCAGGAGGAGCAAATAACAGAAAGAGATATTGGGTAACATCCAGACGATTGTTCATTAGAATATTGCAACTAAAAAGCTCATCAGCGATCCGCAGACATGCATCCATTGACACGTAACGTACAACTTTGCACAATCATGCCGTTGAAATGCAACGTGAAATGTGATCATGCCAAACCCCACGCATGCGTATGGAATCAAATCGAGTGACCCACCACCACCACCCCTCACTCCATAACACCCCCATTGCGTGCGCACACGCACACACAATCACACACACACACACACACACACACACACACACACACACACGCACGCACACACACACACACACACACACACACACACACACACACACACAGTAGTCTTCTCTTGCTAGCAATCTAATATCTGAGCCCCAAACCAGGCTACTCTGAAAACTCCTCTAAATGATTCCATAAGTATTTTTTTTTTATGGAAGCAAGCGGCAGAGATAACACAGACTGTGGAGCAGCAAGAAGACAGCAGGCATGCAAGTTAAGGAAGGAGGAAGGGTACAGACAGAGGTGGAGAATTAGGATCCCCGGGGACAATTTTCAATCGCAAAAAAGACAATTGGAAAAATAAAGCCGGCGATGAAGGCGGGATGAAGAGAAAAGTCTACAGGCTGTAAAAACAGAAATACGAACAATAAATACATAAACACGTACCCACTGATGAAAGAGAGGTCTAACAAATTACCCATAACAATGAAAAAGAAAATAACAAAGTACTAGAATAGGTTTTCCGATGGGCTATTTTCTTTTAATTTAGTAGTTATATTTTTTCATGACTATTTTCCCGCGATTTTGCTGATTCCTATCCAGCCGTGCCTCCTCCAAGTCTTACCCCTTTGGGTCCCCCTTCTCCTCGCCCCCTCCTATATTTCTTGCTAGTGCCGGTACTCCTTCTCCTACCTACCTCTTTTTCTTTCACTCCCCCACGGAGCATGCTCTCCATTTTCTCCTTTTTCTTGGCTGTCCCGTTTATCTGTCCATTCCGCGGCCATTCTCTTCATCTTTTGTCGTCCCTCATTTCACATTCGCTATACAGTCGTTTTTGTCTGAGATCCCAACCTAAGTTGGGGAGCAGGAAGAAGGCATAAAAAGTACAAAATAATTGGAGGAAGGAGTGAATGCATCATTTACTGGCATGTAGTCTAAAGCATGGACAATCCAGGCCTGCCTTTCTCCGAGGCGCTGAGCAGAAATGGGGTGAAGCAGGTCACATGTCTCTGAGCATGAGGCAAAAGCCAAAAGCAAGCAGAGCAATAAAAAAAAAAGCGAGCCCAAAAAACGGAGCCTGTGGCTCATTGCGGTCATGGTGAAAGTGGATTGTTAAGCGCGAATGAGGGAAGAAGTCAGCCTGTGAGTGTGAGAGTGTGTGTCTGCATGTGTGTGCCTGCGTGAGAGGAGGTGGGAGGGGAGAGACGAGAGAGCAAGCAAGAGAGAAAGACTGGGGTTCGTGTAGAAATATCCAAGAGGGAGGGATAGAGGAGGAGTGTGTCAGCGAGGATAGGGAAATGTAGGGGGCTCACTCTCTCCGAGTTGGATTTTTGTACTTTCATTTTTTTCTTCATTTCAAAGCTAGGACCCTTTTGCAGAGGGAGAGAAAGCAGCAGAGGAGAGAACGGCGGTGCTTTGTCTCGTGTCCCTGCCTCCTTTCCCTGTTTAATCTGTCTCTTCTGTTTAGCCCATTTTCTACACGTGCACTTGAACTCCAAATGCTATCTGCTTTCCCCTCCCCTTTCCCTCTTTTCCATTTACTCGGTGTTTCTCTTCCTATCTTTCTCCTAGACAGCAGCTTGAAATAGTGCTCTTAGGCTAAAAGCGAGAGGGAGGAAAAAGGAGAGGGTGAGGGGGACAAAAAAGGGGAGATGTTGAGAGGGGGAGGGGAAGAGGCTTAGAAGGGTTGATTCAGAGCTGAGGGTGTCTGTGTGTGCACACATGCCTGCATTTCAAGTACAGGCTACGATTCAAATGATCAGTGCAAGTATTTTTAAATTTGCATTACTGTTCAGTGAACGCAATAGTCAGGCTAATGCAACAGTAATATATTTGTTAAAAAAATTGGATTTCAGTTGAAAGAACAACACTAGAAAACCACCTACTTTGTCCAATAGGTGCTGTACAACAATGAACATCCCATTTACTTTTGAACTAGTACATTTAAAATGATGTCTGACACATTGCCTTTATGGCCTTTGTAATACAGAAATTAAAGTTACAATATTTGTAACAAAATACTATTCAATTATATTGGTCTTATCTATAAAATCAAAACACCTTATGCAGCAACTTCACCAGCATTGCTAGTTAAGCATAACGCATAGAGTGCAAATAGTAAAATTATTTGGTGAAAGTTAAGGTCAAGAGCTTGAACATATACAGTAATTCTGAAATGTATCAGACTCTTGGTCTAACTGTACATGGGTATTTAATGTATTTATTATATAGTTATAGTCTTTTTTTCAGGTGTGGGCCTATGCTTGGGATTAAGCATAGTGACAGATATTTTCCTAACTTGCCTCTAAATGCTACCTACAAACAAGTGCTTCTTTTGATGTCATCTACATTTCTCCCCTTGCCTTTAGCAATAGTTCATAAGAATTCAGGAGGGGACTGTACTCCGAAACTAGAGAAGAATGACATTGTTGGGAAATTACTTAAACAAGCCTGCCATCTCCTGGTGTTGAACAACTCGCATAGCAAAGTTTGTCCTGAATAAAATGATGCAGTTGCATATTGAAAACGGCATCATTTTTCGACTAGACTTTCTCCTATGTGGCTACTATATGTAACATTCACTGCAAAACAAATGTGAAAGTATATACAAAAATAAATAATAATAAATAACCTTATGGTGTTGGTGCACTAAATCACCACATTTAGTTTGCGTTTAGACCGAATATCCGTTAACTGATTGCCGTCTCTTTTACCTCTACAGTCTACACTATTGCTAGTTTATCAGTAACCCCCCCCCCCCCCTCCCAATCATGTCCCACTTAATTTCAACCTGAATACATCCATTACTTGAAACGAGGCGTGTGATGTATAGAAATTGAGTTAAAACGTTTAAGTTTAGAAATTGTAGATAAAAAAAAGTTTTTACAAATAGAATAATTGCTAGAGAATATGTAACGACCTTTGGTTGCGAAAATAGATTTGGTCGATTTTTACAGGCGTATTATCGTAGTATTACCTTTGCCGAAGAACATAGAATTTGAATGTCACATTTCTATTCAGTGTCAAATTGAAAGCCGTTTACCAGTAATAGTAATAGTCTTCTAACGTCTAGACTGCTTTTCAAAAAAAAGAGTACGTTTGTAATCAAATAAATTAGCTAGCTACTACACTAGATACTGAAATAAATATCTCTTCAGTTCGCATGCAAGGGCAATTCTACTTCCACTCCAATCTCAATCAATTTAGTCCAATCACAGCAAATGTTAATTAACAGAGGGTGTGGTCAACTAAACCTAAAAGGGGTTGGACATTTTTGTTTAGTAAACAGCTTTTGTAAAATATATGTTTTGGTGTATACATGTTTTAATTTGTTTCCCATTAACCCACAAATTAACTGGATTAGAAATATATATTAAACCAGAGTAGGTGAACTTGAATATAGCTTTGCCTAATAAAAAATCAAAACTCTTCAGAATAATATTATTTATTATTTTGAACAAGAGCAAAGGCCAAACACATATATTTGGGCTTGGTGTATTGGATTTGAAATGAAACAACTACAACGGAATTTTAATTCAAGGGGTTGAACAAAAATATATGATTAAACATGTAGGAATTGTAGCTATTTTTATACAAACACTCCTCATTTCAGGGGCTCAAAAATAATTGGACAAATAAACATAACCCCAAGTAAAATGTTACTTTTCAATATTTTTGTTGAGAATCCCACAATCACCAAACGCTGGGTTTCCTCCATTGTGAAGGCCTTTACTGCAGCGGTCTTCAGTTGTTGCTTGTTTGTGGTCTGGATTTTGTCTTGAGCAAGTGAAATGCATATATTGCAGAATATTCCATTTTTGCTTTAAAAAACTCCTGGGTTGCTTTTGCAGTATGTTTTCGGTCATTGTCCATCTGTACTGTGAAGCGCCGTCCAATCAATATTTGGCTGAATCTGAGCAGAAAGTATATCCCTATACACTTCAGAATTCATCCGGCTGCTTCTGTCTTTGTCATCATCAATAAACACAAGTGACCCAGTGCCATGCATGCCCATGCCATCAACTGCCTCCAATGTTTTACTCTTTGGATCATGAAATTCTCCTCCAAACTTTCTTCTTCCCATCATTCTGGTACAGGTTGATTTATTCTGTCCAAAGAATTGTTCCAGAACTGAGGTGTTTTTTGGCAAAGTCAATTCTGGCCTTTCTATTTTTGAGGCTGATTAATGGTTTGCACCTTGTGGTGAATATTTACTCTCATGAAGTCTTCTCTTGATGGTAGACTTAGATACTGATACACCTACTTCCTGGAGAGTGTTCTTCACTTGAGTGGCTGTTGTGAAGGGGTTTTTCTTCACCATGGAAAGGATTCTGCGATCATCCACCACTGTTGTCTTCCGTGGACGTCCAGGCCTCTTTGAGTTCCCAAGCTCAACAGTGCATTTTTTTTTTCTCAGAATGTACCAAACTGTTGATTTGGCCACTCGTAACATTTCTGCTATCTCTCTGATGGATTTCTTCTTTTTTTTTCAGCCTATGGTCTGTTTCACCTCCATTGAGAGCACCGCATGTTGTGTGTTCACAGCAACAGCTTCCAAATGCAAACGCCACACCTGAATCAACTCCAGACCTTTTAACTGCTTAATTGATGACAGGTTAATGAGGGAAGAGCCCATGCAGCGTTGTTATTTTTTTTTTTTTTGCTGCCTTCTGAGTCAATTGTCCAATTACTTTTGGTCCCTTGAAAAAGAGGCGGCTACGTATTAAAGAGCTGTAATTCCTAAACCCTTGCTCCAATTTGGATGTGAATACTCTCAAATTACAGCTGAGAGTCTGCACTTTAAGCCCATATTGATTATATAATTGTATCCTGAATATGTTTTCGTAAACAGCTAAAATAACAAAACTTGTGTCATTGTCCAAATATTTTTGGGCCTAACTGTATTTATTGTTTCTGATATGTTTTCCAGCATGACCGGCCCACCACTTATACCTGTGTGGTGGTGTAGACATAATCAATATGGAGGTCATCGGAGCAAAGGGATACTCCCTGAATGTTTCTGTGTAGGCTCCAGAAATATTGCAAGAAAGGTTGTCCAAGCACTGCCAACCCTAAATACGGTGGGAATGGGCCCCATGCAGTGGGTGATGATGTGTCTATGAAACATTATAAATGTTTGCACAGGTATGTTTATTTTTATTCTCATCCATTGAGTAAGAGAATGCTCTTTAGTTACTGCCCATGGTGCTGGTGATCCAGTTATTGTACCGGCAGACACGAGCGTAGACACTAGGGTGTCCCACCATGGCACAATCGTAACCCCAGGAAACTACTCCCTGCAGCTGACCACCACACACCAGAGGTCCACCAGAGTCACCCTGAGGGTAGACAGAGGCCAAAAAGGGTCATGCAGTATAATATGTGATTATAAGAAGATATTTTAATTCCGTAATGCCATATGGAAGATTGTTTAATAGTGATTTGAGCACATTTCTGTGAATATTAAGGCTTATAGCAAATGTTTTTGTCATGAAAAATTGTCATGCCCTTCCCCAATACAATGTCTGGTTTATCCTAACTTACCTGGCAGCTACTGGCACCTCCACTCATGAAGCCAGAGCATTCCATGTTCTCAGTAAACAGACCAGGGTAGGCATTCTGGCAGATTCTGCGGTCGATGATGGGCTGCCTCAGGCACTGTAGTCTGTCAGGGAAGTTGTCTAGAAAGTAAGATTGCTTTATGAAATGGCTGGAGCTACAATCACGGCCTTATTCAATACACCCAACCATATGCTTCAGACAAATCTTGAAGGATCCAATCAATAAATCATTCTGTCATACATTCCTAAAAGTTTAAGAGTTTTGATAAGATCACTGACAACGTTCCCTTTACAATCTGATTCTATATTGTCTCAAAAATCAAGATTCACACTGATATATATCCCGCCCTGCAGTTGTTTTCAAGCTCCGCCCTCAACTTACTGCCATTGCTGGCCATGTTTCCCCACCCAGACACCATGCAATTCTCGTCGGCCACTGGGCAGCGGGAGGGGAGGGACACAGTCTGCACATAGCTGTTAAGGGTGGCAGGACGGCTTAGCTTGATCAGCATAATGTCGTTGTCCAAGTTGTAACTGTTGTACTGGGGATGCTTGATAAGCTTGGCCGAGTCAATCCACTGCTCAGTGCCCTCGTTCACAGCAATGTTGTGCTCGCCCAGACGGACCTGGATACGGCTAAGGGGAGGCGTTGAAAAAGGAAAATCAGTACAAAATAATACATAGTAATACTTTCGATAATAATAAGTTTGATTAAAGTGTCATCCTATCAAAAGTGTGATGTTCTTTTTCACAGCTTTGTTACCACCAAGGAGGGAAAAAGCACCCCTATCAGTTCTTACGACTTATGGCAGTGGGCAGCAGACACCACCCACTGACTAGAGATCAGGGAACCACCACAGAAGTGGTATCCTGCATTCAGGGAGACCTGGTAAGGGACAGAGCTCTTTGGGCATTCATATCCCCCGACAACTTTGTCATCCACCTCATCCACAGGGGCAGCAACTGAAACAGATGAGGTGAATGCAATTGGAATGGAATGGATTTGAAACAAGTAGCAGTCAAAAGTCCCAATAATCGTCTAGATAATTCTGAATGTAATACGTTGGTATTCAGTGGCGGTAAGCATATGACATACATTGCAAATAGTAAATCACACAAGCTGATAAGGCAATGTCCAAGCTAACTTTCACAGTAAAAAAGATAGATCTTACATGCAGCTCCGAATAATGCCAGAAAAACCAGGACTTTCATGGTGATGTGTTCTAATGCCAGTATTAAGCGCTCACAAATTGAGCTTCATTTGGATCCCTCTTATATACCCGTCTAGCGGCTCCCTGTATCTTTACCATACCTCTAATAAACAAACAGCGTATGGGAAATAGGCCATATGGCTGTAGGACGTGTAACCCTTGTGCAATATGAGAACCAGAATACTCCAACTCACATAAGGGTCCCAATAAAAAAGCATAATGGCCAACTTCACTGGAAAAATGATTTCTCTCAGCATAATAACTATATTTGAATCCGTAAAAAAAAAAAATTGGTACAATTAAGTAATTAAATTTCAATACAATTATTGGCGAAATATTTTTATTTGAGCAATTTTTTAAAGACAATCAGACTCGATAATGATGTGATGACAAAATTGGAACAAATTCAAGCAGTTAAGGAAATTAATTTAACACAAATACCTCAGTGGTCTAGTCTTTTATTAAATCTTTAGGCCCGGTGTCCCGGGACAAAGCCAAGTCCTAGACTAAAAAATATTTTCAATGGATAATCTCCATTGACAGGGAGATTTAGTCTAGAACTAGGCTTAATCCCTGTGCGGGAAATGAGGCCTAATGTTTGTTTAAGATGTTTGAGGAATATAAGTGAGATAAAATGTCCTAGCCTTGGAGTCACGGGATTCCTGGAATTGTTCCTTTTATGTAGTTAAAATATTATCACTAATAACTACAAGTTAAGATATTATCACTAATCACATGTTTACAAAAAAATCCTTTATTTAAAACCCTTAAAATAATTGTACAGAAATGGGGAGTTGGTTTGTCAACTATTTCAAAACATTTATTTTTTATTTATTTTACTAAACATAGAAGTCCACATTTGCTATCGTTTTACTATTCTTACAATGTTTATTACTTTCACGCTTTAACTATTAGGTATACGTGTACTGACCTTCTTCAGGTCTCTTTCAGAAAATATATATTTAATGTATCCAATATGACTTCCTGGTTAAATAAAGATTACATGAATCCAAAGAAAAGGAGAAAAAATACAGACATTAACAAAATACCATACCAATATATTATTGCACAACAAAGTAACTCTTCCATCACACCCAAAACGGTGGCTACTTTACAAACGGATTTCCCCTGATGTTCAGTCAATGCATGCCTAATGTCTACGCCAGAGTATAGAAGATTGAATATCACAATAGGGTTTCATCTTTGGTGCTCATCTGATAACATAATTTTCTCATTGTTGAGTAATAGTAATAGCAATAGCAATTCAAGATTGATAACATCTCATTTTTAATAGTAATACATTTTAAAAATCCACCTCGATTCTGGTGGATTGGATAAATCAAGAGTAGTTCTTAAAATATTTCAAGATTTTTATTGGGCAAATAACATCATAAATAAAAAAGTGCCGTAGAAAAAGGTTTAACAGGTGTAGAAAGCTTGTATACAACTATGTACAGTCAATGGTTGACTTTGAGCCAAGGTAACACAGCATTGTATGTCACAAGTACAAATTCTATTCGATTTTAAATATGGTATTAAAAGAACCCTATGCCAACACTCTGCATTACATATAATTCAGAACCTGCCAAATCCATCTTATATATTTAGGTACATGTGTATAATAGCTGTGCGCTTGCAAGCCAGGACAACACAACTGATGACCATATGTTATCTTGCCCAATTTCTGATGTTGAGCCACTGAGGTAGGTAGCACACCCAATAAAAGGTAAAAATGACAAAAGAGGTCACATTGAGGATAAACTTGGGAACAGCAAACCCATAAAAAGAGAGAAAGCAAAAGATGAGTCAACAAAGTCACTGGGACTGAAACTAGCTACTCTACAAGCCTTGCCCCTTTACAATTAGTGGGTGTTCAGTAGCAAATAAACAGGAGGTTAATATTTCAAACACATTTTAATAAGCATTTTGATTATTTCATATTCCAATATACAAAAAATACAAATTATGTAACAGTTAAAATAATAGGGAGCAAGCGGAATACCAGTTTTACTTTATGCAATGTTTTCCCCTGTACCTACAGACTCTCCCTCATAGACCTTGAAAAAACATGTACAATTCCAAAAGAAGAAAAAACAACAGGAATAAAAACAAATGTTTCATCATCTGTTCAAGTGGAGTTGGATGAAAACATGACATTCTAATTGTGACAGAAAGGGCAGGGAAATTGAACAAAGTAGCTCTTTTATCCATCAAAAAACAAACAAAAAAACAGAAGAAACATTAAGTGAATTTCACCATTATGTACGAACAACTGAAAAGAATAAGACCATCAATTCTACTACCTCCTCAACAGACTAAGAATGGTTTAAAGGATCTTCTGAATGTGTATATGGACAGTTAAAACATTGCTGCTCTAAAATGTATACAAAGGTTGGCTTGAATCAAATATACAATAAGAATTTGTTAGCTAAATTATTCTCATTGCAAAGCTCAGTCTTGTGTGACTATATACAAGAATGTGTGTGGGTCCATGGCCATGGTGATTTAGGAGCTAATATCGCAGCTCGCCCCTCCACTACAGCCTGTAATTATCATAGCTTCTTCAACTCTTGACTCTAGAAACAGCACTCTGAAATCTAGGCCATTAACAGCTAATAAAACAAAAAAGGAAATCAAGAATGTTGCTTGTAAGATGTGGTATCTGTCCTAAAACACTGAGGTACTGCTTCAAACCAAAATAAAAGGTGCTCTAGCATATGGCTCTCATATGGTTTCCAGGATGAAAGGGAGATGTTCAAAACAACTTGAGCAAAGAGGGAAAAAATGTGCACCATACGCCAGTCTATAAATTAAACTAACTATGGAGATGAGGTGCGATAGACCAGTTCTCGAGAGTGCAGCATCTGCAACCTCACTCCTATGGCCATGTCACCGCATTCGCGATCTCGCTCAGAACAAGTCTCTATGTATCACTTCAAGTACTCCAAACGTAATGGCTGTTGTGCATGTTGCCAAGTCTCTTCTAGTTGAGGAAGCGGCGGCAGCGTCTCGCTCCGCAGTTGCAGCGCAGCTTGTTGCTCTCGTCCTCAATGGGGAACTTGTAGTCATAGGTGAGCTCCTCCCCACGGTAAATCTTCCGCAGGGCAAAGATGACAATGTGCTTGTGGCCGTCCACGTTGATGACTCGCGAGTAGCAGTTGGGTTCACAGGAATGGTTGATGAAGCGTGCGGCGTTGCCGTGCATCGTGGCGTCCACCACGTCAAAGTCGTCGATTCGGAACATGTAGCAGCCAATGCCCTGATCGAGGAGAAGAAAAGAAGTGCTTAAGAGGACGCACCGTTTATTCTTTTATCCCTCGCTGCTAATGTTACAGGAGTCACCTGGCTAACACATAGGATTTGCCCACGTTGACTGACCTTGCCGTCGTAGTATTTCTCTCGCTTATCCGTCAGGACCGACCTAATCACATTGCCTGCATACTCGATGACCATCTCGCCGGACTCGATGTTCCTCTTGCAGAATAGGCCGCGCCCATCGATAGCAGATCTAGAACAATGACGAACAACGTTAAATACTTTGTGAGTGAACGACACTTAATTTTTTGCGGAAATTGCAACTAGAAACTAAAATGACAAGTTAAAAATGCTTCACCTGTAAACCCCAACTGCTTCCTTGGAGGTCTTCTCGAGGTGCCGGAAGCGCATGGCCATTGGAAGCTCAGTACTGGTGGCTCGCCTGGGACAATGGGGAGTTTACAGTTAGACTCAACTTGAACGGGAGTGTACTCTGATCGCGACAATGGTGGCAATCTCACCTGGTGGATTTCAATGGGATGTCATCATCCTCCTCGTCGTAGGGGACAATGTCAGGAAGGTTCCTGTGCTGCGAAGCCAGGAAGTTGAACATGTCGAAAGTGGACTTTCTGTGAGTGGGAGAGTGGAGGAGTTTGTTCGGTCATTCATATGATAGTATTCGTCTCAACTCACTAACACGGATGCTATGTTAAATGCAAGTACACACTAGCATCTGTGCAAATTCAAACGAAATGCCAAATCTTACCGTGTGTAGACCTCCGCACGGGCACACCCGCTGGGGTTGAGCGGTAGCTCCACGTCGGTACACTCGTGGCGGTGGAAGCGGAAGCGGTGGTGCTTGCAGGCGGAGGCGCCTTGCAGCTGCTCCAGCAGGAAGATGACGGCGTCGTGGAGGACGCCCAGCACCCGCTGCCCGCTCATCCCGCCCAGCGGCAGCTGCTTGAGGTGGTAGCCCGCCCGCGCCTCCAGAACGCCATCGACGACCGCCCGCCATGCAACTGAGTGAAGAGAGATTTTAGAAAGATGACTTTGTGTTATTTCAAGAGATACATTCAATCAGAGGAACTCACCCTCCATTGGAAATGTATTTGGTGACCTTATATGAATAATCATGACAAAAATATCTGACACTTTATGTTAAACCTTGTACTAGGAACACATCATATAGATTAACTAATCCCTGTAATAAACCCTGATAATGGCAGGAACAAATAAAATCAATCATAAGTTGTTCATTCTTGCTGATATTGAAAACCAAGTGGAACCAACAAATAAACAAGACATTCCAGACTCACCCTCTATGCTGTCTGCCTTCACACTGAAGCCATCATCACTCGTGATCTCAAAGCGCAGGTGTGGCTGGTTAAGATAGGCCTTCTTGTCCTGTCTGGGCGGTGTTGTCTCCTCGTCAGAGCTAAAACCTGAAAACACAAAGAAATCATGATACGACACGATTTCGACGTAGAACATAGTCTTCAACCAATGATCTGACGCCAAAACAAGTCTAGAATAAAACCCCACCTGTACAAGGGCCCCAGTCAGACAGGTCTCCATGGCGAGCGCTGACCCAGACATGGGTCTTTTCCTTGCTGTAGCTGTTACTCTGTGTTCTGGTGGGATTACTCTCCACACGTGGCGACCTACAGAGGTCCATAAAAATGTATTTACAAATGCAAAAAAAGAGCTTGTACACCACAAATCCATCTATAGAATCAGGCTACAGCAGGACTGAACTCACCTTATCTTTCTGGGGTCTGGTGCAATGATTCTAGGTTTCTCCACGTCCGGAACTCTCCCCTGGTCAAGATCCAGCACCTCCTTCAAGGTTGGAGCTTTTATTCGGACACCGCTTGCTCTGAAGGGGAAGGAAACAAATTCAATGTTTTAGTCACTATACATGTAACATAGCAAATAAATAAAACTAATACTACATTGACATGCTAATTAGACAATAATGTTTCCATACTTGCTGTCATCAGGGTCATTTGAGTTGGACAGATCCGTTATGAAGTCGGTCTTGCATTTTTTCCTTCCGGGGCGCTCACAAGCGGACGACACTCGCTTGACGCGCACTTGGGAGCGCGAAACCCCATCAGCCGCGTAGCCAGGGATACCAGTGGGCACCACCGAGATTGCCACTGGCGACTGGAGCTTCTCCAGGAAGTGGGGGACTTGGAACTGGGACGGGCTTAGGTTAGTGGACCTTGGGGGCAGGATGATGGGCTGCATCCTTGGAATGTCTCTGTGGCTGGCCATGGCTCGTTCTATGATGGCCTGGGCCATGTCTCCCTGGTTGTTGGGCGGACTGGGCTCCCCCACCGTCCTGATCCGCACCGCCGTCAGGGCGCCTCCGCTGTTGATGGCCTGCCTTTGGATGAAGACTCTCCCGTCGGAGGTCGTCACGTGGCTGCTAGCCGGGATGACGCGGGTCCCCGAGCTGCCATGGGAGGAAGCGGCAGGGCCGACGATCACACGGGGGCTGGGCCGTGGCGTGCCCACGTTGCTGCTGTGGAGCATCCTGGCGATCTGGCTTATGCGGTTGTAGGAGGGGGAGTTGGTGTTGAGGACCTGGTAGGTGTTGGTCCGTGGGTCTTTGAGCAGAATCTGACCCTGGCGGTTGACTAGCAAGACCTGGGGAGAAGGAGAGGGGGTGGCGTTGGCGGTGGCGTCGGTCTGGGCAGGGATCACCAGCGGCTGGGTAGCCTGCGGCCTGGAGCCTCCGAGACGGATGGCGATGGTTTTCCCCTTGGGAGCCCCCGCTATGGGCAAGCCGTTAATCACAATGGGGGAGGTGACTGGCCTGTGGGAGGCTTGGGAAACAGTTTTGGATTGGGACGCGGCGACGATACGTAGAGGAGCAACAGAGCGGGGGGGCAGCAACACCTTGATGATCTTACGCTGTGGAACAGGCGTTGCGGGAGCCTGCGCTACGCTCTGAGGTGTATTTTGGGGGGTCATAGCGACGGTTTTCACTTTTCTTGGGGTCACAGAGGCCTTTCTAGGGGGTGGCGACGCGGGTGAATAGTCGGGGTCTCCTAAATCGTCTTCGTATCCCACCACTGAGTCGGCTGAGTCACTGTCTTCCTTATCGAGCCCAGTGTTGTTTGCTATGTAAACCACAGAGCCGTCAACGGCAGAAACAAATTGGCCCGTGACCGGATCCAAAAGTACCTCTTTTTGAGACGCTGTTTCCTCTGGGTCCACTAGTTCCTCGTTTTCTACAATCAAATCATTGTTTGGCATACATGGTTCTAGGACAAGAGATGATAAGGTTTCTGCCTCAAATTCCTGCTTATGCTCCGGCGACAGTTCCGTCTCCACTACTTCCCCAGAAGATGCTGTCGCGACAACGACCGTTTCGCATCCTTCGAGAGAAACCGTCAGATTCGCCGTCGTTTCGCTGTTTTCACAGTTTTGGGGCGTTTGCGCCTCGTCCGGCGGCTCGCTAGTGTCACTCTCAGACCCGCCGTCCGCGCCGTCCAGCTGTGAGATGGAATGCGTGGCGGGGGGCGGAGTCAGGCCCACGCGGTCTGACTCCTTGGTCGCCTCACAGACCACCACGGTGCGGGAGAACTTCAAGTAATGGTCCCCGTCTTCGTCCGAGGAGCCGCCGTCCCCCCTGGAGGCGGGGGCTTTGGAGAACGCCGCCGCGCCGCTCCCGTCTCCGCCGGCCTCCCGCGGGTCCACGGCGCTCTCCTCCGCTGGGGTCTCGTCTTCCCCCTCCGCTCTGCCCACCGGCGTGTCGCAGTGCAACGCCACGGTCTCGTTGAGCAGCGCCTCGTCAAACTCCAGCTTGGCGTTGAGCAGGGACGCCACCGCCACGTCCGTGTCGGCGTCGAACGTCATCAGGTGGGCCACCTCCTCTTCCATGTTGTCCGGCGCCAGAGAGATCCCGTTGGCTGTGGCCACAGCCGCGTCCTCCGCCTCGGAGGAAGCCAGGAAGTCGTGGGGCACCTCGGAGAACACGGGGGCGGTGATCTTGTATGCCGGCCGGAACCTGGGGGAGTGGCTGGCAGCTGCCCGGCGCGGAGACAGCCCCGGGGAGACGCTACAGGGCGAGGCGGGCGGGGAGCCCCAGCTGGGCGAGGCCGAGCTCAGGCCCCGCCGTGACCGAGGGGAGCCCGGGAGGAGCTCGGGTGGAGAACTGAAGGGGAGAGCGCGAGGGTGGAGGGTGCCGCCCGAGCGGAGGGTCATGGGCCCGGAGGGGTCGCTGTCCGTGGGGGAGGAGCTGTGGCGGCTCCGCGACGAAAGCCTTCGGGGACGCCGCGTGTCGTCCAGGTCTCTCAGGGTCAGGATGTGGTGGGTTTTGGGTGGGCCAGTCCCTGCCGAGCACAGCACAAAGTCAGTAGATGCTTTACAATAGATGAGCTAGCCTGACCAAACTAACAATAGGGTTATTGAGGGAACAGACTGGGACTACCTGGGGAGGGTAGAGGTCGAGGGGTTCCACCGGCTGGTCTCCTCACGTGGAAGTGCGCCGGCATTTTGGATCGAGTCACGTGATCGTGTTTGGTGGCCGGAGACGTGGTGCTCGGAGCAGCCTCCACCGGCGAGGTGCTCACTGCACTCTCTGGAGACTGCATCTCTGCTAGAGACAAGGCACAACAGCTACTTAATGTATTCCCAATTATTCTGGATTTATTTTGGCTTTATTTTTGATTTAGGGTAGAGTATGCCATTAGTAGGAGAAATGTTCATTAATTATTAATACACACCTCCATCTACAACAAATGTGTTTAATAACCGACTCTACAGTGTCTGTCCCTAATGAAGACGTGTGAATGTGTTCAACCAGTTACATTGCTCTTCCTTAATGATGACATGTCACCCATATCCTTTAAGCTGCACAAACAGCAGTAAGTGAGCAGGAAAGGGACGGTCATGGGTGGGCATTGCATGCTCACCATCGCAGTGGTTTGGACTGTGTGCGATGGTTTGGTGCTCCTGCTGGTCCCACTTAGGATCTCTCTCCTCGCCGGGGAGTGGACTGCACACCTCGGTGACCTTGCAGGTGTAATTGCAACGCCGACGCGGGTCCACTGTGCTCCAGTACAAGCGGGAGCACCTGCAGAGACAAGACGGAGGACAAGATTTAAAAAAATAAAATGACCACACAGTGGTCTTATACATTAGATGATGTGACTGATAAAGGACACTGTAATGAGTTCTGATGGCGTATTATCTACTCACTGATAACCCACAGGGTACAGCATCCTTCGATTAGATGATAACTCTGACAGCACACCAAGCTTCTGGATCTGCAAGGACCCTGAAACCCAACGGAAGACGAGACGCTTTTAAAACAATGAGATTCATACAGCAGCAACATCCTGTACATGATTTATGGATGCCCCCTTAAAGGAGTATATGAGTAGCAACCGTGCAGCAGTCGATGTAAACCTGATGTGCTCACCTATGGTCATGGTTATGGATTCTGGTTCCAGGCCTGTCAGGAACTTCCGCCGCAGCGTGATGCCCTCAAAGTCCACGTAGACGCGTCGGGAGACTTCAAAGCCGCTCCCCACCACCACCTGGCAACAGGGATCGAAAAGGCGACCAATCACGGCAAGGCTCATTGTGCTGCCTACCGCTTCACCATTAGACCCTATGTGTGAATTGTGGACTAACCGAGACCCACTCTGAACAAAGTGGTTTGATATGACTAGCCTCTAAATACTTGGACCGGGCCGTTATTAATTAGGCACCCTCTTATCATGTCATTCTGAAGAGCTAACTGATTCAAATGTGCATTCCAATTTAGATTAATGATCACTATAAGCACGGTGCGGTATTCATATTTAGTCGTTTAGCATGTCAAACCCTGTGCGTACTTTGTCACTGATGAGGTGCCGGTGCTTGTAGCAGTAGACCTTCCTGTCCTTCTGAAACACACAGTTGTGGGCGCGGGCGCACATGAAGTGGTAGTTGCTCTGGCAGGAGGAGAGGCAGCAGCCCACAGTGGCCCCCGACTGTCCACACCGGTCACAGCGCTAGAAAAAGGCAGTGAGATTAGTCAACAGATAATAATGGGGACATTGAATGATTAAAAAATAAACGCAATTGGAGTGTAATTAGATGCATGCCCCATTTACAAACGCCTTTCAAACAAGCCCCCATGTCGAACATGTCCCTCAAGGCTTTTGAAAAATAGCATGATTTGAGTTTCATTCTAAGGAGGTGAACCCTGGGCCCTCATTACCAGGTGGCGCCCCCTTGAGACGGCACTGTGCGCTTGCATGAGCGCGCCGCCCTCTTCGTAGACCTCGGCTGACCAAACACAGCAGTTCACATGGACCCACTCGTTCTGGCCCAGGTAAAGTAGCCGACCCGCTTCCTACAGGGAGAATTGGGGTTCAGGACAGTGCACTTTGACTTTTGCGCGCCCCCCCGCGCGCCCCCCCCCCCCCCTCCCCCCGTGTACATTGTACACAAAACACATAAAACTGTACAAATAAGAGAGATTTGAAGAACTCACGCTAGCTGCTGCGTCGCCACACCGTTGGCACAGAGAGCACTGCCTCTCATCTTTGGTCCACATGGCCTCTAGGTCCCCAATGACCCCTGGGATGGAGCAGACAAACACATTTTGAATTCCAACAACAAACTTAAAATGCTTCTTGAGATGAGACCATGTGCAATGGACATGCTGTGTGTCCTACCCTGTGGGTGGGTATGGGCTGAGGACTGTGGCTCCTTGGTGACTTGGTAGGTCCTCTTCAGCCACTGGGCATAGCTGTGCTCTGTGGAGGGGGGGAAGACCGCCTCCGGGAGCATGCCACTGATGGACAAGTAGAGATAAGAAAAGCAGTCAGAATAAGAGGAGAACAGTACAGAGGCCTAGGGGAGGGGGTTGATGTTAACACTTAGAATGTCATATTAGTAACTTTGTCTATAATGGCTTTGTTAATCACCTGGGTAACTCCTTCGAGAGTGGGCCCCCCATCTTCAAATCCTGACAATTAAACCAACTAAAAACCTCCTCCATCACCTGTGGATCACATATCATTTCATGAGATCAACCAAAGCATAGCAAGCCAGCTTAAAAACAATTTATACATAATGTTTTTTTTTCTATGCATTATTTACATGACATTTCCAACATTCCACATTTTGTTTTTACTATAATCGTTGCGCCTCCATGGGCACAATGCTAACTGAAATGTGTTTTGGAGTGAGGCAGAGGAATGAGCTGACCTTCAGGTAGTAGTCCCTGGCCTGAGCGGTGGGCCTCTGGTCCTCTGGCAGAGACTCCTCCTGTTTCAGCCACTTCCTCATCAACAGAACAACGTCCTCGTGGAACGCTTTCTGGTTGGGGGAGAAATAAAACAAGAAGACGAGGGTTACACATAAACTATCACTAGATAAGATATCATGCAAATATCATCTTTGACGTCATTTATGCATTTTGGTTCCACTTGTAATTTGATGAGATTTGTGCAGAGAATAAGTAGAGTGAAACAGAATCAAGTGTGTTTCAGTATGACACTGAAACATTGACTGAATGTGGAAAGGTGTGTGCTCACCAGGGAAGTGTACTGGCCCTCTTCAAACACTTTGCCCATGGCATGCAGGTCACAGACAAGCTGCTGTTGGTTCCTCACTACTTCTGGCTCACTCAACTCCTCACACTAAAGAAAAGACAACTGGTTCAGCTAGGAGGGAAAACGACCTCATGACATAGAACTGTAAAAACAAAAACCTACTCAGTAGACATCCTTACACTTTGAAACAACGCAACGCTGGCCTTAAATCACACAAGTGTGGTTGTGGCCTAAAATACATTTTCCACTAGAAACCGAGAGCTGGTGACACCGTACCTCCTGGCAGGTGATGAGATGTTGAGTGGTGGGGGAGGAGAGCAGGTCAGCCAGCACGATCTCCAGGCCCATCCTCAGCCTCTCCTGCAGCACGCTCTTCCAGTCGCTGGGGATGGACTCGCTGCAGGGCGAGCATGTGTACACCACAGCCTCCGAAGAGCTGGTCATAAGCTCAAACTCCTCATCTGGAACACAGGAGAGCGAGAGGATTTTTTTTTAATCACGCCAGTCTCGTTGAATTATTTCAAAATGAGGGGATTGTCTATGAATTGACACACACCTGCAAGTCCCTCACACTTTGAATGCACCCACTGGCTGCACTTGGAGCACTGCATCATCCCTTTGTCCTGATTGTTGTCCGGGTAGCACTTGTGACAGATGGTGCAGTAATTACCTAGGTAAGCAAACATACAAATATACATTTTCATTTGTGAATTTATTCAGCACACGGTCCATTAAAGCAACTTTTTTATTTTAACGTGTTGTCAATACATTTCTTCTGATAGCACATTGTAATGTCTATGGGAGAATGAAAAAAAGTTGTGGTTCAGATCAGTCTCAGTCTCAACATCTAATATTAATTCTGTCTGCCACCGGGTACGATCTCCCCCGAGACTGTGACAAATTGCTTTATGGCACAAGGAAGTGCGTCACTAAATCAGGAAGAGATGCCCATACTTCAAGTATAGTCTTTGATAGTGCTAGCGATATGTAATGGCCGCGAGCAACCTGCACATTTTCATTGCGATGGTTAGGGAAAATAATTACACTAAGAAGTGTCGCCAAAATCATCTCCTACAAATAAACTGCCTCTAGTAACTTTAAGAATGTAATTTAGCGATAACCCAGCGACCTAACAATTTATGCATTGAAAACAGTCCAGCCCAAGAACAATGACGCCATCAAGCAGCATACCTACCTTTGGTGTGCAGGGTGCTGCAGTCTGGACAGAGGTCCTGCTCGTGGTTCCAGGTCATATCCCAGGTCTTCCCTGGAGTTACCCCGCAACTTTTACACCTTATACATGTCATACACACCTGTCCGTGGGAAAACAGCATGGTTAAAACTACACCCGTACTACACTACAATAAAAAAGGAAAATGGTTTTCCAAATTCCAATCTGACAACTTACCCAAGGCATGCTACAGTTCAAAGGCTTGGGGTAGGTGGGTCCCAAGCATGAGGGGTGGTAGCAATTCTGACACCTTCGGCACTGTAGCACAGGCTATAGACAAGAGTAATGGGATGTTGGAAGGATGAGAGTAAGGGGGGAACATATGCTTGTAAAACAAAGCCTGACTCATAGATGTAGCCAGCTGTGATAAATACCTTGGAGCTTTTGCTCTTGCGGCCACATACGTGGCAGTACTTGCAGCGCCGGCAGCACCAGTTCTCCTTATTCTCCTCTTGGGGCCGCTCTTCAGGAAACAGACAAAAGCTGTGGAATGGCTCACAGCAGATCTGGCAGAAGATCATCTAAGAGAGCAAGAGAGATGCAAAACATGTTTAGAAAAAGTATGGAAAAGGAATACAAGAATTTGAGGCATTCTGCCCTGCCACGTCTGTGCAGATGGTGACAATAGTTTTGATATTTACGTCTTGGTGTCCTTTGCTAGCGCAGAGCAGACAGACAGGGTGAGGTGTGACTTGAAGAGACGTCAAGATGCTCAGCCCGCCCATCAGCCACACGTTCTGGACCGCACAGTCCTCCTGACAGACAGATAACATGGAGAAAAGTAACCAAGCGTAAGGTTAGAGTTTAAGGCTGGAACTTTGCCATGACAAGGTGGTGCAGTGTAGGGTGGCAATAGTCATTCACCTTGAAATCCACGCGGATCTTGTGCGTGGTTTGTGACAGACCCTTTTGGGGGAACCCGTTTGTTAACACAGGCAAAGCGCTCAGAGGGGCATGCTCTCCTGGATTCTGGGAATAGAGGAGAGAGATGGGGTCAGTTCTGGGACACTGTTGGACCCCATTATCCATTGCGTCGTCCTTTTCTTCCAGAGGCTCCTCCTGTTCTTTCTTCTTAAGATTGTCTTTTGCCGACACCTCCGTGCCTGTGTCAACCGCCGCCTGAGAGTGCAGCTGCACTACAGACTCAGGCAGTCGGTGCAAAAGCAACTGTAACCGCAGCCGTAACCGTAACCGTGGTATCGGGATACCAGGTGAGCTGCGCTCCCTCCAGCCACCAGGGGGCTTCATCCTGGCCATCTCCGCCTGAGCCTGCGGAGGAAGGGACGGCTGTAGCCAACCAGCAAGATACATCCAAGCATTAAACAAATGTGCGGTTGCAAAGTGCTAAAAAGCATCAGGAGTTGACGACGACCGAAGAGTAGGGTGGAATAAAGAGATTAGGTTCTATGCTTACAGACACCAGAAAAAGATAAAAAGCACCCATCCCAGCTGAAGTGCTATGGAAAAGAATCAAGATTTAATTGCATGCATTAAAGTTAACAAGGGCGAGGAATCAGGGTTAAGTTGAGATTGAAAGCCACACTGCCAAATTTAAAATTCTTTGTTCAAGCCAAAAAGTGATAGGAGCTCGCCACTTCTGTAGAGCAAATGGTTAAGTTGAGAGAGGAAGAGAGAGATAAAAAGAGAGAATTACCAGAATGAATTAGGGTTAGTGAGAGGCTACTACTTGGCCAGCAGGAGGGCGAATCAATTTGCTGTTACCTTGAAAACCCGTGGCCGGCCAGGGCCTCCTCGTGGGCCTGGTCTCCGGTGCCGGACCACCTCGCTGGGCACCTCCTCCAAGGCTGGCCCACTCTCTGGAAACACTAAAACACACACACACAATACAGTTATTAATAATAAAAAACATTTTTACATTTCTCTCATTTGTTCCCATCTAATTTGTGAGATTTTTAAGTGTATCCTCTCTAAATGCATAGTCACTAACAACTATTTGCCGCCTCGGCTCACACCTTGACTGCTGGGGCCAACGGCAGGCTTTTTGACTGCAGGCTGGTCATTGGCAGTTTCCGACTCCGAGTCGGACTTTAGCAGACTGCTGTAGGAGCGCGGCGTGACGTTCCTTCTGGACTGTCGCCTCGTGTCTACTGGGGTCGCTGGGGACAACTTGTCTTCAGCCTCGTCCCCCCCCCACTCTTCGTCCTCATCGCTGGACATTGGGCCACTTGCCGACGACCTGCGGCGCCTCGCCTGGACTGAGGAAGAGGAGCACCAGCGTTTGTCAACACAGGCCTACATGCGGCGGTGTTACCGTTTATTATGTCTTTCTGATGGGTCGTTGCAAAATATAAATGCATCGTGAGTACAGTAAAATCCTTGCCCATTTTCAAGACCGAGGACAGCCTTCTGCTACTGCAAAACAACAAGCACTTACGTTTGAAAGGCTTTCCTAAAATCTTCTTGCAGATCCGTTCACACTTCCTATATCTGGGGGAAGATAAAGGAAGTACACTGAAGGAGAGGCGTCGAGGGGCAGTTCAATGCATTTTTACATCTCTCACCGAGTAACAATAAATAAGAAGTCCAAAATTACACAAACGGAGGTAACTTACATGCAGCACTGCCGTTTTGTGTTGGGACCCCCAAATTTGGGCTTGTCCCGACAGTTGATGCACTTGCCACAGTCGTCCTCAATGAGGCAGCCAGGGCAGGTCCCACACCTCCGCGAGCGGACGCCCCCGGGCGCAAATTCAGTCTGGTATTTGCCCGGTGTGTACTTTCGATATTGTTTGTGCTTCTTTACATGTTCCGGCACAAACCCAATGCTCTCCGGGTCGGAATTGTCGTCTTCTCCCAGGTCTAGATAGAGAAAAAACATAGAAAAAGAGGAAGAAAAGGGAGGACATCTTAGAGCACCCAAACATAACTCACAACTGCATGCTTCCTATTTTTTATTGATGGATGTTTTCCGAGGATCTCTTATACTCTAACGTAAAGGTAAGCCTACCTTCTGTAGTTGGTGATGGTGTGATGCCCTCTCTCTCGTGTAGAGGCAGGGCGCTGAGCCGTGGGATATCGTCCGGCACCACGGCCCGAGGTTGCCCCAAAGCCACTGCTGCCGCCCTGCAGACATGCTTTATTCTGGGCCCATGTAGCGCCTGCTCCTACAAGACGCACGGTGCAGAAGGGACACAATTCAACTCTGTGCACATGGATGTCGAACAGTGAGTGAACACGAGCACACAAAGCAACCCACACACACCTGAGAACTGAAGTTTTTGTTTGGTCCTTTGAGCCTCCTCCTCCTGCGCCCTGGTACCACTCCCAGTTCTCTAGCTCCCGCCTATGTCAAATCAAACAGAAGGACGAATCAAACGAACATGAACCAACACCCTCAAAACAAGCAATCACACTTTCTGTAGTGATTTGAAATGAACCCCTCCAGCCTCCACTCGGTTAGTCTAGGTAAGCGTGTGTTCTCACCTGTGATGACTTGAGCTGTTTCTGCTGATCGATCTTGATGAGCTGAACCTTGGCTCTCTTCAGCAGGTGGAGCATCCTCTTATTGGCCCCAGTGAGGGAGACCCTCTGGCATGGACCACCACGGCCCACCATAGCCGCGTCCACCTTCAGCTCAGCTACATCCTCTGTCTTGGGCTCAGTTGCTTCACCTGAGGGGATGGGGGGAGGGGGTTACTTCATTTAAATATTTCCAGACACTAGTCTGAGATATACAAGCGCAGAAACAGAGAAATCGCATACCACGGGTGAACTCGTTCACTTCGTTTTTCTCCCTCACAGCAATACGGCTCTCGCCTGCCGGGCCGTTGATCAGCAAGGCCAGTTTTTTCACCACGCCGGGAGAGTTGATTTCCCCCACGGTCAGCTTGGAACGCCGCTTCTTCCTTGTCTGCAAGTTCAAGCTGGCATCGTCACCCACATAGTCCCACTGAGTGCCAGAAAGGCCTTTCTTGCGGGAGAGTTTAGAAGTGAGCTTCTTGAGTTTCTTGTAGACCTCGAGGTGGCTGGCGGCGGAGCTGAATTTTGAAGTCTTCTTCAGGGAGGACGGGCCGCCACTGCTCACCCCAACCTTTACAACAGTGGGACCTTCTGGTTCTAAATCCAGGTCAGTTTGGAACAGATCGTCCTCATTGTCGGACTTCAAAAATGATGTGCTTGCTTCTACCTTTTCATTCTTTGCTCTGTCCTTACTTGCTTTTGTTGAGGAGCCTTTTGTCCAGGTTTCGATCTCGTCATCGAGGAACCTCTTAGGCGCCTTGATGACCCGAGAAGACCTCGCGCTCACAACAGGTGGGGTGGAGTTACTAGTTGCGGGACCCGGCTGGAGCTCGTTGGTTGAAAGGCCTGGCTCAGCTCCAGTGCTGTTCATCCCAGTAGACTGCAGCTCCGATCCCTCCTGCTTCTCTTCGACCGACTCCGGCACATAAGTAAAAAAGGTGTGCCTGATGCGGCGCCGTGGCTTTACCGGTTTGAGCGTTGGGAGCGCGCCTGGAACTTGCTTTCTCCGGTGGCCAAATCTAGACCGGCGTTTATAAACATGTTTTCTTCTAGAGTGACCCTTGCCTGCTAGGGGCATCCCTGGCTCCAGTCCAGCCTGGACTCTGGCCTCTGCTCCTGCCTCTGGAGATTTAGTCGCGATATCATCGTCGGTGTCATGTTGAGAACGTCTCCTTTTTCTAGTGCTCTGAGGCTGTGCTTGGTCCAGGTCCAAATCTTCCGACACCTCACCCGGTTCTTTGCCTTGGGAGGCTTTCCCTTTGCCCTTCACCACTGTCAAGGTGCACACCAGTTTACCCCGTCTAGTGCGGCTGGTTGTACTAATGCTCTTGTGAGATTGGTTTTGCCTACGACCCTGTCTAGTGGTCGATGAACGCTCTGACCTTCCTCTCTTCGGAATGTAGCCATCAAACTTTGCAGTGCTCTTTAGTTTTTCTTCTGCGACCTGCTCCCCTGCTGATGGGACCTCTAAACTGGCTTTGGAGTCTTGTTTCGAAGCCTTCATGATACTTTGTCCACTCACAGGCTTTCCTCCTGGAGAAAGGTCTGGAGCTGGGGGAGGCTTTCTTTGGATCATGAACGACGACCTTAGGGGACTGTCTGTAGTTTGGCAAGGAAAATACAGGTTACTTGACAATAACACAAAACAAGCTGTATGCACACAGTGTAATATAGGGTACATAAACATCGTAACCATAACAGAAATCGTAAGCTACTTACTTTGACAAACATGATGCTCAGCAGCAGGGGAACTAAACTCAGCCCCGAAACCGGTGAAATCTTCTTCCTAGGCAACAAAGCGTTTTTTGGTCAGAGTTCTGTGAATATGTAGTGTAATATGTACTATAACCCGGCTTCCAGAGGTTATATTACATCTTGATAATTAAACTGACCTGTCAATCAAAACATATAGGCCTACACAACGGCTCAATCCATGTTGAGTATGCTGTTATATTAGTATTGTATGCATATTTGCCTTCATAGTCTGTACTGTATTACAGTTTGAAAAGCCAAACACACAAAACACTAAGCATCAATCAGATCCAGCGGTCTTTACTTAATATTTTTAGAACTTAGAGAGCTGGTTTGTTACAGCCTTAACCACATCATGAACCTATGGCTGCCCGATTAATATCTGGTTAGAAACCACCACACGGAAAAGGGTTAAGAATCCTCTCAGTTCGAGGGTGGGTAAACCAAGCTGACACCCTGACTTAACACTTTGTTAAAACAGCAGACAGTCGACTGAGATATTCTGCCCAAGCTATCTTCATATTATTCTGCACCTTCTGAAACCAAACATTGTTCAACAAATCAGCAGGCAAATCTCACTTACAAGCATGTTTTGTATTCTCTGGGCATGAGACTATAACACCACCATAGTACAGGTCATGTTCATACTGTAATAAATTTGTACACATTAGCAGATGCATTAACATCTATGAACTACCAATTATGATTAAATAAAGCCTTTTCTATTCCTCCTTGTTATTTATTTGAGATTTTATAAATCTATGCTCCTTGATCAAATAGCAAAGACATTCTCACTTTGAGAATATCAAGCACAGTGGTACAATTAAGCAAGTAAGCCACCAACAACGCTGACTTAGAATGATGACTCTTCTCAGAAAGGTCATGCATATACCCCATTTAGTAGGTGAATGTATAGTATTATCTAATGTAGCCTACCCAATGACAAAACATGTCTTGTGACAGTTACTGCTTCACTGAAAAGGATTGCATCAGTAGCCTGATCCAGTGATGTCACATAAGCCTACATCAGGCCAAGGACCCACAGAAAAATATACCTATTTGATGTCATCTTGTTGGATTTGTAGCAGCTGGGTCATAAAATTGTGCAAACCAATGCCCGATATAATTTTAAGACCAAAATTAAGTAATAGTAATCGATTTTGATTGGTCAAACATAAAGATTCTGGGCAATGCTCCCAGGCAGAATCCCGAGCAAAATATATGCACATGGCTAACGTTATCTACACTAATATTTAATTAAGCACAATCCGATCTTGCCAGAGTACAAGCTGAGCTATCATGACCAGCTTCTTCAGTTCTCTGACAAGGCATAACCATGCTCATAATGTACTTCTGTCTAAAGAGCGTTTGCAGAACAGCTAGCTGAACGTTTCCAGGTTAGTCACAGTGTAACTAGAAAAAAGAACATTAGGTAAATCAGACAGGTCAGGTGCACACTATGCATAAGACATGTACAGACCGTGTTGCGAAAGAAGTATTATAACGTTATTCTCGAAAGCAGAAAATGTGCACCCGATGTTTGCAACACTTGGTCTGCAATGCTCGCCGGTAATCGTTATCAGTCTGTGACATTATCTCACAGAACCTTAAGGAAGAACAGCTAACTGCTAGTAATGTTGCAAGTCAGTACAATAACACATGCATGGCATTTTAAATGCATTTTTTACACCGATAGCGTTAGATAATGCACAGACCTCGGTCATGGAGCATGGCAAGAAAAGCATCTTACCTCTTCACTCCCGCTTGAGATAAAACCCGATCCTTTCTGGCGCCTATGCTTTTCAGTCGTCCCCAGTAGTCGCAGCAATGACGGATCCTCGCTTAACGCTAGTCCGATGTTTACGGGCCTCGGGCCTCCAGTGACAATCTCTCCACCTTCCAAATCCAACCTTCCCCGCTGAGGACGTTTCTCCGAACGTAGCCGGCTACGAGACGTCCATGGTCGGCCCGGGAAACGAGCCCGGGCCGGCGCCGAATTATTGATGCCCGCGACATGAGCGGGAGATGATAATCCGCCACCCGATGCCGCCATTATTCACTACCACAACAACAACGATGGTGGGTAAGCTGTTCCTGGCAGTAGCTCTAGAGACAACAAGATGGAAAGGCGCGAGATAGGAAGGAAATGCTATTGAATCATGGGAAAATGAGTTTTGGACCTACCGCCTGCCTAAGCGCAAAACCAAAAATGTAGTGCAAAGTACTATGGAGATTTAATATTCTTTATTACATAGATAAAACATTTTTGGAATCATGTTTTGGAGTCATGTATTATCCATATCCCTCAGGAGTAAATTAATAGGTTGTTTCCTTGAAGTTAGGTATAAATAATATAGCCAACCTTTATAAGATCCCCTTTCGTGACAACGTTAAAAACTAAAAAAGTATAATTCTGACTGAATTAAGTATTAATTCCTTATGGCAACACGTCTGATATCAATACATTTCAAAACAATGAAATTCATAAAATAAACAGATATGTCGTACTCCAATGTCACCCAAAGTATGTTTATTTAAATGGTATGTAAAAAATGGCACATAATTATTTTAAAATTTTTACTTTATTTGCCAGCTGCACCACCATTTTTAGGTTACCCAACATTACCTTAAAGCCTCTGCTTACTTTAACATGTATCGACTTCAACATATATATACAACTGGGTGTTTATATTGTTTCCTTTACAAAATTTGTGGGAGGTGGTAATAGATGGAAAGCCACCTGTTGCAGTTTTCCTTGGTTGCCCTGAGCCACAAGATAATCTGATCTGTAAAAGTGCAAAATTAGATTTTTGGGTATATGTCTACATATTACTTAATAATTTGATTTATACATAGAACATATCCAACAAATGGTGCTTGAAAGACAGTTTTAACATTTCTGCCATTTTCCATCATTACCTATGCTCAATCACCTCACTCTATCCTCTTTTAAATATAATATTTAGAATGTTGCAAATTGCCATTGTGTGAAGCCCATTCATTTCACAAGCTATCATTTCTATTAGACATTTAATACAATTGTTTCAAATTGAAATAAAAACAACATTCCCCTTACTTACTTGACTGTACATAATATTCATTGTGTAGTTTAGATTTGAGCATTATGTCATGATGTGTAGAAAGAAATGTATGGAAAAAATAAATTTAAAAATCTTACTTTCCCCAAAGATTTAATAAGTGATAAACAAATCTTTCACACATTTAAGGAAACATGCTAGCTTTACTACATCAACTAAAATTACTATTCAAAACACATTTTAAAAAACAAGGAAAAAGTTTACGTAAATTGGGGGCAAGTATTGAATTCAGCTCTCGGCACCATTGGAAGTAATACGTATTTACACATGATTAATAGAGGGTTTTGCTTACAAAGTATTTTGTTTTCTAAAAGCACTATTAAGTCAACCAAGAATAACCAAATTATCTAACAGCGCGTTTGCATTATTGCGCATAATTAACTCACGCCCCTTACATCAACATAAAAAACTATCCAGTACAGCAGTTTAATAAATACTTGTGTTTATCATCACTTTTTGTCCATGATACAAGGATAGTTCATCTTTCCCCAAAGAAAGGGTATTGGTTCTTTCTATCTTTTCCCTGTGTCTGTCTCCTCCTCCCCTCCTCCCCCTCCCCCTCCTGAGTGTGTCTTCTGGTGAGCCTTAAGGTTGCTCTCCCTACCAAAACTTTTGCCACAAGTTGGGCAGTTGTGTCGCCCAGAGCCATGAGCCCTAGCTATGTGTGCTTTAAGCTGTTCAGGACGGGCATAGCTCTCCTCACACTCTGTACACGGGTGAGCCTTGCGAGGGGGTGGGGGAGGGGCATGTTTCTCCTTTTTGTGGGCCCGAAAGAGGGCAAGAGATGTAAAAGAGAGGTCACAACCAATTTCAGAACAGGGAATATTCAGCTCCACCTGTGGCTGTGGTTCCTGCTTAGGGGGACGTCCCCGTCGTTTTCCCTCTTTAGCTGGAGACTCCGTCTTCCCTTTGTCGGATGCACCAACAACTTCAATATTACCTTGGTTAGCTGACTCTGCTTCAGTCGCTTTCTTAGAAGGGCGGCCACGTTTTTTGGCCTGGGGCTTTGCATCACAATGCTGATCACCAGCAAAGTTCTCCTGATGCTGAACAAGCTCCTCCTCTGTGTTGAACCCACGGCTACATTTTCCACAGCGGTGGGTCTTGGTCTCATCATCAGCATCTTCCAGGGGCTGAGGGTGCAGGCTGAGACGATGGGTGCGTAGCCGGGCCGGGCCATTAAATATCATGCCACAGTCCTTGCAGACACATTGTCGCTCAGTGCACTGCTGTCGCCTGTGCACTGTTAGCTGTGATAAATTAGATTAGATTTGATTAAATTGTATTGTTATTGCACGAAGTACAAGTACTAAGACAACAGAATGCAGTTTGGCGTCTAACCAGATGCAAATACATGGTCAAATACATGGTAAAGTGCAGAGTATATGTGTACAGGTAGGAACATTTTATAAATAGTAATGGGTACCAATACCATGATTGTGCTAATTTATATAAAGTAGAACAATAAAGTGCAGGTATAGAGACATAAAGTACTACTCAGTTAAAAAATAAGGGAAAACCTAAGAACATTGCAAAATCAGGCAATTTTCTAAACTGCCCTTTCTGATATTTTACCTCTGAGAATGTGCGGAAGCTTCCTTGGCAATAGGGGCAGCGGAAAGGTTTGTCTTCAGAGCTGTGGGATGCCTGGTGCTGGGTTAGCTCATCAGAGGAGGAGAAGGTCCGGTCACACACATAACAGGTGAACAAAGTATCGGTCTGTACAGAAAGAATTAAAGAATAATAATTCAATTTTAAAAAATGTAGCAGCAGATAAAAAATCTTTAAGTTAATAGTTTCTAATAAACCATACCTGCTGAAGCTGCTGTTTGTACTCTTCGCGATGGCTCTTCCTCATGTGCCTTTCTTTGGCTTTGGAATTACAAAATGTAATGAAGCATTGGAAACACTGGAGACTGTCATGCTGATCTGAAAATGAGTCCAGAATTAGCAAAAGAAAAATGACAAATGCTAGGAGGAACAAATTTGAATACATAAATGTTACAAGGTTTTTATTTACTTCTATTTCTCCTATGTTAAAGTATGGATTTATATTACTTATATTAAGTTACAAGAAGAAGCTATCTGCTTTGATGATCACTAAAGAAATCTATAAAATCAAAACAATTAGTTAATGCGCGCCTAATAGACATTTTAAATACAATTTTATGAAGGAATTTGACCCTTTTTTTTAAAGAAATTGGAGCTATGAGCTAATAGTGTTTAAAATTGTATAATAAATAATAAAAGTAGTTGTTTAGTGCTGATGCGTTTGCTTACAGGGTTGTATAGATGGAGTATTCACAGAAGCAGGTTTTATGGTCTCTGCAGCAGTGGGTATGACATTGTCTCCTACAACAACCTGTTCTATCTTCAGCACATCCAACTCCATGTTGACATCAGAGATAGTATTGTATCTTTATCTGTAACACACAAGTGCAATTTGTGATACACAACAAGTTCAGGAATTGAGGACATTTAGAAACAATCCTATGGTAAGTCCATACTATACATGTCGGTTATGGTACTAAAAAATCTTAATGCTTCTTTCTGCCACTACGTAGGTAAACGGCTGATTCGGGTTGGCGACCAGGTGCATGCTACTGGTCCTGCTGTGGCGCGCTTCGATATTCAATGCCTTGCAAGCTAAAAAGCTAGCGCGCGAAGCCAGCAATATCTGTTTTAGTTAACGGCAAATTCCATAGAAAAATTTTTACACGATAGTTTTATGCAACTAATGCATACATTGCTCGCCTGGATGATCAATTCAGACACTACAAGGATCAGAAAGAGGAACAAACGTTAGTTGACGGCCCAGTGACGAAAAATAGTGAACGTATCTTCTGCCTGCGTAAGTGAACGGGTTCACACGTATTGCATTTGTTTTTATTTAACAGCCTATGGTAATAGTTACCTTAAATTTGATTACAAAAGCAAATGTTCCCCAAAATATTTGTAAACACTTAAAAACGCAAGCGTTCTTTACCTTCCGAGGCATCCAATAAAATGAAGTCGGAACGACCGTTTCACCCAGGTCACATGACACTGAGACTGTTGACACTCCACCGCCACACTGCTTTTCCGCGAATGGTTCGCATATCCGTTTTGCATTAGTTAAACGCAGTGTAGTCCAACGCCAGGCGCTTAATTTACTAACAGATTAACCTAACCTAACCTAACCAAACCTCGCTCAACACCCTTTAAAATACCAAAATAAGGTAGGCCCTGTTTGTTTTGTTGTTGCATATTTTGTTAGCAGTCAACGCATTTCAAACTGGGTTTACAAATCAATTACAGCGCCTCTAAAGGCGAAATCGATTATAAATTGGCCTAGAGTGGATACATCACAAACTATTGTATTTATCACATAAATTGGCCTAGAGTGGATACATCACAAACTATTGTATTTATCACACAAGTTAACATTTTTGCTTACCCAAATTTAAAATAATTCAAGCAAGGTAATGTTTTTGAAAACATAAATAAAAGAAAATACAATGTATTGGCGCGAGTCTAATAAAATTTCACAGTGGGTGAGAGGCACGGCTTGTAAGCCTTTCCAGGTCTCTGTCTATATCAACGATGTGTTTGGCAAAGCTGAAAATGTGTGGAAAATCGATGAGGATCTGGGGGTTCTTCAGCAATGCTAGAATCGTGCAGACCCCTTTGAAAACCTCTGTAATATGATCAAGAGGAAGATGAATGGTCACATGCCATCAAACAAAGCCAATCTGCTTGAATTTCTTTTTTTAAAAGGCTCGTGGAGTATGGAATTAGATCGATATCAATAATCACAAATAAATGCAGATCAATTCATAAATGTATTTCCTGATTAACATATAAATGGCGTGGTTCACGAATAAATGTATAAGGATTCACAAATAGTTTTTTGTGATTTAAATATAAGTGACGCTGTTCACAGATAAATGCATTTCAATTCACAAATGTTTTTAGACATTTATATATAAATTACGTTGTTCACACAAATATGTTAAGTTTTAAACCAATATAAAAAAAAATCTCAAAGCGGTTACATTTCTTTGAAACCTGCCGAATCTGCATTTGTGAAGTGCCTAACATTTGTGGATCACATCGTATTCGTGTGTGGATTTTTGAGTTTCTAGCCACAGCGCGACTCCTGAATACATTTTTTTAAAATGGGGAAGTTCTGTAGCCAATCAGATATGACCTTCCCTTTCAGCCAATCACGTACGTTTATACATACTTCATGTTTCTCCTTGGAGGTTTCCGTGGAGTAATGTTGTCTACATTTGATTTACAACTGCGGCCTTCGGTTTGAAATCTGAGGCAATTTTTCAAGGTAAGAGAAGTTATATTCATGATAAAACATTTTATACCAGTTCACTGACGAAACAATTTTGTCACAAAGTGTTTTTTTGTAGTGGTAGATATTTTTGAAAACTTGCGCTAACTTAACAGCGAACGTTAATGGAGATCAGCTGCTCTCTAGCTAAAGAGCTGTGCTCCTTTGACTGAATTTTGTGTCCGTTTCTGTAAAACTAGACCAAAATAGGTTAGCTAAAAAGAATATATATTTGATTTGAACTGCATTTCAATACAATAAATATTTTTGAAATTTTTACATTTCGTCACGTCACATCTAAGGTTATAACCATTATAAAAAAAGTTGTATGCCTAATATGTTAGAACATATTTGGCTTGCTGCTTTTCATTAGGACAGTGAGAGTACTGCCTTCGTTAGGCCTTTCTAGTTTGTCTACAGGCTTAACTGTAAAGATTTGTGAACTAACACACTACTAATTGTGGCATATTTCTCTATTGTGGGGATTCATGGAGCAAGATACCAAAGTACCCTGCCCCGGCACCAAGGAAGAAAAGGCTGCGGACAACTGACAAGCTCAGGGTCATAGCAGAGAAGGACATGGACTATGAGGGCTATAAGGGAAGATAGGATCTCCTAGCTGTGAAAGTTCTGCAGTAGAGGAGGACATGGACTCTGATCATCTGCTATGAACATCAGCAACATAATACATGGTGGTCCAATGTTAATGATTTAGCTACAGTACCGCTAGTCTACCTTTTAACAAATATAATAAGTGTATAACATTTTATAATATGCATATGCACTTGTTCAATATTGTCATGCAATTCTGATGTTGCACGGTATCAGTTATTGTCCATATTTAAATAAAATGGTTTTATTGAACACACATTGTACATTTTAGTGTCTTTTTAAGTAGACTTAGTTTCATTCTGTTAACACAACTGATCATGATTGTGGAGAAGTGGTAGGGAAAATGTCAAGTTTTCCTCCATCTATATGAAAGTGATAAAAAATACTGGTGTGAGTGAGGTAAAATATGGTGGCCAAAGAATATTTTTATAAGTATTAGTGTGAAAGCTTCTTGATCAAGGCTGATTCAAATCACATAATTATAGATATTTATGCAATTTGAGAGAACTACTTATTTTCTTCATGTTGGTACTATTTTGATGTGTGATAAACCTAGCATAAACCTTCAAGCATGTTGACTTCATATTTTGGAACAGAATAGATTTTTTTTTACTAATTCCATAATTCTGTACGTTCTGTACGACGTTCCTGAGTCGCGCTGTGGCAGGAAGCTCTCAAAAATCCACACGAATAGGATGTGATCCACAAATGTTAGGCACTTCAAAAATGCAGACAGACAGGTTTCAAATAAATGTTACTGCTTTGAGATTTTTTTTACATTTGTTTAAACCTTAACATATTTGTGTAAACTACGTAATTTATATATAAATCTCTAAAAACATTTGTGAATTGATATGCATTTATTTGTGAACAGCATCACTTATATATAAATCACAAAAAACTATTTGTGAATCCTTATACATTTATTCGTGAACCACGCCATTTATATATTAATCAGGAAATACGTTTATGACTTGTTCTGCATTTATTTGGTGGAGAGCATAACAAGGCGCGTCAAAATGCACCAATAGGTTTGCAGGCCAAAGTTTTAGTTATGGCAACGGACGTGAAATTTAGTTGGGCTGATTTATTTTGTTTGTAATAGCAGTGTTGATGATTGTATTGGTTGGTGCTTGAAGGGCTTTGATGATTTGTTTTGGGCTCAGGAGGGATGAACATTGCGTTCATTCACCCGTTAATACGACAGTGCCTATTGGTTTTGTGGTTGAATGTTGGTTGAATGTTATTTTTCACGCCCACCCCCCAAATTATCCATCCATTAGCTATACCGCTTATCCTATGCAGGGTCGCGGGGGGGCTGGAGCCTATCCCAGCCGACATATGGCGAGAAGGGGGGTACACCCTGAACAGGTCACCAGTCTATCACATGGCCGACACATTGGGACAGACAATTTAGTCACCAATTAACCTGCATGTTTATGGACTGTGGGAGGAACCGGAGTACCCGGAGGAAACCCACGCAAACACGGGGTGAACACACAAACTCCATACAGAAAGACCCTTGGGTCAGGTGGGGATTGAACCCAGGACCTTCTTGCTGTGACCCACCATGCTGCATATCCCCCAAATTATGTGATGCCTAAATTAACTTTTGAATCTTAGATTTAAACCCAAGATTACTCCTCACACAAGTTTACACATCACATTACCTTCAAAGATAAGCATTCCAATTAGTTTCCACCATAGTGTTTTCAGAATTTTTCACTTCCAAGATTTTGCAGTAGCACATCTTAATGTGTTGTGTTGCACTCTCTCTCTATATATATATATATATATAATATCCCAAACAGCACTAAATGTACATGGTTTACCTTTTCTTTAATTTAAGTATTAATTATGGCTGCATAAGTATCTTTTAAAACTTTACAAAACATGTGTATGCAGGCCTTTCTGAACTTTAGAACACTTGGATATTGTAACAGTTAAAAATAATTTTCATTAGTGTATATATTTTAACCAATGAACATGGGCGCATGTAAAGACAAGAGCAAGAGAGTTGTCAACTCACAGCTCTTCTGTGGTGATACCGTTAATAAGTAATATTGAATCAAGATACCATTAATTTTAGAGTAAGTAAATATTTGAAATTTCAAAACAAACAGCAACAATTGCAGTTCAACTTTCTATGCATGGTTAGTAATACAATATTCATATTAATGCGTAGCTTTAGATTCTAACAGTACTTTAGGGTTCATTGAACTTTATTGGCGACTTCAGACAAGGCAGAGACAGGAAGGCAATAATTCATGATAAAATAATAAAAGACATTAAATAAACCATTGGTTAATGAATGGGCAGTGGGGCAGACAGAGGAGGCAGTTCAGAGAAGAATGAAGGCAAGGGTTGATTTATGCCCTTGCCTGCTGCTTCTGCTGGAACTCAGCGATTCGGTTTTCCATCACCGGCCTAAAGTGACGAATTAAACCCTGCAAACATGGCATATCAACTTACTGTTGCATTCTTTAAAATGACTCGATACTGGCCATTGCCATTTCCTATGAAAGATTCTCAAGAAATAATGAACATTTCTATATTGTTGTAACTATGTAACTAATACAATGTTTAAATCCCACAAGTTTCTATCATCTGGGCACTCTTTACGTGTGCAGACATTCAAGCAAAGCAGCTAAATAAATAAAAAACAATCATGTGAACCCCCCAAGAACATGTACTTTATGTAAAGATGTACTTGCCTGCACTGGCCATGCAGCACCATCACCCAGGGCACAGATGGTATGGCCTTCAATCTGCTTGCTAATCTCCCAAATCATGTCAATCTCTGCCTCTCGCGCATCTCCACGTACAAAACGCCACATCATGTTATTCATCCAGTCCACTCCTATGAAGAAAGGGAGTGCAGAGGAACATTGAGAATTTGTTTTTCAGCATTAGGATTAATTTAATAATTCACCAAAGTAATGATTAAAAATAGTTCCTCACCCTCCCTGCAGGGTGTGCACTGTCCACAGCTCTCGTGTTTGTAGAACTCAATCAGACGAGCAATCGCTCGAATAATATCTGTCTGCAAACAGAACAGCAGGCATTTCAAAGACTGGACAACCACATTGCCTGCTGGACAAACGTAAATTGGCTCCTTGGGGAATATTCGAATTAACAGTAAAATTACAGAGACAGATTTTGATATTGTCTGAATACTTGTCCAGTATAAGAGGTTGACACATTTTAGTTGTGTCCTTTTCCATAGATATGGTCCACAAATTCCACATTATAGGAAGCGCGGAAGCGCACAACATTCTATTTCATAAAAGCCATCTCTTTAGCTGTTAAGGCCTTTACACACCGGGGGCGTAACAAATAAAAGACATATCTTTGGCTGTTAGACAGAAGTACAAATATGTGTAGTTCTTTTTCATAATCTTATCAGTTCATAAAGCAAAGAGGGGTTTTTATGTCAGCTTCACAGCAAGGATACATTTGAATGATTTGACTCAATTTCAAAATACTATATGTAGACCATGTAATGTAAATATAAACAAAGTTATTAAATGGTGTCCAATTTATAATTTTATTCTAGTCCTAACCCTAACCCTAGTTACAAGTCTGTGCTCTTTATTTTTCAGAATTATTTTCTCAGTATGCTTTGCTTCCCTCTTTGGCCATCTTGCTCTCTCTTTAGCTCCACCAATGTTGGCCTCCACCTTCTAAAACACATCTAGATCGCTCAGGAAGCTCATCTTGCCCTTAGCCATTTATTACAAAATGGAAGTATACGTATAATTGCAATCATGTGGCCATGCATACGTTTTCTTTTTTACAAAGCTTCTAAGTTAGTTACATATTTTAAATGCATTTTGCATAAATGCAAATTGCATACTGACTATTTGCATTCAGTTATACAATAAACTTAAGTAAGCAATTAAGTAAGTAATTAATCCATTACACCACCTTATAAATATTTGTTGTTTGAAGATAAAGGGACAAGTTATAACAGCAACTGAACACTTTGATTAGATTTAATGAGCTGGCCCATTACGGTACGTTTCACCATAACGTGACTTAATTTATGACTCTTGTTTTTTGGGCAAAAGGCTGTAAAGTATTATTCTTTTTAACTAGTTTACTTTTCAACTAAACAACCTTTCCACATTGACATGCATCCGACTCCCAAATCATTACTGCAAGACTCTATTAAAATTATATTAATTAGCCTCTCAACAAGCACGCTTTTTATAAGCCCTTCACCGAATAACACCTAACCAGAATCACAGGAGCAGGAGTCAAGGAGAAGGGTCACAACAGACTGACTGTAGAGGTCTACCAGATCGGTTATTTTTGCGTAAATATTCTGGGAGGCTACCCTAGCGTACGAGTAGTGTTATACCAACATATTTTTTATGGACAAGCATAAAATATGTTTCACATGTCTCAAAAAGACTACATTACCCAGTTAGTAAAATCTAGTATTGACTTACAGATTTGTCCATGACGATTATAGCCGCGGTTCCCAGGCCTGTTTGGGCCTGCAGAAGCCCGTCAAAGTCCATCAGGACATTCTCACACACCGATTTGGGGATGAGAGGTGTGGAGGAGCCACCAGGAATAATGGCTAAGAGATTATCCCAGCCTCCACGTACTCCACCTAAAACACAGATGGTCATTCTGATCGGTTAAGCTCAATTTGATTCTCTGCTTCTTGCTTTTTGGCAATTGAAGCGACAGTTGTCAAAGAGTGACTTAAGCCTCGTTATACCTGCATGTCTTTCAATAAGGTCTTTGAGAGGAACAGACATCTCTTCCTCAACTGTGCAGGGATGGTTGACGTGGCCCGAGATGTTAAACAATTTAGTGCCAGAGTTCCTCTCTCTACCAAAGCCCACGAACCACGAGCCTCCACGACGACAGATAGTGGGAGCCACGGCAACGGTCTCCACATTAGCAACAGTTGTAGGGCAGCCAAAAACACCTTGCAAATAGTGAAATCATTTGTAAGATATTATTGCCTTCAACATAATTTTAAATATAAATTAAGTCACAACATTACATCCAATGTTGTGAAAACACCAGTGTATTACAAATGCACACCGTTATAACAAACAACCACACCACCAGTTTAGTTACTTACCCACATCAGCGGGGAATGGGGGCTTCAGGCGGGGCTTTCCCTGCTTGCCCTCCAGAGACTCGATTAGTGCAGTCTCCTCTCCACAAATATAAGCACCTGCACCACGCATCACAAACACGTCAAAGTCGTAGTCTGTGCCACAGGCATTCTTACCAATTAGCCCAGCTGCATAAGCCTCGTTAATGGCCACCTAGAAAATAAAGTAAAATAAAAATATTCAAATAGTTACAATTTTCCAGCATACAGTCTTTTTATTTGTGCTTATCAAACCCTTTTTTGTTTAATGTTGTATCTAGTGAACTCCACCTGTAGATTGGACGACTCATTGTAGAACTCTCCCCTGATGTAGATGTAGGCAGCACGGGCTCCCATAGCCCTCCCAGCCACTAGACAGCCCTCCACCAATTTGTGAGGGTCGTTGCGCATTATCTCCCTGTCTTTGCAGGTGCCAGGCTCTCCCTCATCAGCATTCACCACCAGATACTTGGGTCTAAATCACAGATTGTAATGTGATCCGCTAGTTGCAGATGCTGTGGCAGGACGAACTGAAGATAAGAAAAAGACGTCTGTGTGCATGTGTTCTCTTACCTTCCATCACTAGGTTTGTTCATGAAGCCCCACTTCATGCCTGTGGGGAAGCCAGCTCCACCCCTCCCACGCAGGCCTGACACTTTGATCTCATTTAGGATCCAGTCTACTCCCTTCAACATGATCTCCTTTGTCTTATACCAATCCCCACGGCTCAAAGCACCCTTCAGCCTAAATAGAAATGGAGTAACTGACATTAAGACTAGGAACTATTGGGTATACTACGCTTTTCCTGAATATGTAAAAAATAGGATGTTTTATATACTGCAGCAAAATATGAAAAGTTATTACAATATGTGGCCTTACTTCCAATCATGACGGCCATATAGGTTGGTGAAAATCCTGTCCTGATCACTCAGTGGTCCAAATGTTGTCTTCTTTGGACTTTCCTGACAAAGCAAGGAGGAAACCAATGTTCTTACAATAGCAATTATCTTTGTTGTGTCACTGTTACCATTGTAACTAACAATTCCGAGGCTTAATATTGGAAACAACTACCAGAATGATGCTGTGCATAGCCTTTTCCAGAATATACTGTAGCATATAGCGCTGGGAAAGTCACATGGACTATACCTGAGTGACTGTGCTGTTGAATCGGGTAAGGGTTGTCACCCCTAATTGTCTGACAGCGACTGGGGCGCGTGAGGTCACACACACCAACGACCGAGACATGGACATCATCCTTAACTGCGTGCATACAAATCGAGAGGAAAATATCGTTTTAATAAATTAGTTAGATGGAGCTCATACATGAAAGCAACGTAAACATTCAGAAAATAAAAATTGTGCAAGGTTATATAACACACCTAATATTATTTTCTAACCCATATGAACGTCATTATTAGCCTGCAGTGCTGTGCTGAAGTAGGAGATGCCAATGTCACATATCGGCGACAATATAAGACAAATGTACTTGTCATTGCAAAACTTACCAATACCTGTAATATTGAACCGAAATCTAGCAAGGGGATAACAACATTAGCCGACACTAACTGTGAAGCTAAGGTTTCATAACGTTACACAACTTCCAGCACTGGCTACACTCAGTCTGAACGTGCAATGATATGTATTCAATCAGAGAATACTATAAACATGTTTTTTGTATTTCATTTGAAAATATATAAAATTACATTTAGGTCGAACCTTTGAACTAAAACAGTTGTTGAAAGTGACATGGTTAGATAAGTAACGTTATGACCTCCAAGACCACTGGATTTTGAGAGATCTAACTCAAAAGGGTTGCAATATTGATGGCAATTGTATATTGCCATCTCTATGAAGGATTCGCAAGACATTTTTCTATTCTGTTGGGTATTGAATTATCTAGAAGGGATTCAAAAGACGCTTCCAAATAGCGAGTCTTTAAAAAACACATACCTTCGGTGAGTGTCCCGACCCAAGCTAGTTTTGTAACAAAATGTTGCATCGGAAGCAGATTTATTGGTTAGCCCGGAAGCACTTCTAATAAAATCCGCAGAGTGGTGCTGTACCCTAGAGATTCATGTTGTATTAATAAATGTCGGTTCTGTCTATCCCCTATGACACCACCACTTCATTCAGGTTTAGGGCCTTTATTTGATAAGCAAGGCCATTTACCACCACTTTACATAAATTAGGGATACAGGGAAATTCCAAAAATCTGTTAAAGACACATTGTAAAAGATCATAAGAAAACAAATCAACACATCAATAACAAATATTCTGTATTCAATTCAAAGGGTAGAATCATTTTTAAGAGCAGTATATTTTTCAAAGAAATGAAGGGTGCAAGGGTGTATGCAAAATAAATGTAACAAAGTGAACAACTTTTCATCAGTTACTCACTCAACAACACGCATCAAAGGTCATCGATTACTGCTAAATCATTACTGCTCTAAAAGGTTGATGCAATGAATGGAGAAAGTGATGGGAGAGAATATCGAAAAGCAAAAATGACAAATTAATAACAAATCATGTAAAATTGGGTAGAAAATAGCCTATTGTCAGGTAATTCATAATATATTGAGTCATAAACAACCAGCTTCCATAAACTTAATAAACTTTACATGATGCCGTATAGAACTTTTCCCACTAGGACTGAAAAGTATTCCCAATATTCTACAGCCTGTAAAAAGATAAAATATTAACTAGATAAAAGATAAAAATTGCAAATCCTGTCAAAAAGCGACCTGCAGTAAAATATGTTTATTTTGTGTGTCATCAGATTAAAGAACAAAAAAGCTAGAACAGCTTCTCTGTATTTGCTCTGTGTATATTGAACTCTTAAACTGTAAGATACAAAACTATTGTTTCAATCGTAGTATTAGTCCGTAGCAGAGGATGCAGGGTCTCCTATGAAGAGCTCTTTTTAACAGGGAGTAATGATGTAATATAATTCAGACAACTAAAACACTTTTGCTCCTTAAGCGAAGCATCATATCTTAAGCTCCCAATTTGAGATGACTTTCTCGCAAATTCCAGTCCATTGTCGCTTAGATTCATTCTCAGTTACTTGTTCATTTTTATCATGCACTCTCTGCCGCTCATATTTCTCTTGATGTGTGCTTGTTATTCAGGGAGGCAATCCTGATTGGACCAGGTGGGCGCAGTCCGGTCCAAGCGGTCCTGAGCCACACTTTCAAAGGCATTCCTCATCAATGGGTGCTCCTCTAGGACCTCATTGAAGCTGTCCACGCTTAGGGAGTATAGACGACAGTAGGTATCAGCCCTAACACTGGCTGTACGTCGTCCGCGGGTCAGCAGGCAGATCTCTGAGCCAAGGAGAAAAGACAATGATCTGTTTGACAGTCTGACATCTCAGAGGCACTCCTCTCTAAAGAGTTTACAGTTTGTGGAGTTTAGGAGCAGAATAAATGGTTTCTGCTGTAGTTCTTGCGATTCAGTACGTGGCATCTGTAGTCCAGCTTTTCGAGCATGTAAATTCCTCTGTAAGCCCAGTAGAGGCCCTTCCGAATAAGAGGGAAAGTCTACCCATGTTTTAGGATAAAGGCTATCCCCTTATCTAGCTGTTCGACAATCATTATACAAAGTCATCAGCCACACAAACTGGAGTAGAAGCCTACACCACATCAAACCAGCTACAGCTTTAGCGTTCGCTTACCTGGTCACCCCAATTTATCAATGCACTCAAGGTCATAAAAGCGGATTGGAGCAAAACGTAAAAGGAAAGTAAATAGCTGCCTGCAACTCATCAATACATCAATCAAACAACTCACCTCCAAAATAGGATCCGTCACTTAGAATAATCTCATTTTTGCCTCGTGGAAACACAGTGATGCAGCCATGTTGAATAAAGTACATTTTTCGGCCCAGTGTTCCCTCCCGTATAACATAGTCTCCAGGCTGAAAGACCTCAAACTGCAGCTTGGTTAGAATCACTGTCACAAAGTGAGGGTCTGTGTTGGCAAACATGGGCATGTTGGCTACCAGCCCACGGCAGTTGAAGCTGACAATCTCCTAATATTAGGAAAGAGAAACGGGAGCTATTTAGAAATATCCGTGGGTAATCCAGCAAGTTTATATCAAATGAATACTGTATATTATAGAATAAATATAGTACACAATATTAATGCTATACTGTATAAGAGGAAAGACAGGTAAAGATGTAGACAAGTCTGCGTAGGACAATATAGTATCTGTATTTGTGTGTGCATATGTGTGTGCATGTGAGAAAAAGAGAGATTAAGGGACTGAAGGTTAAACCAGCAGACCTCCTTAAGTGGATCACTGAGTTCTCCAAGGATGCTGTCTTCATCAAACATCTTGCCCTGGAAGCGCTGCTCATAATATTCATGGATCCTCTGTCTCATATCAGCTGGGAGCTTATGGAATGACATGTACTGCTCCACCTGCTTGTACTGAGTACATTAATCAAAGAGTACATAGTTAGTCGACCTAATCAAAATTATTAACTGAGATTTCAGATTAGGTCGACATTAGCTACAACAAATACATTTAGTCATTCTAATTACAGAAAGGGACAACAGGACGGATACTTGTTCATCGTCTCTGAGATCTCTTACTAAAATTCGCTTGAAGAGGAGTTGGCAGTTAAGCAGTTAGAAGTGCATCCAGTTAAATGCATCACCCTATGTTAGATAATGAGTAGTCAGGGGTTGTTTGTAAAAAAACACATCAAGCTAGGTTCACATTACTAATCACCTAAGGAGATCTATCATCTGTATAAAACTAAACAACCAAATCCCTTGTAGCCGGATCGTATTAATAAACAGACTTAAGCGTGATGCCATTGTTACAATCAGTACAATCGTGTAACAGTGAATACCACATTAGCCGTGTCCTGTTATATGTTACCAATCTAAAGGTGTGCATTTATTGCGATTTTGCGTATGCAAAACCTTAATATTTCCACAATTCTAACTTGAAAATATAAAATGGGAACCTTTTCCTGATACTGGCGGCGTGATGCATCTAGGGACTGGATTAGAGTGGTAGCATGGCCCAGAAACATAGCGTAGCAGGTAGCTCCGACGATCATACTGGAAATAGTGAGCCATACATCTGTCATGCCCTCTGGAGCCTGGGCCCCATATCCTATACACAGCATGTGACTCATTGCCATGAAAAGGGAATAGGAATATTGGATGTGCCATGTCGAATTCTAAGACAGGGAGAAGAAAATGAAAGAGAAGGTGAGACAGTAGGAATCTTGATAAATGTATGGCAAAACGGACACTAGATTCTTCTGTCTTACTGACCACCATGTTGTTCTTGTAGACCCAGCAGTCTGGGGGGAAGTCCTGCAGCATGGGCACCATGAATGTCAGACAGCCGTCCCAGTGGCACAGCAGCAGCATCATGCCGATCAGATTGAAGATGCGCACCACGGCACTGGCCAGGTCATAGGTCATATGGAAGATCTAGGAGCAGCGATGATTAAGAATATTTGTGCAATTGAAATCCTAGAATTGTAACTAGTATCCAGAATGGATATCAGACGCAATGTGGTTAAACATCATAAATTGGTTTGTGGGTGTGTGTGAGCACTATTGTCTTCTCTACACAGTCCCAGCCTAACCGGAGATCCCCCCCCTCCAGTATTGTATTCCCCTCACCTCTTCCCATTGATGGATGTAGCGAATGAGCCGCGAGAGACGCAGGAGGCGCAGCAGGCTGAGAATCTTGGTGAAGCGCACAATGCGGAGGGCGCGGGCGGTGCGGTACACATCCGAGGCCTCCAGCCGGGCCTCCAGGTCCACGATGAGGAAGATGTAATCCACCGGGATGGAGGAGATGAAGTCCACCACGAACCAGCTGCGCAGGTAGCGCTGCCGGATAACCTTGGGGTCCAGGATGATCTGGCTGTCGTCTTCGAGGATGCCCGTGCGGAAGTTGAGGGCCAAGTCAAGCAGGAAGAACGTGTCAGAAGCCATATTAAAAGTGATCCAGGGCAGCGTGTTCTGGTCTTCAAAAAAGGTGATGCCCCACGGCAGAATGACCAAGTTACTCATCATGAGCAAAAGCATCACTATGTCCCAGTAGAACCTGCACATTGGTGAGAGGAGGCAGGGATAGGTTATTAACAGCAAAGCAAATCTTACTATATCCCTTATTTAATAGTCAATTAAATAGTTAAATAGAGGATTACATAAAATTACAAAATAATCGATCTCACTAAGGTTCGTTATAGAGCTTGGCATGTGCAAAAATGCTTGTATATGAGAAAGTCTGTGCGGGTTTAGTACTTTATTTTTGCCTTCCAGACAGTATAGTAGGAGAAACTGACGCTAAATACGAGCTTAAACTAGCTTTTTCAATCATTGTGTTACAGTGACCCATGAATCTGACCAACTACATGTAGACCCCTGCTGCAGGAATTCTCCTTATAATTGAAATGTAATACATGTACCACACAGGGGACTCCTGAAAGTGTACTATTTCTGTAGTCGTAGACTTCAGAACATTTAGTCCTACTCGACTAGATACTGATTATAGCCTCATAGATTGTTAATGGCATACAAGCTTCGTTGTCTTATGGGTTTCCTATGTCTAAATTTGCACTGGACATGGTTTGGATTTTGTTACATTATTATGATTATTATTATTATTATTTCTTCTTCAGTGAAGTGTCAATCACCCAGTGTGGCTCTAGCCCTGCTTTCTTTCGCTTTCCAGGCCACTCCCTGGACACAGTGACTGAATACAAAAAGCCTTTCCATAAATAAAACCATCCGCCTTTGAGCTGCCATGGCAGTCCCTCTAGGAAACAAACTCCTCTTTGGCATATAAAGGGAAGGGATCACTTGATCACCCTTCCTTCTTTTTACTCTACTTTTTGTCCTTACGTCTCTTACAACTCAATGCTTTGTGTCTTACATTCTTGCCAAAATGACTACTTATCTGTTATGACAGATTAGAGGTGACAGGCTGAAAATAGCCTCAGTTAAGTCCATCACAGTCGGTAGACTTTGTGTCACTGACACTGGGTGTAATTCACTTGCCACTGGTTTGTACACAGCTGAGTAATACAGTCTTCCCCAAAAACCTCACGAGTGTACCTCCATACCATGCCAAATCGACACTGCAACATAAGATAAAAGGAAGCCAGCAAAGGAGGTAATCTCTCTCTCATCTGTCTCTGTATTTATGACATAATAGGAAATGATTGCAAAGATGAGGATTCTCGGGGGCAATAATCCCGCTGAGTGGATTTGTCCCTACAGTCTGGCAAAAACATGGGGTTTAAAAAAATCATAATTGCCTAGCATAAACAATGATAAACGGAATGATGATTTTTTTTTTTTATAAATTCCAAAACAGTAGGGGGTGCAAATAAAAATATTTTTTTTCAGAATTATTGCATGGTGTTTTAATTGGATTATAATACCAATCACTCCCCATCACCCCATACAAAAATGTTGAAGGCAGGCAACCATGGTTTCTGCTAATCCAGATGAGCTCACACTCATCTTTACACTGTATAACTAATCAAATCCTCTCATCTTCTTATCATGTTCTAGGGAACAGTATGCCAGCTGCCACACATACCAATCAGGGTGCCCTTGGGATCACAGTTACAGATATGGTTGTAAGTGGGGCTCAGCGATGAGTTGCTCCTTAAGGCCTGTGTGGGCTAAGTCACTGACAACCTTATACGAGTGGTTTTAAGTGGGAAGTTACATTAATGGTTTGATGGTTCTTAGTTGTTGTGAGAACCTGAGCCAAGGGTGATTAGGTTAAGTGTTCACTCCACATATCCTGAACCATTCCCATTTCCTCCATTTCTCAGTCTTACCTGAAGTCACTGTAGGGGTGGACAATCCACACTCCAAATGATCTGACCCTGGCCTGCTCAGCAGCAACCCCTTTATGACTTCCAAACATGCGCAGGGAAAACTTGTTGACCCCTGGCTGTAGCATGGACCCAAAATGCCTCTGGAAGATGGTGGACTGGTCGACGTTGTCTTGTTCCTCTGTGCCATTGTCCTGGGATTTAGCAGCATCTTTGTCACTTGCCTCAGTCACAGTCTGGCCATTGGGGTCTGCTGTATAGTCATTGTTATGGGTGTTGACAAGGTTGAACAGTCTCTTGCCAGCGTCGATTCCAGCCTCTCCTCGGTGGGAAGCCTGTGAAGATGAGCGCCAACCAGAGAGGCGGAAGCTGCTCTGGCTGCGACGCCTGGAGTCTTCTCGGCACCCAGGGTTTCCCTCATCCTTTTTTTGTCCATCTGTGCTTCTACAGGGACTGGCCATAGTTACACCTCACACAGGTGACTTTCTCTGTTTAGAATGACAGTGGAGAAAAATGTTTGAAGCCTTTCACTTTTCATAGTTTAATATAAGTCTATTTAACAGGCAATATAATTAAACCATACCCCACAGTAGCCTTTAGCAAGTACAGTCCCACAGGTGGGATTTTCTGTGGCTTGTCCACGCTTGTTAAGATCCGACCAATGGAATTAGAAAACAAAATGTGTAATGTCTTACTCCAGTTCTAGCTAACAATCAGGGTTAGGGCTAACATCTGTACTTATTGTTCTACAGTACTATTATTATTGTTTTAACTGAACATAACACCAACTTTACCAGATGAAGGCAGCTTAAAAAATGAAAAACTCACTTGCAACGTGTTGATGAAACAACATAAAATGAAAAAATGTAAGTGTAAATAATTAACTTTCATAAATACACGCAATCACACACACACATTAATATAAAATGCTGGATCATGGTTTACACTTATAAGCAGGATTTTTATCATCTTATTTCGCGTTTACCTCTCAGTGTATTCAGGGGTAGTCTGACAAGCTATTTATCTCTGGAAACATGTTTTGCAACCTTAGATGTTTGTTCCCAATTGATGGCTTCAAGAGTAAAATGCTATAGGCCTACTGCTCAATAAAAGCAAATAATCCAGGAGATATCATGCAGTGTCCATTTAAAAAATATATATTCCTTGAAACTTTGAAAGCGCTTTTGTCCAAAGAGCTGAATCTGAATAAAGCATGTTGAAAGTTGGTAGCCTCTTTCTGTAAAGAAAAACAACTTCTTACACACAAGACTACGAGCAAATGCTTCTTCAATTTGTGTCTTCCATATGAGCGGCACGAGGACGCTAATAGAAAGGACTCAGTATAATCGGCTTGTTGTCAGGACGCGCCGTTCATTCACCTCGACCCGTCAATCCTTAGCTTCTATGGAAAGCATCTCTTTAGAGGTGGTCAGTTGGACCATACATGAACGTATTTGAGATCGCTTTACTAGTCAAGTGGCCATACAATGCTGTTATGTTTAAATTTAATCTATTTTGCCTAACATATGTCTATGTTAAACCTTTGTTTAATGTTTTTTAATTAGTTTATTTATTGATTTTTTTTTATTATTTTTTTTTACAATGAACAGTAGCCAGTAGGCTATAGGCTGTACAGTGCAGTTGCAGTTGCACTGTTTAAGGCGGCCAAATCAGAATAATGTACAAGTCGCTGCAGATCCTATAGGCACCCTTAACTATCGCAAAAACAATTAGGCTTACTTTGATTAATTATCCGGGGGTCAAATTTTCGGGTGGCATCCGAACTATTAGATTATTCAATATTAAGTAATATCGTTATCAGCTTCGAAGTTACCTTTTAAAATGCAAGTGATCCAGCAAAAAGGTCGATTTGGTTGTTAATTCTTGGGTGCGTGAGTACAGTAGGCCTTAGAATGCGAAGTTAGTCGCGACACATGGCTACGTACCAAGTCAGGCATTTAGCACACTGCACAATGCACACTTCATACAACTTCGCATGTATATCTTTTTTTTTAAACAAGTGCCTTAATTCCTTTGTAAACATAACGAGCAGCTGGAGATGATGGCCCTTAACAACTTCGATATTTGGGCTGCATGGCTAAAACATAGCTGATCCATATCTATTGAAATATTTCTGGGGCTACATCAGGACATTGTCAGTGGGATAGATAATAGGAAGTTGGCCATGACCACCTCATTCCTGCAGTAGAAATGTATATAAAATAAATAAAGCCATTATTTAGATGTGCGGAACCTGTCCAAATTAAATTGTGCGGTAATTAACCTTTGGCCAATTGTTTGCGATATTACGACAATACTGAATCTCTCAAAATCTATAATTCACTGCAGCACTCGGTGAAGCGCAGATAAGTTCTATGAAGGAAGGTATATCGTGACAGAGTTTAAATGAATTTTCATTGAGAAAGTTCCCCCGATACAGTCACACCCCTCTGCTCTATACTTGACTATGTTTCGCAGTGATGTTGTGACCAGCTAGCCTTATGTTTAGGTCATATTAATACAGGTCACATAGTATTACTCTCAGGTATCATGGTAATAATAATAACTGTATGAAAAATATTTTAAGAAATGTTTAGTTTGAGGAAGTATCTTTTGAATATTGAGAGTATTTGAAGGCTTTTCCCTGCTAGAAATGATTGATTAGTGTGTTATTGGATGAATCCCTCCACAAAGGTACGACCATGTCAGCTGCCATTTGCATTTGACTTTCCATGGCAGTGTCTTGCAATAGCTGATGTGTTCACCTTTGGTTAGAATTACATTGTGTAACATGACTTATGAAGTCTTGCTGGATAGGAATGATTTAAAGTCCAGTTCACAGACTAAATAATGGCAGAGCTGAACCTCCTTGTCATCAGGGAGGATGGTTGCACCAGTTTGAGTCAAGATTAAATTTTTTAATAAGCTGCTGAAAGGTACAGTTTACAAATAATTACAAATAATAACATTACAAGAACAAAAACAAAATAATTAAGTAACTATTATTAAAATACACTATTAATAATGTAAATTCCATCCTTATTAGTAAAAGACATCAGTTATTTGTACCATGTAGAGCAATTTAATGGTTTAATCAACAACCGCTGGATCAAATCAGAAGCTAAATAAATAGAGCAACTTGTCCTTTGACACACACTGGATTTGTGTCATTCCTTCTTTCACTGGTTTAAATGAAAACTCTAAAACATCGTAGTCCAAATACATAAATAAACAGTTAATTATGTTTATATTCCAATCACATAAATATATCACACTGTTATTCACAGATATTTGGAAAGCTATTGTCAAAGCAACAGAGGAGATAGTAGTTAACAACATACGTAGATACAAATAAAGAACACATTTAGGTTCAGTTGTTCACAAAAAATCTGGCCTGCGAACAATCTGTCTGACATGAGGCAGATATTGCTCCTCTTGTACATCTCCCGGTGAAGAAGATTACTGTTTCCCATTGACTGGCACTCTAATTTGTGCATTTATAAAACATCTGAATGTGTTTCGGATCCGGTCAGGGTCTGGCCTACTTATATGATACATGATACATTATTGGGTATACTGTGCCAAAGTAACTGAAAAAACAGCCTAACGTACTGCAGCAGTCAATGAAATTAAAAAGACATTTCATTGGCAGAATTTTTTGATTTTCCATGAAATAACACTGAATTTACAAGGACATGATATAAAATGCTAAAATGCTTTAGGTTTTGTAGAAAATTGGTACTGGGTAGTTAAGATAGTCTGTTTCTGGATTACAGATTGTGGTTGATGCTTCAGAGTAGAGTGATTGATATTTCCTTTTCAACTATTGATGAGGGTACAAAACTCAATAAATCCGTACATATTTTGCCACAACCTATTAGCTGAAAGTTTATAATTGAACTACTATATCATCGATTATTTGTAGCTATTATTTAAACAAATATTTTGTTATCTGTGAGTGGAATCCTTCATTTTTGTTTTTTATTTGAAAATTAACTGGTTTGGTGAAAAGAGGTATAGGAACTGGATTCTTGTTCGACCAGCAGAGGGCGTCAACGCTCCATGACATGAGCTGACTGAAAGTCTCCTACACTAAAATCACCTGTTTTGATATCTTGATTTGGCTTTTCCCGATGGTCCTGGGCTTGAAACCAGAGGGCAGCAGGCTATCAACAATAGTGGTGATGTAACCCTGATAAAGGCAGAACTTAAAAATTCCCATCCGGGGGTTGCCAAGGATCAAATTTAGAGGAGTGAATCTGGTGATGTAACCCTGAAAAAGGCAGAACTTAAAAATTCCCATCCGGGGGTTGCCAAGGATCAAATTTAGAGGAGTGAATCTAGTTGTGAATGTGAGTTTAGCTACAGTTACTTTATGACTAAAGGGTCAGAGACGTAATGGTTAATTTGGTTCATGGAAATGAATGAATATGCCAATAAAGAGCTCCTTGTTGACATCACAACAGCTTCAATGCATTAATATAAACACAAGAAAGTGCCAGCAGGTATTATTTTAGACAACATAACATAAGCTGAAAGATCCCACATTGCTAATATACCAATGACTACCAGGGATGTCTGGAGAGGCTGTACTTTGGGAACCACTTACTAATTACTTCACGTTATCTTGTGATATCCAAGTTCAGCCGTCTTCAGTCACCTTAGTCTCCTCTGAAGAAATACAGACTACTGTACAAAGATTTGATATGAGGGTGTTTGACTGACAATTGATTTGTGGTCAGTAAATTGATAGTTCTACAATAAATTTCCAAATGTATCTAAAGAAGTCATAATAAGGAACTTACTACGAAGTTCGGCGGCTCTACTTCAATGTTTGATTCTCCACCCAGTGTATTTATTAACCAGTTTTATTATAGAAGTTCTTACCTTTCAAAGAACAAGGCCAGTGAGAACATTACAGAGACATTACAAAGCTGACCTGCTTTTCAGGATTTGTGAATGCTTTACATTTCGCAATAGGCCCAAAGTCATCACAACTTTGGATTGTTGCTCGTTTATCTCTCATCGTGAACAAAATGTTTTCCGAGCATGCAAACAAAACGTACACAATACATTTAAACAATCAATAATCAACCAGACTTGATGAGAGACAGGATGATAAAACAGCATGTGAGAGCCAACAAGTCTATTATGATTATTGAGGTTTAGGAACTTCCTTTGATTCTTCAGGCTTTACAGTCGAACCTGCTGGCTCGCCTTATGCAGAGGGACACAATTTCCTGTGAGAATGAAAATAGTTTTTTCAAAATGGTTTCATACAGGGCAGTTAGACCAAATGGTTTTAAAAGATGGATTTCTCTGCTGCGCTCATTCGTTCGTGTGACTTACTTGGCATCAGTCGAGTTCTTTTTAACAAAGCTACAAACTGGGCTTTCCTGTTCTATCTGCTTTTTCAGTGTAGCAATCTCTCCAGTCCATGACTCTTTTTCCTTGTTTACTGTTGCTGCAAGAAAAAAAAAAGGGAAGTGGGAATATTTTTGCCATGTATGGAGCACCGCTCACAAAACAATAAGCATTTCTCTAAACAAATACCTTCAGTGTTCGTCTGCTCTTTCTGTTGGCCTGCCACCTCTCCATCAGTATTTGCCTAAATATCAAGATAACAAGGACAAAGTGAATGCATTAAACACGTTTATTTGGTTCTGAACTTAAAGTAGAAATTCTACATATACGTTTTTTATGGTATTGCTCTCAGACCCCTAATGCAGATGAAAGCTGCTTAAACTACAACACTAGATCTTAATACTATAACTAGGGAATTCAGTTGTATGGCATGTCTATACTGTACTAAGGTATAAATTATAGGCCACCAGCAGTCTGTCTCACTTTCTTGGTTTTGCAGTCCTCTAATGCAGCTTGCTTATTTTTTAGCGCTTCCTTCTGCTTGGGCAATTCAGTGTCCAGCTCTTGCACACTCTTCTTCACCTTCTCCAGCTGTTGCTGCAGTAGATTATGGAGGTACTGGCTCTCCTCAATAGCTTCAGCTCGCATCTGGACAGTAGTTTGTATCTGCTGGAGTGACTCAGACAGTCTGCTGATCATTTGCCGCTGGCCAAAGACAATTATTGCCACTGCCATAGACAGCAGAGTGGCCAGAGTGGTAATTACCAGAGATACTTTCATAATTGCATCTGTCGGCTGCTGTTGCAGACAGTTTTTGTACAAATCTCAAATCAAAAGAGATTTCTAAAAAGGTTGGTATTTAAATGTTCTTAGCTTTTTTAAAAACCTTCTTGTCCTTCGTCATCCATTCAGTTGGTTGTCAACCACTGTCTTCCCATGGGGCTCTGCTTAAGGAAACGCGATGATCAGTGTTATGTTTCCATTTGTTTCTTCTTAGTTTTTTTGGTCGTTTTGTATTGTTAGTCCGTTTTCTGGTCTGGTAAATGACTTCTGTGGGTAAAAGCCAGCCTCTGTCAATTTGTTTAAATTCAGTTGGTTTGATCAATGTAAATACAGAGCACACATGAGACACCTCACCCACACCCCTCTTGATTTTTATCTCCTCCCCCTTCTTGTAGCTAGGTGGGGATGTTTTTAATCCGTATAACCTGTTTGAATATGTTGGCTGGTGGAACAGAGGCTCTTCTTTTGTATTGCATTTGCATTTGAATTTGCAGTTTCAAACATCATTATAAGAATTCTGCTTCATTCCTACAGTGGGTGACCAACTGTATTGTTTCCTAAAGAACACAGACAGGTTTATAAATGTATTGCATTTTAATTAAATGCATCAACAGAAGGGGGTGTAAAAAAAACATGCTGTGTGGTTATGTCATTCTCCTGTAGATTAATACTTTTTTTAAGTAAGTAGGTTAAGTAAAACCTTTTTTGAATGAAAAGGTAAATATTTTAGTCTTTGGAAAGGAGGATGACATCAAGTATTGCAAAAAAGAAATCCTGCTTCAACCTGCTGAGCCTGTTTTGCTGGTTTGTAGTGTCATTGTTAGGATCCACAACGGATCTGCACTTTGTAAAACATTTCTAAATGCAGTATGGGTACAGACATTTGATCTGGTTTAAGGTTAAAGAAAATTCTAAATTACTACAGAATTAAAATGGATGCGATAAAATAAGAGTCCTTTCTGGATGTCAACAATAACAGACTTCGCTTGTGTCTAAAAAGTAACACTTTTAAACCCTAAATTCTTCAATGAAAATGATGGAATTAGAAATCCACCCAAAATACCATGACGACCTGTAGAAAGTAAGCCCAATGTCACACTATGTACTGTGACCACATCAAACAAATGTAATTGAAAAGAATCTATTCTGAGATACCTGAAAGAAGTAAGCGTTTGTTGAATCTTTTAACTATTAACTGATACATTTGACGCTGTTGGATAAGGCCTAGTAGGTCAAACCTAGTAGGACATTTAGGTAACATTTGAATATAGGAATATTTAGAAAGACGTGCCAGTAACTTTAACTGGATCCAATGGTGAATTGCCTATGGCTTAAGAGTAGCTCTGTGTTACATGGTAATTGTGTACAGAGTAATCCGAATTGATTACAATAGATGCTTTAAGACAAATATTTATTTCACTTCAAGACAAAGCAAGTGCTGCATTTATACGGGAAACTGGCTCACCATCCAGGGGCAATAAGTAGGGACCACTCCTGACAGCCTTTGTCCATTGCACCTCAAGACGTCTTCTAGCAACCAAAATGTGATAAAGTGCTGCCCAAATCTATTATTAGAGTGTGGCTGTGTGCGTGATAGAGCAGCGATTTCCAGATATGTGTAATCATTTAGCATTCAATTTGACCCACACCTAGTCATTTACTTTTGGGTGGGGACCACCCTAAGACTGTATTAATGTAAACAATGTAATCATGATTATTGTACATTGCACATGAGCTATGAAATTAAAGCACACATTCTGGACAAAGCCTGCATAGTTTCGACACACACTTTTCAGCAGTATTGATAAATCACCTAGGCTATGTCAAATTAAGAAATTAATTATTTTGTATATGACAAAACAATGATAATACAATTGTTAACCACACATTTGCCTTTGGATTTTTAGATTAGCATAATATGGAAGCTAATATTTTGCCATTACATTCTAACGTGAAAATATTTTATAGTTGTATGGTATTTTATTATTTGAGAGAGCTGTGGTTGGACGTAAGAAAAATCCTGTTTTGTTGCCACAGCATGACACTAGACTCCAACCCACACGGTTGGGTGGCATACTATATGGCATTCCCTGTAAAACCTCTTTGACCACCCAAAACCCAGAGCCAACCCCTTTCCAATATGTTTGAGGTTGATTTGGGATTTGCAAAATGAAATGATCAGGACTTGGGGAAATTCACATTATGTCAAAGCCCACCCAAGCAATGGCTTGAAAATATCTAAGTTCAAATGGATTTCCAAATATTTCCGTGTTTTGTTCTTAAACCCTTACTCTTATCTCAAAACAATGCAGATATGGTTTAGCTTTGCCACGTGTAGGTGTGTTTGCCCACTTCAGATATAAAAGCTTTTGGCTTCGAGCCGATTGGCTCCTCGGCAGAAGCCCTGTTCCATTTAAGCCTTCACTGCCAGAACCTTTTAGTCCGTTCTCCAACTAAGGTAAGATATGAGCAACATGGCAAATAGGCCTCTCCAAGATACATAGATACTTTCATTAACCCTCATTCTACCGACTTCCCCGTAGACCCCAGAGGTAGACTTTTTATCATATCTAACTGGGGCATTACTGTATTTTTCTAATTTGTCATGACTTTATCAACCAATTTTTTCCTAACAACTTCACATAATTTCTTTCTGTTTCTGTTTTAGAGCTTTTTAAAAATATGAACGCATTGGGGTCCTCGAGGACCCCAGTCAAGAGCATCCAATTCTGCCTGTGCAGTTTTAATAGATGGAACTATTTAAAGTTAAAGGAAAATAATTTAAAGTATAACACACTATTTTATTTTTTTCAGAAGACATTAGTTACATTAGTAATAATGTTTTGAGAATAAGAGTTCATATTTTTGCGTGATGGTTGCTTCTTACGGTAGGTTATTCTTGGGGTCCCCCCCAGTCGGTAGTACCTGTATGTTAAATATGTTGGTACGATGAGGGTTATTAATGTGTATTTTATAAATGTTTTCTTTCCTCTCAGGCCTTCTTCAGTTTCAGCCATGGGGTGGTTTGTGGCTGCCATTGCAATTCAACTGTTGAGTGGTAATTATTCACCAACATTTCTTTTCAATTATATACGATGAAGATATCGTCAACTACTCTAATATAATCAATGTCCCGTATTTGACTGAAACTAAAGTACATCTTCTGATAATCTTTTGTGAAAAACAGAAGTCTTAATGTGTTATATAAAGATCTGAGGGATGTGGAAATAATTTGTTGATGGTGTAGAATTAAACTGGACATTTTAAAAATGTATAATTTAAAGCACTTCTTTGGTGTATTGTGTACTTGCCCAGAAATGGCCTGGCTGGTAAAAATGCATGGCATTTATAGAGCGCTTTTCAAAACACAAAGCAGTAACGCTGTGGGTGAACGCTGAAGGAAACTCTTCCTCTGACTATTGATCTTGTGTACAAATAATACTTCTCTTTGAAATTTTTAGGTTTCTGCTCTGCGGGACCAGCCAGTGTGCCAACTAAGTTAGGCAGTTGTTGGACCATAGGCGGCCCCCACTACCGCACTTTTGATGGCCAATACTACAATTTCATGGGCAACTGCACCTACACCATGGTCAAAAACATCAAAACAGACGAAGTCAGCCCGGCCTTTGAGGTGCATGCTAAGAACATGAATGCTGCCCTAATAGGCAAAGCAGCGGGAATGGTCAGTGTCAGGGTTTACAGTGTCAAGATTGACATTGTCAGCTCTGAAGTTGGTCTGGTCAGGGTAAGTGTAAATATTATCGTTTTAAAAAGGTACATGTTTTTTAATCATATTGAGTATTTTGTTAATTTGCTCTAGTCCTTTAATAAAACGTGCTTGGAACTCAAAATGTACTTTTATCATTCTTGTGTTGTTTGTCTGTTGTTACGTTTAAACCACTCCAGATAAACTACGATCGGTGGAATCTTCCAATCACCTTAGAGAACGGCAAGGTTAGACTCGCCCAGAGTGGCTTCTCTGTTGTATTGGAGACAGACTTTGGTTTGATGGTGCAGTATGACTGGGAGCAGCATCTGGTGGTCACTGTACCAGACAGCTTTGCAGGCAGGGTGCATGGCATGTGCGGCAACTTCAACGGCAAACCGGAAGACGACTTTGCCACTCCAAGTGACACCGTGGTCAGTGATGTGGCGACTCTAGGGAACAGTTGGAGGTCATCTGGGCTGGCGGAGGACGGCTACTGTTTAGACCAGTGCACGGGAGAATGTGAGACTTGTGACAGTAGCTTTGTCCATAAACTTGAAGGGGAAATGTTTTGTAAATTGCTATCCGGCATAATGGAAGGACCCTTGAAAGAATGCCAGGCCGCTGTGAACCCCAAGGCCTTCTATGAGAACTGCATGTACGACTTCTGTAGACTGAAGGAAATGAAGACCTACCTGTGCGACACGCTGCAGGTCTACACTGATGCCTGTCAGAGAGCTGGGGTCAAAGTTTACAACTGGAGAGCTTTTGCCCATTGTCGTGAGTAACACGCTATTTTACAATCCAGCAGTAGCTCCCCAGATTGCATTTAGCATTGAACCTTTGGCTTTGTTTTGTGTAACAATTGAACATTGCGGTTGTTTTCTTGCAGCTGAGCCAGCGTGCCCAGAGAACAGCCACTTTGAGCTTTGTGGAAGCCCCTGCCCTGCAACCTGTGAAGACCCAGAGGCTCCTTCCAAATGTAAAACTGACAGCTGTGTAGAAGCTTGCATCTGCAACCAGGGCTTCATCCAGAGTGGAAACAAATGTGTCCCAAAGCCGCAATGCGGTTGCCAGTACCAAGGTCGCTATGTGGAAGCCGGAACCTGGTTCTGGGCCGACGCTGACTGCACCAAACAGTGTAACTGCTCTGCAGGGGGTAATTTGGAAACTCAGAGTACTAGCTGTCGGCTGGAGCAGCAGTGCCAGGTGGTGGATGGAGTCCTAGGCTGCCAGCCTGTGACCTTCGCCACCTGCATGGTGTCTGGTGACCCTCACTACCTGACCTTTGATGGAGAGCGCTACAACTTCCAGGGTACCTGTGTGTATCAAATGGCAGGGGTCTGCTCAAATGACTCCAGCTTGGAGCACTTCACCGTTGCGGTGCAGAACGACGGCCGCGATAAGAAGATCGGGTCAATCACCAAGCTGGTGGAGGTCAAGGTTTACGGAAACACCATTGTCATCAGCAAGGAGCACCCCGGCCATGTGTTGGTATGAGATCAAATGCACTTCAGCCTTATTTCAGAATCCACATTAGTCAATCGTTGCTTGTCTTTTGACTGACCTTCTCTCCTAATGTTTCCAAGGTCAATGGCGAGCTTTCTAATCTCCCCATGACACTGGAGAGCAACAAGTTGCAGTTGTACAAGAGCGGTTGGTTTGCTGTCGTCGAGACGGATTTTGGCGTAACGGTGTCCTACGACTGGAACAGCGTGTCCATCATTACCATCCCCAGCACCTACACCGGTGCCATGTGTGGCCTGTGTGGCAACTACAATCACGACCTCAAAGACGACCTGCAGATGAAGGATGGAAAGCAGGCGGCCACTGCAGAGGAGCTGGGGCAGAGCTGGAGGGTGGCCACCATCCCAGGCTGCGTCAACGGCTGCCAAGGGCCCTGTCCTGACTGTGACATCACCCAGAGAGACCAGTATGCCAAAAACAAGTACTGCGGCCTCATCAGCGACCCCACGGGCCCTTTCCACGACTGCCACTCCAAGGTGGACCCCGCTGATTTCTTCCAGGACTGTCTGTACGATGTCTGTCTTTACCAGGGTAGCAGAAACATGCAATGCAAGACCCTGACAGCCTATACGGCAGCCTGCCAGGAACAAGGAGTGACAGTGTATTCCTGGAGATCGAGCAATTTCTGTGGTAAGGTGATTCAGAGATTAAGTTGCATTTTGGTCACATGTTGTAGTAAGCAATTGCAATGTTTTTTTTCTGCAGAACACTACAATCATGTCATAACTTTAATGCTATCATTACAGTATTTATAATGGTAACACGCAAAATACAACTTTGTTCTTCAGATGCACAATGCCCAACGAATGGCCACTATGAGCTGTGCGGCAATGCCTGTCCAGCGTCTTGTCAGAGTCTGTCTCCACCGCCCGGTTGTGAAGCTCAATGCAGGGAAGGATGCGTCTGCAACGATGGCTTTGTTGCGAGTGGAGACCAGTGTGTGCCCCTGGCTCAGTGTGGCTGTCTATACAATGACAGATACTATAAGAACGGACAGGTCTTCTACCCCAACGGACTCTGCGAGCAAGAGTGTACATGTAACGGCAAGGTATGACCAACAAGTAGACAAAACAGACGGACTGTGTTGCTGTAGATGAGTGATAGTCTGGATGTAGTAATGTGTTTCCATTTTAGGTTGAGTGTAAGGCCTTTTCCTGTGGACCTAATGAGAAATGTGAGGTGAAGAATGGTGTTCGAGCCTGCCAGCCCGTTGGGAAGGGAGTGTGCTCCATCTCTGGGGATCCCCACTACAACACCTTTGACAATACCACTTATGACTTCCAAGGCACATGCACCTACACTGCAGCTCAAGCCTGCCACCTAGAGGGCACTCACCTGACTCCATTCTCTGTGGTGGTGGAGAATGAGAAGTGGTACGCCATGTCAGAAGATCCAAAGGTGTCTGTGGCTAAGCTCGTGGCCGTAGAGGTTTACGGAAATACTCTGATCCTCCGCAGGAACCAAATTGGAATGGTCATGGTAAGTGGTTTATGCCATTTTCACAAATGATGTGCTTGGTCTAACGGTTTGCTTCCGTAACAGCCATGACTTAGTGATGTGACTTAGTGCAGCTTTATGATACACAATCATATTAAAAGATATATTTTGAAAGACGATAGATAAACATGAAGTTTTGAGAAGTCGTGTCATAATGGAGGTTCTATTCTGCGGCATTTAAATAACACATTGGTAAACATATCTTATCAACTCCTCTATCCAGTTGAACGGGGTATTGTTGTCCCTCCCACTGAGCCTTCGCAACGGTGCAGTGCAGGTCTACCAGGAAGGAACCTATGACGTCATCCTGACTGACTTTGGCCTGCGAGTGACCTATGACCTGGTTTACCATGTCACTGTCACCGTCCCCAGCAACTACAAGGACAAGACCTGCGGCCTGTGTGGCAACTTCAACGACAACAGCGACGATGAGTACCAGCTCCCGGACGGACAAATGACCAAAAACATAATCTCCTTTGGGGCGGCGTGGAAGGTGGACTTGCCAGGCGTCGTATGTGACGACGGCTGTAGTGGAGACCTCTGCCCGAAGTGTGACGAGTCTAAGAAGACGGTGTTTGAGTCAGACTGCGGAATTATGACCAATCCCAACGGTCCCTTTGCTATATGCCACAGTGTGATAGATCCTTCCTCGTATTACAGAGATTGCGTGTTTGATATATGTATGGCCGCTGGGGATCGCAACATGCTCTGCCACAGTATTTCTGCTTACATGGTAGACTGTCAAGACTTTGGAGTGAACATCCCAAACTGGAGAAGTCCCACTTTTTGCCGTGAGTGACTGTGCAGTATATGATTATCTCTGTGATTGTCAATATTAGAATTTGTTAACACCATACTACCATGTTATACATAGTATTTCACTACTACGCTAGATGCACATTCATTCTGCAGTATTTCTCTCTTCTTAATTTGGCACAGCTCTGGGCTGTCCTGCTAACAGCCATTACCAAGTGTGCTCTGAGACCTGTGCTACTCCATGTCCTGGTCTCGCTGACACCATCACCTGCCCCACCACCTGTGCTGAGGGCTGTGCCTGTGACTCAGGGTACTTCTACAATGGCACCAGCTGCGTTGCGTTAGACCAATGTGGTTGTTATCATGAAGGCCACACCTACAAGGTGAGATTATTTAAGAATTCAATAAGGTGGTTGCCAAAAGCTGTTTTTGTTATCTGCAATCAAGCTATTTTAGAAAACTGGAAAAATGTATAGTTTGTGTGTCTTCCTAGATTGGAGAATCTGTGATGTCAGAGGAATGCCTTGAGGTCAATGTTTGCCAAACATCTGGTGTTCTTTTGTCACAACCCACGGGATGTTATGATGGTGATAGCTGCCAGGTCCGGGACAGTGTGCGTGGCTGTTACCCCAAAGAGTGTGTGATAGGGGCCGGTGGTGTGTTGACCCCCTTCAGTGGACAAGTGGGTGTTATCACAGCCACAGGAGCTTATGAAATAGTCACATTGTGTGACAAGTCTTTGGCAGAGAATGGTTTCAGGGTGGTGGTGACGTTGGAAACTGTTGCTGAGACAGGATTCAACAGTGTGGTTGCTGTGCATGTCTTCTTTGACGACCTTATTGTCAGTGTCACCAACAAGCATGAGACTTTGGTGAGTCCTTGAAAAAATAGCATGTGTGTTTTACAATGTTTACTCGCTAAGAAACACAAGAATAATTGACTTCACTGAAAAACATGGTGGTCTTAATAGAAGTGTCCTTTTAACACACCTATTAATCTCTTCAATCCTAAATATCAGGTCAATTGCAAAGTAGTCAGTCTGCCCAGTGTTTTGAAGAACGACATCTCCATCAAGGAGGCTGAGGGGACACTTACCATTGAGAAAAAGTCAATACTTCAAGTGTCCTACAGCCTTTATCAGGAGATCTCAGTGACTGTCGATGACCAAATTAAAGATAAGCTGTGTGGAGCCTGTGGGGCAAAAGTGGCTGCTGGAAGCAACAAACTGCTGTTCTCGCTTCAAGCTCGGGCAACCAATCTCAACCGGCAGTACATTGCTAAATGGATAACATCCGACTTCCCTCAGTGGTGAGCCCCACATAGTCCCACATTATTAACCACATTCCCACCTGTATATTGTATGCAGTCACAACTAATCAGTCACTTCCTTTTCTTTTATAGTGATGTGTAATATATCACTGCCACTTTTGGATCTCCAGTGCACACAGATCTACAAGATCTCAAAAACAAGAACATCTTAATTCATATGATAATGTTGAGCTTACTCCTTTTATTGTGACCGATTGTTAAACACGAAGCAAAGCATTTCAAATAAAGCAATTTATGATTTACGTCAAGATAAAACAATTATGCAAATTAAGTGTACAATTATTGAAAAACTATTTTTAGTTTTTAATTGGAGTTCATCCATCATTTTACTTTGATTGTACTTCTATTCCATCTTTAAACTGTGAAGTTTAACTTTTTTGTTGATGGTGATTCAAATATGTTTTGCTTCCCACTTCTTACAAAATAAAAGTATAATAACACTTTATTTTTGTTGCTGAATATTTGTTGAAATAACGCATACATTATTACACTGTAATGTATTTCAAAAATAGCAATACATGAAACTGTTGTTCTTTTGCTGCAACATATTTTAGCATTCATACACAGAAAACAAAATATTGTTATGGTTAGGGTAAGTTCAAATAAGCTATGTAGCATAGCTTGCGATAGTTAGGGTTCCGTATAACAAACAAAAGCTCCTACTTACCGTAGTTCTGTATAACCTAAGTTTTGACACAAAGCTGTTCCATAAACTCGTCTTGTCTATAAAACAGTAACTCACAACTTATTGAAAATACTGAATTGACGTTTAGTACCAACCCAAACAACCCCTCCGTTTCTGTGTGTCATGCAATGAAACTGCCAAATGCTGAAAATAAGCTTGCAAAATGTTTGTGTTTTTCAGTGCAATTTTATTCAGGTACTGCCAATTCATCATTACCATTAAGTCCTTCGAAAGGTAAATTTAATCACCACCAGGTCATTTGGCATTTCAATCTACTAAAAAACTGGGACTTGACGTCTTTGGTTTTGCCAACTACAATTTCAAAGTGAAGTCTGAAACTTCAATTAACTATGAAACTTGTTGGTGTTAATAGCACCCCAAATAGGAATTGTTAAAACTGCTGAAAACAAACACATTATTTTGAAAGTTACACAATCATAGAATGATGGCACATAGTTAATTACCAAAAGTCAGTATATATTAATATGGTGTACACCCCCCTTCCTAAACATATACATAATATAACAGCTTTGGAAAGTACAGGAACAAGTCAATCTGTTCTTGTTCATAGTAATTTTATTGTTTATATTTTAACAGACATTTTCAGTCATGCATATATAATTATTTCAGTTACAACAGTGTATCATTAAATTGTACAACAAATTGGGGACGGATTAAAGTCGATGTCATTGTGGATTTTCTGGACATCGATGAGAAATTTTGAGATTCATTGGATGTTGGTTCACAAGCCACTGAAAATAATAAAAATTTTACAATTTAGTCACACCACACGTGAATTATATAACAATCAGAGCAATTCAACAGAAACATCCCAGTGTGAACAGAGATGACTCACCAGGGGGTAAAGTCTCGTGCTATCCAGGTGGTCATGTACTGTGTCATCGTCAATTGAAGAGCGGGGTTCATGATAACAAAGCCAGGGGAAAGGTTTCCACACGCTCCACACACCTTCTCCGCCAAGTCTTCTCCGACAATCACAGAGACCTCCTGTGAAAGGCTATAGGTCACCCGGAGACCTGACCTTTCAAGCATTAGTGTGTTCTCAGACACCTCCCAGGAAATATCATTTTTCGGCATGTTTGGCAGAGTCACCGGTCTTCCATTAACCTGCAATGTACATATATCTTTTTCTTAAAATTCATCCAATAAACTTGTGAAACACAGAGAGTGACACACTTAAGTGGAAAACTCCTATGCATCAGTCACAATACTCACCCAAGTTTCATGCTTGTAGTTGACACTGATCATCATGTCATGGAAGAAGACATACACAGCTTTGACGCTTGTCTGGCCTGTCTCCTGACAGGCTTCCAACCTCACCACCACTCTGAACCATTTCTCCACCATAGCAGGATCACACAATTTAATCATCTCATAGTCCCCGTGACTGGCAATGGTGCCAGTTCTTCCATTGAAGAGGCTGAATGCGCCCCCTACCTCCATTAAGCACTGTTTAGGATAGCAACCTCTCACACCGTTCTTAACCTCGCACATTTCCGTGACCTGGCATTTGGAGGATACACACTGAACGTCGCCAGTGGCGGAGCAGGTGCAGCGCTGCTCACAGTCCTCTGACAGTATAGACTCACCAATCTGTCAAAATAGAACAAACAGGCAGCACCTGAGTTACATGGCAACAATACAAATGTATTTGTATCAGATCAAATCAAAATGTGGACAGTGTTATGTTAAGTTGATAACCTTCTGAGTGTAGATATTTTGGTCTGTTTTGGTTGTGCATAATGCCATAACTTACCTTGTAGGTACGTCCGTGGTGGTAACAGCTGCATTGGTCCCTGCTGACACAGCCAGTGCCATTGAAATAGTTACCAGAATTGCAGGCGCAGCCCTCAGCACAGGTGGTGGGGCAGGTGATGGTGTCAGTGAGACCAGGACATGGGGTAGCACAGGTCTCAGCGCAGATCTGATAATGGCTGTTTGTAGGGCAGACCAGAGCTGTGTAGGAGAGCACATTTTGGTGTTAGGCAACCAGCGCCATTATGGTAGGCAGTACATCAGGGATTCCACAGTCGTGTGCTACTTACGACAGAAATCGGCGGTTCTCCAGTTTTTAATCGTCACGGACAAGTCCTGGCAGTCGATCATGTAGGCAGATATGCTGTTACATAGGACGCTGCGAACTCCCTCAGCCACGCACACGTCATAGACACAGTCTCTGTAGTAGGGGTCAGGGTTTATCACGTTGTGGCAGGCCGCAAATGGACCCTGAGGATTGGTGATGATGGAGCAGTCGGCCTCAAACACATGTTTGAGTGTACTGTCACACTTGGGGCAGAAGTCTCCGCTGCAGCCGTCGTCACACACCACCCCTGGCACGCTCACTTTCCAGGCTGCCCCAAAGGTTGTAATGTCCTTGGTTACTTTTCCGTCAGGCAGTTGGAACTCGTCTTCTTTGTTGTCGTTGAAGTTGCCACACAGGCCGCAGGTCTTGTCCTTGTAGTTGCTGGGGACGGTGACAGTGACATGGTAGACCAGGTCATAGGTCACTCGCAGGCCAAAGTCAGTTAGGATGACGTAATATTGTCCTTCCTGGTAGAGCTGTACTGCTCCATCATCGATGTTGAGAGGAATGGTTGTCATGACACCATTTAGCTAGATGAGATTAAAACGGTGAGATGTCATGCTCAGGCTACAGCTTTTCTTTTGTGTAAATAAAACTTTGAAATGTTTTGTTGTATCTAAAAGAATGATTGCAATAACCATAATCATCGTGATAGCATTTTCCTTCTGCAGGAAAAATAAATAGCTTAAACATTGTAGTTATCTTATCATCTTTCACAACAAAACACGCGTCCAAAAAAATGTACTATTGTCAAACTGTATCAGAAATAAGCAGTTATAACTATTAAGAAAACAAACTGTTTGACCTGATATCAAGTACATCATAACTTACCATGACAATTCCAACTTGGTTCCTGCGGAGGATCAGAGTATTTCCGTAAACCTCTACGGCCACGAGCTTAGCCACAGACACCTTTGGATCTTCTGACATGGCGTACCACTTCTCATTCTCCACCACCACAGAGAAAGGAATCAGGTGAGTGCCCTCTATGTTGCAGGCTTGAGCTGCAGTGTAGGTGCATGTGCCTTGGAAGTTATAGTGGCTATTGTCAAAGGTTGTGTAGTGGGGATCCCCAGAGATGGAGCACACTCCGTTTCCAACAGGCTGGCAGGCTCGAATGCCATTCTTCACCTCACATTTCTCGTTGGGTCCACAGGAGAATTTCACACAGTCCACCTGAAGTTTATTTAATTTATTTTAGTCATTACCAAAATTAATAGAGAAAGGAAGTTTTTCATGACATTCTTCTGAAATCCCTCGTATCATTTTCATTGATGTTAAATTCCTAGCAGCTAAAGGCATCTACGTTAGTCATTTTAAAAACAAAATGTTAACATTTGAGCCTTTACAAAGAAAGCAACTTACTGTGCCATTGCACATGCACTCCTGCTCGCAGAGTCCGTTGGGGTAGAAGACCTGTTCATTCTTATAATATCTGCCTTTGTAGAGACAGCCACATTGAGCCAGGGGCACACACTGGTCCCCACTCAGAATGAAACCCTCGTCGCAGGCCCATCCCTCTTGACACAAAGCCTTGCACCCACTGGGTGGTGACAGACTGTCACAAGTGGCAGGGCAGCCATTGGCACATATCTCATAGTGGCTGTGTGCAGGGTGTTGGAACTCTAGACACATTAAATAGAACCAACATTACTAGCGTTAGATTAAGAACAAAAGCAACATGCTATTATCAACAGAAACAAATGTACATAGATAGAGTATTCCTGCAATGTACCACAGAAGTCTGTTGATCTCCACGAAAACACCTCGGCCCCCTTCTGTTGACACTGGATGGTGTAGGTATGGAGACTGCTGCACAGTGTGCCCACGTTGCCGTTGTTCAGGCAAACGTCGTAAACACAGTCGTTAAAATAGCTGCTGGGGTCCACTTTGGCATGGCAGTTGCGGAAGGGTCCCGTAGGGTCTGTAATGAGGCCGCAGAAGGCTTTCGTCTCAAACTTCTGCTTCTGGGTGATATCACAGTCCGGGCAGTTGTTGCTGTCCTTGCAGCCATGGACACAGCCGGGGATCTCCGCCACCCTCCAGCTTTGACCCATGGCTTCAGGGGAGGTCGCTTGTTCACCGTCCTTCATTATCATGTCGTCTTCCTGGTTTTGGTTGTTGTTGCCACACAGACCACACATGGCACCCGCGTAAGTGTTGGGGACCCTGACATTGACTGAAGAATACCAGTCAAAGGACACTTGCAACCCAAAGTCAGTCTGTATAACTGCAAAGCCTCCGCTCCGGAAGGCAATAATTTTGCCTTGATCCAATGTGAGAGGTAGATTAGTCAACTCTCCATTGAGCTGAAGAAGAAACATTAAAATAAAATGTGTTCAACATAACATTAAAATATGTTTATGTATTGAAAATACAATTATTTAAAAATTGAAACGGTAACCAAAACCACACATTAAATACATATTGAAAGGGAAAATGTGATCTGCAATTCTCTCACCATTACTACCCCTTTATGTTCTCGGCTGACCACAATGGAGTATCCGTAAACCTTGACTTCCACCAGTTTGGCGCTGGACCCCACTTTCTTCCCGCGACCGTCGTTCTGCACGAGGACATCAAAGGGCTCCAGTGCTGTGTCTTTGGTGCAGACACCAGCCATCTGATAGACACAGGTTCCCTGGAAGTCGTAATGATGGCCATCAAAGGTGCGGTAGTGAGGATCGCCGGACACCATGCAGAAGGAATAGGCCTTGGGGTGGCAGCCACGAACTTCATTCTCTAACAGACACTCCTGGCCCAACGGACAGCCCACAACCTTGCATTCCACCGTACTGTTGCTTCCGTTGCAGGTACACTTTGAGATACAGTGGGCATCCTCCCAGAAGGAGGCTCCGGCCTCAATGTAGAAACCTTTGTACACGCAGCCACACTGGGACTGGGGGACACACTTGGTACCACTGCGGACGAAACCCTGGTCGCAGGCACAGGCCTCTATACAGTTAGCTTTACATTTGGAGGCAGCCTCTGGGTCTTCACAAGTGGCAGGGCAGGCACTGCCACAGAGCTCATAGTGGCTGTTCTCAGGGCATGCAGGTTCAGCTGAGAGAAAATAGGTGTTACTCTGAGTAGCATGTAGCAATGGATACATTTGGTAAAATATAAAAAATATATCTATATAATTATAATATAAATCATTCCAATGGTGTCAATTACAAACTCGGGTTTACTCACGGCAGTGGGCTATGCTCCTCCAGTTAAATATTTTGACCCCAGCCCTCTGGCAGGCACTAGCGTAAACCTGCAGCGTGTCACACATGAACTTCTTCACCCCCTCACCCATGCAGAGGTCATACTGGCAGTTTTCATAAAAGACTTTGGGGTCAATGACAGCATTGCATTCATGGAATGGCCCATTCATGACAGTCGTGAGCAGAGCACAGGCAGCCTTTTCGGCCAAGTGTTCCAGAAAACCGGTCGTACATTTGTCGCATTGCCCGGTGCACTCTCCTCCACAACTGATGTCCTCTGGCTGCCCAGAGACTCTCCAACTGTTCCCTAGTTCTGACACATCTGTGGCCACGGTGCCACTGGGGGTGGTGAAGTCGTCTTCCTGTTTACCGTTGAAGTTGCCACACAAGCCACACACCTGGCCTCCCAGCCTGCCTGGTACAGTGACCACGAGGTACTGCTCCCAGTCATACTCCACCGTCAGACCAAAGTCTGTCTCGATGATAACAGAGAAACCGCTCTGGTAAAGCTTCACGTTGCCCAGGTGGATAGGTAGATTCCATAAAGTGTAGTTCATCTAAAATAGGGGACAATTTCTCATAAGGATGTGAAATAAATTGCATGTTATGTTCTGTCAATTCAAAGAAACGTGTACATTGACAGCAACCACAGCTTATTTGTTATGAAGACAAGTAAACATATCCTTACCCTCACAAGGCCAAACTCAGAGCGAACTAAAGTGATGGAATACCCATAAACTTTAATGAACACATTGCTAATAGATGTAATCTTTGAGCTGCCACGGTTTTGATTCTGGGCCTCCACCTCAAACACTGGGTGAGCATTATCGGGATTGCAGTTCTTGGCTACGGTATAGGTGCAGTTGCCCATGAAGTTGAAGTAACGGCCATCAAACGTGCGGTAGTGAGGGTCACCCATGGCCCAGCAAGTGCCAGTGCCAGTGCTTGTTTTTTTCATGCACACAGGGTTGTTATCCTTCATTTTACACTCCTCTTCCTTAGAGCATGTTGTGCTGCTGCAATCATTTTTCACTGAGAACAAAATCAGACAGAAAAGAGAAAATGTAAGGAAATACTGTTGGTCTCATGTGTGGAAATCCATTTACTTCCACAGTATTTTGTATTATAACGGGGAGGGGGGGTGGTGGTTGGGAAGAGACTGGCCAATTTTTAAATGTGCAAATATTGCTTGCAATAAAATAAGACTATTTTACCTACCTGTTTTTTTTGCAAACTGACTTCCAGAGCCAGGGGATCCATACCCGTTACTGAGAGCTACACCAAAACTGTATACTCCAAACAAAGATGTGGGGTGAGCTAGCTGTTGGTAGTCTAACCCGTTCCCATAGGTCAGCTCAGCCCAGGAGTATTCAGAATTTGACACTTTATACCACGTGATGAAGCCACTTGGGAAGGGCACTTCGTCTCTTGTCAACCCACCGAGGTCATTGGTCTTAGCTACAATAATGGCTCCGTTGGCAAAGTTATTTTGTCCCCTCAAAGAGTAGGCTTTAGTAAACTGTTCTGTGGGCACGATATTCATCAGGAAGGGGTCGTAAAATGGCATTTCCCCTTTGGGACCTCCGTTGAACTCAAACAGGACCTGAATACCGTTGTCAGCCTTTATGTACAAGGCATTTGGCCATTTGGAAAAGAGCTCAATTATTTGCCCTGCGATCATAGGTAGTTCACCAATCTGGTCAGCACCATCATTGTACTTAACTAGCGTAAACTGTGAAGCTTGGAGGTAAACACTGTCATGCCTTATCACATCACTATGAAAAGGCAAAGGTGCCACTACAAATTCCTTCCCCCACTTGCTTACAGGAAGGAGCTGCTCATAGACGTGGTCACAGGTTGTGTATTTTTGTGCACAAGCATGGCCAGTGAGGACTCCCACAGGAAGGTTTGAGACTATTGAGGTGCCACTTAAGTCATCCTCGCTCTGGATCTGAATAGTCTCAAATGGTTGCAGGTCTATTTTCAGCGTGGTACCTGCACTATATAATTGCTCCTGATAATTCACATTTGCTGTTAGTATGATCTCAACCTTATTTTGGATATCATAATTAATGATGGAAAACTCTTTCTTGAAATTGTCAGGATATGTGGATTGGGGGGTGAAGATGTAGTATTCTGTCCCCCATTCTTTGACTGGGTAGACCACCGAGGTGTCAGCAGATTCTGTCTTGTAGTTGAGGGCCATCACTGTGATCTCTTGGTTTGCCTCAATCAGAACAGTGGGAAAGTTTTTATTGCTGCCGATCATCTCTACTTGGATGGGTAGCACGAAGATCGCAGACTCTCTAGGCTTGGCAGTCATCTCCCAGGTCTGGCCCAGGGCCTTAACCTTGATTACCGTGTTGACCGTAGCGTCAGGGAGAGCAGCCGCTTCAATAAGGAAGCTGGCATTTTGATCAAACTGTGCGTTTTGCATGAAGGCCGTGGCAAAATGTTTCCCTGCCTGCCCCGCAGAACAGACTCCTGGAAAATAATTGCCAAAACATCTGATATATTGAGAAATCAAGTTTGGAAATTAAACTGAAGAAATCATCAAGAAGATCTCATGCAGATAAAGTCCTTGTACTAGATTTAGCTTTTAACCAAAACGTATGCCAAGAAATCAAACATTTTCCTTAAGTGCATTCAAGCCTCTAAGAAAAAAAAACTGTTTATCAAATTCCTATGTTAAATGTGACCATATACTAAGGCCTTGGATATCGCTGGTATTTAATCTACTAGACAATTTTTATACACCCTAATCATAAAAGATTAAGGTCAGCATTCCGTCTGAACTTACCACCAAGGAGCGAAAATACAAAACAGTGCAGTAACCCCTTCATCCTTTCAGTTACCAAACTCTCTGGAGAGAAAATGTAATTGTTAACCTCCTTTACAGTTCCTGTTTCCTTGCCAAAAACCAGATCACACAAGTAATTCTTAAATTGTCCATACTAATTGACAATGTAAATTAAATCTCTCTTACCTGAACCAGAAATCTGGATGAAGGATTGTAGTATTAGAGGCCTTATATTTCATTTGTTCGCTTGGTGGGAACCAATCACAGCCAAGGTGACAACACCCATTAAGATACATGGGCAGGTTCCACCTATGCACCTGTCAAGCTCTGCCAGGGTGTTTGTAGATAAGATAATTACTAGGTGACGGTTGGTGGGGGCACTGTTAACACCCTTGCATGTCATGTTCTCTGTGATGTGTATTCTGATCACAAGTGAAATACACTAGAACACTCACACACTTTGTATAAATTAGAGAGTAATAAAGAAGTTGTATGCAATTATTCTTGGAAGAGTTTTTAACAATATTGGGTTGACTGAATATTTGTTGTACCAGACCTTGTAGATTTCCCATACATAGTTGGAATGATTCTGTTATTCCGATGTTGTTTGGGTTGTTAGAAGATCAGCCCTTTTCTAAGATAAAGCAAATAGAGCCATCACCAGCTCACTAATTATTAGGTGAAATGGGATATTTAAAATCCAATGAAGGTGAATCATGTTGGGCAGCTTCGTACCATGTTTGTGATAACATTATATCGTTGTTTATATTCAGGGTGGCAAATGATTATATCTCTAGTCACACCCTAACAAAATTTGAAACCCAAAACACACAAATCATCTACTGACGGATAGAAATATTGTTGTGTCGTTACTTTGAAAGATAAGGATTGTAATGCAATCCAACAATGTATCTCAAACATTAGGCAAAGAGAAATAATTGTTATCAGTGTTTACTTTCTTCATGAGCACCAAAGACAAAAATGATTATGTCAGTGTTGTTTGAACATCAGGGAGTGAAAAAAGATTTGGACTTCCACTGTTCCATATTTGACTTTATTTGGTAGTACACATGTTGAAATAATGTTATTATTGAAAAATGTTGTTAATTGAATATGATATATTTATTTCCCTAAAACACATGGACACCACATTATTTTTATTAGTAAAATTCCTTGCAATACGCACAATTCCGTACCACGTGAACTCTGTTCTCCCCTCTGCTTTTCCTAATCAGGAACAAACTGACTCAACTGAAAACCAAGATCATTGCCAACATCCATGTCGACTTTCTCATTTGATCCAAAAATGTTATTTATATTAAATACAAACTCTCATTCAGTCCTGAAAACCAGTATTTATTCATACTTCAAGGCATATTACAGTGTAAACTCCCTGAAGCACAGGGACACCCAGTGCTCATCTGGACAGGTCATGGCAGGGCATTATGAGAACACCCCTAGCCCCTCTACTCCCTGCAGTAACAACTACGGCACGCCCAAAGATTCACTCCCACAGCTCTTCTCAATAAAAGTGGAATAGAGATGTCAATCTAAACAACAGTCTCGGTGGAGGACAACAGGCTGAGGTTTAGTGGCAATAACCAAACAACCATGATCTTGTGTGCTGCAGGCATGACGACCTTTCAGATAGTTGTTTTACTGACTGTTGGATGGGTGAAGCTGGGAGGTATGATTGGGTATATGGTATATGCCTTCAGTTTTCATTCATTTGGGAAACAGTTTTTCGTAACTGTCTCTGCGGTGCAATGATTTAATACTGTTTAATATGCTGTCTTCTCACAGGTACTCAATACTTGGGCTATTCCATTGTTCCTCAACGTTTGATCAATGTTCCTGATGTTCCCTTTCCCCCGGCACAGCCTACTTTCGAAAATGTCGATGCCATATGTCGGTATGGAAATGGTCGACCCAGATACCCACCTAGTTTTTTCCCTCGGTCTGGTTTCAGTCGCTTACGTCGTTGTGGAAATGCTGTCAACCGTTTGGAGTCCTGGTACAGCAAGTGTTGTAGTGGAGAAGTTGCACCAGAACAGACCCTTTGTTGTGCACAACAGGCAGTGAGTATTATGTAGATAAAATGTATGTTGATAAAGTCTGTGCGCTTGTGTGTGTACTGGTATATATATATATATATATATATATATATATATATATATATATATATATATATATATATATATATATATAAATAAGAGAGAGAGAGAGAGAGAGAGAGAGAGAGAGAGAGAGAGAGAGAGAGAGAGAGAGAGAGAGAGAGAGAGAGAGAGAGAGAGAGAGAGAGAGAGGGGCACATTTAAGTAAGTTGCTCTGTTTTTATGCCTCCTTCTTAGTGGAAACAAGCCCTCTCTCAGTTCTGTGTGGATGAGTTTTCGACCATGACTGGAGCCTATGAATGTTGCTGGGAGAAAGGAGAGGCCAAGTGGAGCTGTTTCAACAGTGAACTTCCAAACCCCCTCTATTATCCCACTCCAGACTACACAGTCCCAATACTCCCTTTCGAGGAAGGCTTCTTATGGAACCCAAACACCTGCTGAACCTATTATCCAAACAAACTACATGGCAGTGTTATACTGTGAACTCTTTTCTTAAGAATCTAAAATAACGTAAATGTAGAGGACCAGCCGCTTGATAATAAATGAGGAAAATGCCTGGGAAAACAAATAAACTAAATGTAATTTAATTATCTGCATAACACTCTACACATGAATAAATAAAGAGACTACTTGAACTGTGCTTGAGTTGTGTACTGACTTTAGTTTAGTTTAAGATAATTGAACAGCCCCTCACGCCACTCCTTCTTCCTCGCCACCATCCACCCACCTAACCTAACTAACCATCACCACTGATACCAGGTGGTGCCACTGTTGTTTCCACTTTCTGCAATAAGAATCTAACTTTAACCATGTATTTTACTTCAGAGAAGCATTGTTACAGTGTAATAACGTTAGGGGCTACCACCAGCTAAACACCACACAAGGCAAGAACATCACTTTTGTATAGATGCCTTAAGTCATATTTCAACAACTCAATGACTTCAAGAACTACATTTTTGATACTAACGCGAGCCAAGAGGAGGGTTGGTTTTACTTCCGTTCGCCAACTTCCCAAAACAAACCAGTCCGGATAATGAAAAGAAAGCTAATGTTAGCTCGCCAAGGTTTGTCTCATGTTATGTATTTAGAAACTAGTTTGGAAACTTGACTGGATCGGATGTGAGTTGTCAAACCAAAACGTGGAGCCTGGACACAACGAAAAATTACGTAATACTGAGATGAGATGGTGTATGGTTAGGATAAGTGAGTTACCCCATTCAACACCTACAGCCGTAGCTAAATGGCTAGTTATTGAGCTAGATAGCTAGCCAACTAATAACTTTGCTAACTTAAACTCTTAATCTGAGACATTAAAACTGCTTGCTGTGAAACTTGTTTAACACTAACCCCCAACACGAATGTAGTAACTAACCAGTCATAAACTTAGTTTTACGCCAAGTTAACATTAAATAAACCAACAGATTGGTTATTCCTGCTAACATTAACACTGCTAGTTAACTTGAAAGTTGAGTGCATGTGGCTTACAAAGTCTAGTTGTAACGATAACGTTAGTCATCCACCGTTTACTTTTATAGATTTATGTAACTAAGAGGTATTTACACAATTACAATTACAGTGCATGCAGCCCCCCCTCCCCACTTACGTTACAGCCTTATTCAAATGGTTAAACTTGTTTTTCCTTCCTCATCTACACAATCCCCCAGTATGTAATAACAAAGCGAAAACAGTTAGATTTGTGCTTATGAAATACAATTGAAATCACATTTACATACCCACAGCTTGATGCTGCCACCACCATAAGGATGGTATTGGCCAGGTGATGAGTGGTGTCTGGTATCCTCCAGACGTGACGCGGTTTCATCAGACCAGAGAACCTTTCTCATGGTATGAATCATTATTAAGTGTCTTTTGGCAAACTCCAAGCGGGCTGTCATTTACCTTTTACTGAGGAGTGGCTTCCTTCTGGCCACTTTACCATAAAGGCCTGATTGGTGGAGCGATGCATGGTTGTCCTTCTAGAAGGTTCTCCCATCTCCACAGAGGAACTCTGGAGCTGTCAGTGACCATCAGGTTCTTGGTAACCTGCCTGACCAAGGCTCTTCTCCCCTGATTGCTCAGATTGGCCGGGCAGCCAGCTCTTCCATTTAAGAATGATGGAGGCCACTGTGTGCTTAGGGATCTATAATGGTGCAGCAATCTTTTTTTTTTACCTTTCCCCCGGAGCTGCGCTGTGCCTTAACAGTCGACACAATGCCTTTAACTTCCTGGCTTGCTTTTTGCGCTGACATGCACTGTCAACTTTGGGACCTTATGTAGACAGGTATGTGCCTTTCCAAATCATGTCCAATCAATTTAATTTACCACAGGCGAAGTCTGATGAAGTTGTAAGGATGATCAATGGAAACAGGATGCACCTGTGCAACAACTTTGAGTGTCATAGCAAAGGGTCTGAATACTTAAGTTAATTTAATATTGTAAGTTTTATTTTTTATAAATTCCTAAAACCTACAAACAAAAACCTGTTTTCGCTTTGACATTGTGGGGGGTAGATTGATGATAATTTTACAATAAGGCTGTAACATAACAAAAGGTGGAAAAAGTGAAAGTGTCTGACTGACTACTTCCTGAATGAACTGTATCATATTTTTGACAGATTGATCAGGAACCTAAGTAACTTGAAAGAGTTTTACGCCCATAAGGACCGGTTTCAGAATGGCTACAGCTGAAACTCTGTCCTCAGCTGGACCGTCGCCAGGTTCCATTGGTATGCATAAACACACTAAGTTGCCAGGATACTGTTTATTGTACTTCAAAGTTTAAAATAGCTTACTGCTTTGAAAGTTGGGGCTTATCAGACTTATGTGTTGAGTGTATCTCAATAAAGCCTTTCTAGCTTCATTAACAGGTGTTTCAGTCAGTAAGGTATGTTTAAACAAAGCTAGGAAGTAATTCCAAACACACACTAGCAATTTACCCAACTCTACCTATAAGATAATGTTATGGAACAAATTGTTCTTCTACTGACAGGATAGGAATGCTAAAATCACTTGCATATTAAAGCATTGGCCATGTATCAACATATGATAATAATACCTATATTAACTTACTTCCTCCCATTCCATTACCAAGACTGGCAGAGACAGTTCTGGAGAAGACTATCTTCTCGCAGAGGTACAGAGATATGTCTGTTTTTGAATGAAGGGTCAGCTGAGTTGTTTTCTTTTGATATCAATCTCTCATAGAAGCCTTAACGAATCAATATTGACGTTTTATTGTAGAGCGTGCCGCTTAATTGGGGGTGGTTGTGGCCCACATAGAATGTGTATGATGTGGCAATTTCTGTTGATTAAAATGTATTACCGAAAGCCATCGAACATTTCGATGTTTACCCATAGGCTCGTCTGGAACTCAAAAGATGCCTTCTTCAGAGGTAAGAAATGTTATCTGATTTGTCAAAGGAACTGCCACACACCCTGCTTGCTTTCCTTTTATTATTTTTGGTGACTCTCTTAAAGTCATACCATCACTTTTTTTTTTGAGACACTGTTCCTCATTTCATCTTCTTCACTTATAGGGTTTGGGTACCTCTTCTCAAACAATGAAGAAAACTATTGGTCACCGCGGCATTGATCCGACTGGGGAGACCACTTACAAGAAGGTAGGAGGCCATTAACATAAAGTCCTACTTTCACATGGCTTTTAGGTGTTTCTTTAAAAAAGTTGACTCATGTTGACAATGTGAATAAACTAGCATTTAGATTGTTGTATAGCGTGACACAATACATTGAGTAGTTCCTAGTCTCCTATTCTAGTCTATTGTCTGACTTACCTGAAAACATACACGTCACATGCATGCTAGATGTACACATGTACACACACTTGCAATTTCAAAATATGTCTTATACGGACAAGCAATTTGCTATCTGTTTACTAAGTTATAAAGCCTACATTACTGCAATACAGCCAGGCAAGAATTCAATGTAATGTTGGCTAAACATTTTCACTCACCAATTATAAGGAAATATTTTCACCGTTAAATAGAACAAATAGGTAACTATAGACTGTTAACTTGTGTGTTTTAGCAGAAGTTCCAGAGCATGTGATAAGAGGCTAAAGGAGTAAGTGTCATGGCAAATGCATGCGATTTGTCAACTTTGCACTTGTGTTTGTGCTCTGTAAATATCTGTCAGCTATTCTCGTGCCTCAATGAATTAAATCATTTCAGTTACCATTAATATAAATTTAATACACCAGTAACTTGAGTGCAGAATCAAATCCGAAAGCGACGAGCACATGCATATACTTTATACCTAGAGATAGGTAAAACTCAGTGTAATGAGTTTAATTTCCAAGAGATGCGTTGTCTATATAAGATCTAGTCTGGAGAGCTACAGTATAGTGAAGTAAATGCATATTATCTCTGCCCACTATAAAACTTACTTTGTGATGAGTGTATTTATTGACTTGCAATTTCTGTCTCTTGGAAAGATTACTAATTTATATCTGTGGTTGTTAAAAGTACTGGAATGCTTTTGATGGCCTTGCTGATTAGAAAGTGCTCTAGTCAGTCTTGTTTATCTTATTTGTCCTTAGCCTATCCACTGAAACTCCTCTATTTCTCTCTTCCTTCCCCTAGACTCCCTCTTCTGCTCTAAAAGGTGCCATCCAGCTGGGCATCACCCATACAGTAGGCAGCCTAAGCCAGAAACCTGAGAGGGACGTGCTCATGCAAGACTTTGAAGTAATGGAGAGCATTTTCTTTCCCCGGTGAGTGGGCGTAGGTTTGTGTGTATGGCAAATAACAAAATAAAAACACTTTATATTTATATAATTATAAAAAGGTCAATTTTAATACCTTAATTTGTATAGGACTTAAGTGTTCAAATGTATTACAGCGACCCAATTTTCAGACCTGTAGTAATGGATTTAATTAATAGTAGTTATCTCATAGTGACAAAACTGACAATTTGATATCCCTAGTTAGCAATATGTTTTGGGTTTTCTTTCATTTTAGAGAGGGCAGTAATCTGACCCCAGCCCACCACTACAGTGACTTCAGGTTCAAGACGTACGCTCCCATGGCCTTCCGCTACTTCAGGGAGATGTTTGGCATACGGCCCGATGACTACCTGGTACTGACATCACCTCCTACTTACTCTTTGTGCTGACCCGGCTCTTCCTCCCTTCAGACGCTACATTGGGAGAGAACAAAGAAAGGAAATCAATTCATAAGGAAACTGTTGATAATTCATATTTTCCTGATTGCAAAAGCCTTTTAAGGGTTGTGTAGGGTTTGGGTTTGGTAATGGTTTTCTTCCTGTGGTCAATGCAGTACTCTTTATGTAACGAGCCGCTGATTGAGTTGTCCAACTCTGGAGCCAGCGGGTCAGTGTTCTACGTCTCCGGCGATGACGAGTTCATCATCAAAACAGTGCAGCATAAAGAGGCCGAGTTCCTGCAAAAATTACTGCCTGGCTACTTCATGGTAAGTGTATGCGCACAGTTAGGAATTGGTTTCTTTTCTATTAAGTCACTGAACCTTAATTTTGCCTGACTTGGTTCCTCCCTGCTCTAGAACCTAAACCAGAACAAACGAACCCTGTTGCCAAAGTTCTATGGACTGTACTGCATCCAGGCCGGGGGCAAGAACATCCGCATGGTGGTCATGAACAACCTTCTGCCATGTGCTGTACCAATGCACCTCAAGTACGACCTCAAAGGCTCCACCTACAAACGCCGGGCCTCGGCCAAGGAGCGAGCCAAGGCCAAGCCCACTTACAAGGACCTGGACTTCATCCAGGATCTGCCTGACGGCCTCCTGCTGGAGTCTGACAACTACAGCGCCCTGTGCAAGACAATCCAGAGAGACTGTCTGGTGAGACCCAGTGGATAGTGGCCATAGTATGTTTATCTCTGCAGGCTAGAAAAGAGAGGCAATGTCACCTTCTGGCTCGCTGCCCTTATGCTCTAGCTTTACATGGACAATGTTTCAAACAACTCTTCCCAAGTTACTTTCTTGTGTTTGTGACAGTCCGCTGCCAACTTTAATCATTCTTAAATCCTAACGTCACTGGCCCATCCACCTTTTTCATATCTAGCTACTGCAGAGCTTTAAGATCATGGACTACAGCCTATTGGTAGGGATCCACAACCTGGAGCAGGCGTCTCGGGAGAGGGCTAGCGAGGAGGCGACAGGTGCCACTGACCAGAAGAGACACCAAGGCCAGAAGTCCCTGTACAGCACGACTATTGAGGCTATCCAGGGTGAGGCACGGGGAAAAGGATCCCTGGGCTCAGAGGACCAGTAAGTAGTCCACATTCTTAACTTTCAGAAAACAAATATTAACAGGGTTACTGACTGACTACCTCAGGATGTGGATTAGAAAAGATCATTATTCTTACTGAAGCAGCTCATAGGACAAACTTAAGTGGAACACCAGAATACCAGGAATCATACAGGCTCATTTAGGCTTTATTAATTATTAGAAATGTTTCTTCTGTATTTTGCCATTAGCATGGGAGGTATTCCAGCACAAAACTCCAAAGGCGAGAGAAAGCTGGTATACATTGGCATTATTGACATTCTACAGTCCTACAGGTAACTTTTTGTTCATACTCTTTTGATTTGTGAAATGCTATAGTCACTAGAGTGGTAGTAGCAGATATGTTATTCCAAATTGCCTATCTATTTGTACATTTCAGTAATAACTGTAGTACACTTATAGAAATGTGTGTTAACAAAATTAAGTAGCCCTTTATCTATTGTAACACTATCCACTTGTATTTAGGTTTGCGAAGAAGCTCGAGCACTCCTGGAAGGCCCTGTTCTACGATGGAGTAAGTCTTTCCAATGCTGCGGTTACAAGAGATAAGGAACTGTGAGAAATGGCTATCAACAGTGGAATATCAGAGTGGAGTAAAGTTGAAATATGCTGTACTTTATGCAAATGTTTTTTTCAGAACTACAGACCTCCCCCGACCAAACGGCATTGCATGCTCAACATATTTAAACAGAGTACACAAGCAGTTACACTTAGTCAAGATAAGATAAAACTTTAACGATCCCAAAGGAAAGTGATGTGCAAGCGTTGCAAGATATTATAGTATGAGGAAGTGGAAAATAAAATATATTTATCGATAGAGCTCAACTACAATATCAATAGCAAGTCAAAGCTGTGCAGTGACCAGGTTCATAAATACATTGATTTATACTGGAATATAAACTTTATATTAGAAAGTGCCAGCATAAAATTGTCCAAAGATTAGCTTCAGAACAGAAATATCATCCCACAGAATGATGAACCAAGCGCTAAGGCTAGCGCCACCTCAGAAACCAGGTCACTGCCGTCCATGTCTCAGCAGGTGGTAGCTGAGTTAAAAAGCTTGAAAAGTGCATATTTCATATTTCATATTTCACCGCTAGATTGTCCTTGATCTGTTTCTTAACCGTAATTTAAATGGCCACATTAGCGGTTTTCAATTCGTCCCTGTTTCAGGACTGAGTAAGCTATTTTGTTTTAGAGGCACGTTTATTTCTGTGACACTTACATCATCCATTCTTCTCCCCACAGGACACTGTCTCAGTGCACAGACCAGGCTTTTATGCTGACCGTTTTCAGAGATTTATGTGTAATACTGTCTTCAAAAAGATCCCATGTAAGTGTGTGTGTGTGTGTGTGTGTGTGTGTGTGTGTGTGTGTGTGTGTGTGTGTGTGTGTGTGTGTGTGTGAATGTGAACTAATAATGCTTATAATTGGTGTCTTGTAGTTAGAACCCAATCCTTCCTTAACATATTATGTGGACATGAAAAATTTCAAACATGATGGACAATTGCAACGTGTTGTTGAGTTCTTAATTGTTAACCGTTTCTCTCTCTGTCCTTCAGTAAAGACATCGCCATATAAGAAGCACCGTGTGGGGACTGGCCCCAGAAGGGCCAATGCGACTGGCTCTGTCCTTTCCCCTCTGGCCCAAGCTTCAAGTAGTGGGGCTGGAGCCCAACACCAACTAAGCACAGAGACTGAGCCTGATACAGAGACAGAGGGAGTCAGTGGTGAGAACATTGAGATGGGACTGAGAAAGTGGGATCGAGGGTTTTACTACAGTCATGAAAAACGATACTTGAAATTTCCAATGCACCTTGTTTTTACAAACACGTGATTCATAGACAATTTATGTTCGCTCAGGCATGCAGTCCGGGCGCCCTGACCTGCTTCCAAAGACCCCCACACAGAATGACGCCATCACCAGTTTTTTGGCTGAAACACACATTCCCACGTCCTCTCCAGTCATCCCCTCCATAGAGATGACATCCCTGTCCTCCCTGAACAGCTCAGACTCAGTGGGAGTGGAAGACAATGAGCCATCAACTTCAGACCGTGAGCCAGTGCTGAGTGCCTCCAAGAGGTAAATAATAGTGTTACACGCCAATAACAATGTGATGTGGGCAAAATGTGAAATGTTACGATAGCTTCAGTTACTCAAACAATTTCTTCTTCTCAGTTTGGAAATTAAGAAGCTTGAAGAATGTGTTGGTGGAGAGGACGCTATCTCACTCAATGACATTGTTCCGCACACAAGCAGATGTTATGTAAGTTGGTGCACCGTCATCATTAGTTATTATTTTATTATTTTATATTTATATTATTAGTTATATCATTATTATATTTTAGGAAGTAAAATATAAATTATATCGGATTATGTTCATCAATAATTTTGTGGAACATTTGAATGATTTCTCTAATCTCTAACTCTTTTGCTAACATTTACAGTGAAGAACATAATTTTAATAGACAGTGAATTCCTATTGAAAGACGACAAAGGGTCCATGAAATATAGAAAAGATGAAATGTATGACAATGGAACATGTCATCTGCATTGAAATGCCTTAGAAGCTGAAGAGGCAAGAAAGACTAGCACACCTATCTATTCTGGTTGTGGGATTGATGCAAATTCCGTAGATTTTACCTCTAACTAAATCTTTCCAAAACCTGGGACAGTCCAGGAGTATGTGGAACTTTAACATACACAAGTGCCTTTGCTTTAAGAATGTTTTTGACTACAAGAACTTCTACATCGTTGTTCAAGAACATTGTGCTGCAAATCTCAAGAGCAATCAGGAACTGCACAGCACAATGATCACACCCAATAGACTCATGGTAGCATTTGCTGTAGAAAGTAGTATGAAGAACAATAATTGACTGCTGTATTACATGTATAGGTGTAATGGCACAAAACTTGACCTGCCTAGAATCATGCTGTATAGCCTATCAGACACATTGATTTGAGTATAGAGCAAGCCACCTCAAGTACTCACATTCAGTGTTATGTTCCTTTGCTCCTTAAAGAATTTTAAAGTGCTACCTTCAAACCCAGCTTGTACAGTGGTCATTTACTTGTGTTTTTTATACATGAATTTTAGAAGTTTCCCCCTCTTGACACCTAGTTTCGAAAACTTTAATAATTTAATATAAAAAAGTTAAGAAATAGACTTCAAAATGACTTGCCAAAGTCTCATAGGTTCCTTCAAAAAAAAAAATTTGGGAGTATATGTATTATGGAAGAACAATTTAGTCCCAGGGGAGCTTGTACTAATATTGAACAATATTGACCAGCCTTGTAAGCAGGTATGAAACACTGCATATGAACCAAGTATGTATGTTTTATTTATTATTCCACTCTTCCAGTTATTTAATATGTATGCTGCCTTAAATGTTCAGTATTATGTTTGTCATACAGTATGGGATGCTTGTATAAAATAACTTAGATTGGTAAGATTTCTGTGTAGATGAAACTGTGGAACTTGTATTATATTAATTCATTATTTTTGAATGCATTTACTACTTTTATACAGATTTTAAATCTGTAAATTATTCATTTTTTTATTGTATTGTTGCTTTTGTTAAGAGGCTTAAAACTACATACGATGAATCACAAAAATTTCGAATTTTTCTCTTTCTCTTTTCTTTTTTCGCTTTTTGGGGGTATATTGAAAAGTATTCATATTTTACCTGACTTTATTAAATATAACCAAGCAAATCTGAACTCTTGAACAGTTTTATACTATATAAAGTTTCTTCCTTATTTATTGCCAAAGCTGACCAATCAAACGTTGTGTTCATTAACTGTTGTCCAATAGACGGGTAGATAGTTAGAATTCGTCAGAGACCGACCAGAAGTGTTCAAAATGGGACTCGAAAGTACTATGATCTGGTAAGGATGACAGAAAATCGTATTCATGTTTCCATAGTTTGTTTTTTTGTTGCCCCACTGTGTTCACTGTTATGGCTGTTGGGGATTGTTTCTAAATACATAGGGTTTATTTGGGTTTTGTTGATATTACGGGACTGTTAGTAAGCTAGCTTGATAGCGTTTGCTAAGCTACCATTTGCTAGTTGGCTAGCTAAACTGTCAGGTCTTAACCGAACAAATTTAACTATTAATTAAGCTGGCTACGCCAATTTAACGCTAAGAAGGTAAGCTGAAGCCAAGGCCAGCCGACGGTTGATTGCTGAGTCATTATACATTAGTTGTCAACTTGGTTCTAGCTAGCTAGCTAACGTTTGCTAGCCATTAACCGTACCAGTACCGCCGCATTAGGTAAAATAATTTACAGCGGGTCAATAACATCAGATTAGTTGGCTAGCTCGTTTGATGTCCGATAAATTGAAACAACACACAGCCTGCTTCAGGTATGCAGTCTGTGTAAAGTACACTGAGCATGTCTACTCCAAACAAATATGTCCTATGGTGACGTCAGGCTTAGAAGGATCAGTAGTAGTTGACATTTCGGTTTCTAGGCGACAATGGCTCAAAGAACACGTACATTCTGAAGTTTAGGGTTCTTCAAATCACTCAGTCTACAACTCTACATCAATTCACCAACATGAGAACAGTCAACAGCACTAAAACAATTCACTTTCAAGTATTTTTCTCAAGGCCTACTCCAGAATATTGTTTTTTTAGAATAGAATGAAATAGAACAGAATAGAATGGAAAAAATTATGACAGGAATTAATTGACTGAATTCAGCTGAAGAAGACCTAGGAAAAATCCATCCATTCAGAACAGCAGTTGCCTAAGACAGACTTTACCTTGGTTTTAACAAAGATGGTAGATTTAAGACTATCCCATGAAGTTAGCAAACGACTATTTAGATTAAGTTTTGAACTTGGAAAATGGTTGGATGCACTTTCCTTCTCTTAATTCGAGGACATCACTTTTTTTAAATTTGTACATTTGCTTTGGTGGCTGTGCTGGACAGATGCTAATTTTGAGATATGTATCAATATTGTATTAAATATAATATTGATTATATTTGTATTAAAACAAATGATTGCCCTAATATAGTGCATTTACAACTTGCTATAATATCCTCATTGAATCAAATTTTTCCTTTTTTTATATTCAGTGTGGACAACAGTGAATATATGCGGAATGGCGACTTTTTACCTACAAGGCTTCAGGCACAGCAAGATGCTGTCAACATTGTGTGCCACTCTAAAACCCGTAGTAACCCAGAGAATAACGTTGGCCTTATCACTATGGCCAAGTAAGTGTAGTGTGCTTAGCTAAGTAACACTTTGTATTTGTATTAGTTTATATATAATGTAGTCAATGACTATTAACACAACTTTAACCATTTTATATTTTTCATTTTAACTATTTAGTGTCCGTTTATTCTGACAATTCATGTTTTAATACTATTGTGTTTGGACCTTTATGCTTGACTGCAGCAACTGTGAAGTACTGACCACACTGACAGCGGATGCAGGACGCATCCTGTCTAAACTGCATGCTGTCCAACCCCGTGGCAAGATCTGCTTCTGCACTGGCATCCGAGTAGCCCATGTGAGTAACACTGTCCCTTTGTAGATCCTTCACTCTGAGTATTAATGTTTTACATTGTAGATGGTGTGTTTTTGCTTGATATACTTTTTGTTGCAACTATAGCTGGCCTTAAAGCACCGACAGGGAAAAAACCATAAGATGAGGATCATTGCTTTTGTGGGGAGCCCTGTAGAGGATCAAGAGAAAGATGTGAGTGTTCTGTCTGTTAAATTTCAGTACCATTAATCCTATTGATATTTTTATAGATCTGAGAAATTGAGGATTCATTCTCTGTTTACTTTGTTGAGGTCAAATTGTGAGCATGAGTGAAATACTTAAATTTGTAGTTCAAGGTAATGCAAGTGTTTTAAACAATGTACAGTTTGTCACCATGGTTACCGCCATCTACCTTTTTCTCTATCTCTGGCCCAATCTATCGCCCCCACAGCTTGTTAAAATGGCAAAGCGATTGAAGAAGGAGAAAGTGAATGTGGACATAATCAACTTTGGAGAAGAGGTAAGAACTGTTAATAGCATACTGGCACACCAAAGCTATTGAGCTGTAGCATATTATCTTATACTGCATGTGCTCCTTTTGGTTTCACTGAAGGCTTTGTTTAAATGTCTTTCCCTGTACCCTAACCCCTTTCTGTCCTGATCTAGGAGTTCAACACAGAGAAGCTGACCGCCTTTGTCAACACTTTGAATGGGAAAGAGGGGACTGGCTCCCACCTGGTGACTGTCCCTCCAGGGCCCAGCCTGGCTGATGCTCTGCTCTCCTCTCCCATCCTGGCTGGTGAGGGAGGTGCCATGATGGGTCTAGGTACCAACGACTTTGAGTTTGGGGTGGACCCCAGTGCTGACCCAGAACTGGCTCTGGTGAGACCTTGAGAGATATATGGCTTGACCAAAGAACACAAATGCGTTTTCCACTGGCTTTATATTGTATCATAATTACTGTTCTTTCCCTGTTCTCTAGGCTCTTCGTGTTTCTATGGAGGAACAGAGACATAGGCAAGAGGAAGAGACCCGCAGAGCAGCAGCTGCCTCTGCAACTGATGCAGGCATGACCACACCCACTGCAGATGGTGAGAATATGTTTTTTATGGTTTCTGTGTAATGTTCTTGTGAGGTAAATAATAAAAACATTACCAAACAATTTAAAGGCCCATAATGTAAGATTTTTTATAATTATTTATCTAGCACTGTTTTATCATTCATAGGGATTGTACCAACAACATGAAAAAGTTAAATCTGTGCCTTGTGCATTTTCTCTAGCTCACCTCTGACAACACATCTACCCTATTTAACAAGCTGTTCTGAATCGCAGCCTGCTGTGACGTAGGAAATGCTAGTCAATGTAACTGACCAATGACAGACTCGGGCTAGTATAAGTAAGGTCAAACTACTCCAGTAACAGCCATGACAACAGCTGAGCATTACTATCCCTAGCCAATAGCATAACTCCGCTAATGAGTGTTAATGAGCAATGGGCATAAACTGGCGTTCACCACTGAAAATGGCATGTGAGTTAGAAGGGAAGAAAGAGGCACCCCAGAATAAATAATAATAATAATGTTTTAGTGTTCATAGATTTTTAAATGTTCCTCATAGACACTAAGAAATCACACAAATATATTATTGTCTAAATTATGAGCCCTTTAATTTTTGTTACATGTTAGCTATTTATTTGCCTGTCAAATGAAAAGATGTATTATTCTTTCTCTTGAAGTAGTTTCATATTGGGTGTGATACTAGGTAAAGATGCACTGTCTGTTGTAAAGATTTGACTACTTTAGCTGAGTAAAGCTAATGGATTTGACCAACTTTGTTACAGAATCTGACGATGCGTTGTTGAAGATGTCAGTGCCCCAGCCTGAGAGTGGTGCGGCGGTGCTGCCTGACTTCAGCAGCATGACTGAGGAAGAACAGATCGCCTATGCCATGCAGATGTCTTTGGCTGGAGGAGGTGAAAAATCAACAGCATACACGCTCTAGCTTCACATGTGTGCATATTAGGGAAGAAAGTTTTAGTGAAGTTCTCTCTCCTCATTTCTGATCAGAGTATGGAGAGATGGAAACAGGAGAACCAATGGACACGGCAGAGTCAACCAAGGTAAGTTAATTACATTATCAATGCTGTTCTTTTTTGGGTCTGACAATTGTGTAGACGACATGATTAGCAACATCCATTTGACCTTTTTGTCTTCTTAATGTTCTCATGGTATTGTGTTGCTTTTTATCAGGAAGAGGATGACTATGATGTCATGCAAGACCCTGAGTTCCTTCAGAGTGTCCTGGAGAACTTGCCAGGTGTAGACCCTAACAACGAGGCCATCCGAAATGCCATGGGCTCCCTGGCATCCCAGACTGGAAACAAGCCTGATGTCAAGAAGGAGGAGGAGAAGAAGAAATGAAGGAAAGGAGGAAACGACGCCAACCATCAGAGACAATTTATTGTGACAAACATTAGCAAAAGCAAACTAATTCGCGAGTACATCAACCCTGGTACAGACTGATGGTCATCATATTTAAAACACAGACTGACATCTGGACAGACCTATGTTAGAATTGTTGTGAAAATCAAAATTTTGCCAAGCTTGCAAATTTAGCGGTTAGCCTTAACACTGTCATATTAGTGTTTTTCCTTTGCAATAAAAAAAATATTATTCATATACTTGTGTCTTTCATTATCCTCTGCTGGGTCAAAGGCTTTTTTAATGCTATGCAGTTTTAACAAAAATGACAACACTATCATACGGTACGCTATTTTAGCTTTGGATTTGATAAAGCTTTCAATGTAGGATTAAACAGTAAAAATGTGCCATAATAAAATATTAAGAATGGTTATTTTTTGTACATAATCGATATAATTTTGCTGGAAATAGAAAACAAATAAAGGCTAGGGTCATGTGACGGGAAGCACAGAATTTTCAGCTGAAAAGAGCAAGGATAGTCGGGAATTCCACATCCAGGTAAACAATTAAAATATGTGCTATGTTGTATACAAATCCCCATCCCTCCCATATAACTCTTGGCATTATCAATAATAGTACAATGTAATTGCTTTTATGAACAAATTATGTCACAGTTCAACGTTTTGATTGTACACAACAATGGCCTACGGTCGCTAGCTAGCAGGTGACCCTTCACTGGCTTGGCTAGACTCAAAAACGCAACGGCCAGCTAGCCAAGGAAGCTCAAAGCTAGCGTAGCTAACGTCATTAGTGCTGTCTGAATCAAAGCAGAGAAGTTAAAAATCAAGCACCCTGGAACAACACCCTTGCATGGGGTATTTATTAATCAGTAGACCACCTTGTAGTCCCATGCCATGTGACTATGTAGACGCATTTTGGAATTTTGATTTAACCAAACAGGCCAAAACCAAAAGAGCTTTGAACCTGCTCTCTGGCTCAGAGGCTGCATAATAAGACAAGAGAGATGAGATGACTAACGTAACGACGTGAACCGAGCTAACGTTAGCGACTGTGCTACATTAGCTATCACTAGCATTTACCGGGATAGGCAGTTGGTTCTGTATTGGTTGCCCAGTCTGTCCGAGCTTTTTAGCAAACTAGCCAACTATATGTAAAATAGCGCGGTAGCCAGTCGTCAATTACATTGTTATATAGTAGTAACGTTTATAGGACATATGTATCCACCTCGTTCTGCGTCAGTACACAGACCAGATGACTTGGGTGATACCTAACGTTTGCTGCTTCACGTACCTTTTACCAATATAATACTAGCCAGTAGGTGAATGAAGCAATAAGGATCTCAAAATCTCATCCCTTATCACGCAAAACAAACACATAGCAAGTGACAAATTTTTGGGCGTGGTTATATGGCATTCTAATAATGTTACCCCCCCTCCCCACACTCTCTCTTATCCAGGATTAAGTCCCGTTATGGGGGACATGAAGACCCCAGATTTTGATGACCTGTTGGCAGCATTTGACATTCCTGACATCGATGCCAAAGAGGCCATCCAATCAGCCCCTGACGAATCAGAAGGGCAGCATGGGCCCAACGGTACTCTGGGAAAGTCAGATAGCGGCGTGGGATCGTCACTGAGACCAGCAGGCTCCCCCGACACCCAGGCTGATACTTCCATAGTCAGTGTGATTGTGAAAAACAGGGTACGTCCTGAGGCTGCTGATGGGGGCGATGAAGATACAGACCAGGACCTTATGGATGAAATGGCAGTGGCACCTCGACTTGGTCCCCCTGCCCAAAGCACGGGGGAGGCTGAGCCTCTCAACCACAATGGGTTTGGGAGGTCTGGGGTCCCCACACCCCTTCCTCTTACTCAGGCCCAATCCAATGGGGAGCCCTGGGTGGTAAACACCCCTAAGACAGCCTCAGAAGGCGGAGGAACATCTAAAGCTGCCAAACAGGGTAGCAACATTTTCAACAGACTGAAACCACTGATGGTCCAGGGGTCAGGTGACCCTGTAGGTCGTGCCAGGAAGATGCAGCTCCTACAGCAGCAACACCAGCAGCAACAAGACGCAGGCCAAGATATAGCGGACAGTGGCAAAGTCTCCTTGGCGTCATCTCTATCATCATCGTCACCTGTTTCCACAGCCCTGACTCCAGGAGGGTCTGTTGGGATGACATCTACTTTTTTCCAGCCTGCCAAGCCTCTGCTCCCCTTACTGCCATCTCCCATTGCCCCTCATCCACTGCACTCATCTCAGCCATTCAACGGAACTCCCAAAGCTGGCTCGGCAAGTTTCAGACCCCGCGAATCAGAGGAGGAAGACTCAGACTTGGAACTTGGGGGCCCGCTGGTGATCCAGGAGAACCCTGAGTCACCTACCTGCACCCCTCCTAAACTGACCCGTCGTTTCAGGTCCCCCGCCAGCAATTCAGACTCCCTAACCCCCCAGCCCTCAGCCGGCTCCGCAGCTCAACCTAAACCAGGAGATACACCCACTGGCATAAGCCAGACTTCTACACCACAGTCCAGTTCCACTACAAGCCCCCCGCTGGATGACCGACATCCGGAACATGTGATCGAGGAAAGGGACTCGCCAGAGAGTCCAGAGCCAGAGATGCCCAAATTCACTGCTCCAGTCCCTGCCAAAAGGTGCTCCAGTCCAGCTGTGGCTTCCACACCTCCCCCCTCAGACCTGCGGGAGCCCAAGGAGGAGGAGGAGGAGATGGAAGTAGGTAACGGAACAGAAAAGGCAGCTGAAAACAATGCTAACCTGGGAAAGGACGAGGTCGCACGAACAGCAGAGGACAAAATGGAGGTAGATGATAACAAGCAAAAACCTCCACCCATCCAAGGTGGAGCCCCAACTACTGCAGCAGTCCCCGGTGCTCCCGCCCGGCCCCTCAAGGTCCGGATCAAAACCATCAAAACCTCCAGTGGCGGAATCACCCGAACTGTCACAAGAGTGGCACCCAAAGGGGGTGCCGCTGCTGGCAAAGACTCCACCAAAGCTCCACCAGCTGGCCGAAAAGTTGTGGCGAACCGTGTCAAAAAAGTGGATGGTCACATGTTGGCAACATCTGAGCAACAGAAGATCAAAGCTCTCAACGCTCTCCCAGCTTCCACTCTGGCAGCTAGCAGTGTTATGCTGGCTGCTGCTACCAAGGTCCAGAACAAGATTGCTGCCTCTGACAAGGCTAAAGTGTCCGCCACTGCTGTCAGCATTACAAAATCCGCTTCGCTGCCCGTCACTCCATCAGTAGGCTCCTCCCCTAAGTTCTCTATGGCGACTGGTGGGATCAGTGTTCGCCCTGCCAGTGTCAAAACGGCAAACGGAGGAAGCGCTAGCATCCTAGCCGGCACACACCAGCCAAACAAGCCTGCCTCTATAGTCAATAGCACGGGCGCCGTCATCTCCCGTAGCCAGTCCAGTCTGGTGGAGGCCTTCAACAAGATCCTCAACAGCAAGAACCTGCTGCCTAGCTACAAGCCCGACCTCTCCGTCCCTCCACCCCCAGAGTGGGGGCTTCCGCTTCCCGCCACAGGGTACCGCTGCTTGGAGTGTGGCGACGCCTTCGCCCTGGAGCGCAGTCTGGCTCGCCATTACGACCGGCGCTCCCTCCGCATCGAAGTGACGTGCAACCACTGTGCCAAGCGGTTGGCCTTCTTTAACAAGTGCAGCCTGCTGCTGCATGCCAGGGAGCATAAAGAGCGCGGGCTGGTGATGCAGTGCTCTCATCTGGTCATGAGGCCTGTCACAGTGGAGCAGATGATTGGACAGCAGGACGCCACATCCATTGGTGGTAAGACCATTCGAGTAGAAGTCATGTAAAACGCTACTTCCTTAGTATTGCTTTGTTTGTGTTTTACATGAAATAGACTCCAACGCAATGTCATTATAAAGCCCTCTGACCCAAATGAAATAACAAACCAAAAATTACACAAACAAAACAGGCGTCAAGAGTATTTAGTATATTCATCATCAAAACAAAAGCGCATTTTCCGTCAAGTCATAGCATAACTTACCATTCTGCAAGACAATAAGGGAAACCAGAAACGCTTTAACATCGTCAGGCAGGCAAGGGGTCTGCGTAGCTCACAAAGGAGCATATTTATAAGCATATTTATGTGGACCACCGCCCACGTCCTGCGAGTTTGCGGACTCAAAGGAGCTTAAACCAGGCTACTTTCTCATTATCATTCATCTGTGAATCACCTCCATTCCTCATCCTATTACGTTTTCCCTGTCCTCCCGTGTTTTTGTTGACCAGGTGTGCTCTCTCCTTCAATCCCCCCTCCTCCAGTTTCCTCTCCCTCCACAACCTCCGGGACCCCCACCATCTCCTCCGGTTCCAGCCCTATGAAGGACACCCCCTCTCTGGCTGCAACAACCACCCAGCCTAGGCAGATTCGCCGCTTGGCTCAGGGTCCCCAGGCCCTGATGCCACTGCCATGCAAAAAGGGCGAAGTGCTGCAGTACAACAACTTCAAGTGTTCCGAGTGCCAGGTCCAGTTCTCTAGCAAGGCCGAGCTGGTCACTCACTTCCAGCAGATAAGAGCCACCTCCAACTCAGTGAGTCTTGGTGATGAGGACAGAGTATGTGTCCATTTTCTTCTGGCTTCTCTTGAATGCTGCTGCTTGCTGTCTGCCTTTTCACACCACAGTGCTGATCTAGCATTGGCCATGAGAGTCGTTGTGGGTGACAAACCAACCGTTACAGGAGAGTTCTAATCGGTTTGGTACTGTGGTGTAAAAATGCCATATACATGCTTTTAGTTGGCGTTTTTTGTTTCGATAAATGAATGAACCACTTTCCATTCCCTTCTTGATCTTCCTCAGACGTGCCTCCAGTGCTCCCCTCCCATGATGCTGCCCAATGCTTGCAGTGTGTCAGCCCATCAGCGGATCCATAAGCACCGGGCGCCGCATGTCTGTCCAGAGTGTGGGGGCACGGCGCGGCAGGCCAGCTTCCTAGCCCACCTGGAAGAGGCCTGTTTGCACTTTGCCAGACGCATAGGATATAGGTAAGAACCCATTACATCTCCTTTTGCAATGCACAGCACATGTTTATCACGATGACACAGATGTGCTATGGACAAATGAGAATCTTTGTTGTTCAATTAGGGATGTGTTTTTATAATGTGTACGTGCATATATAGAAATGTTTTTTTTTCATGTGTGGGGAAAGACAGCGCTCCAGTTTTAACTGCTACATGAACTGTGTGTTCCCTACTCTCTGCCTCAGGTGTTCCAGTTGTCAGGTGGTGTTTGGGGGCCTCAACTCCATCAAGTCCCACATCCAGACGGCCCACTGCGAGGTCTTCCATAAGTGCCCCAGCTGCCCCATGGCATTCAAGTCCGCCCCCAGCGCCCAGGGCCACATTAGCACCCAACACCCCACCCTCACAGGGGGGCAGGCCAAGTGTGTACCATGCTGTAGTGGCTCACTAAATCATTTACAGTCAATAAGGGATTGATGAGTATTGTTTCAAGTAGACCCATGAATCACTAATTCGCTTGTGTCTTCCTCTAAACTAGAATGATCTACAAGTGTGTCATGTGTGATACAGTCTTCACCCAGAAGCCCTTGCTGTACATGCATTTTGACACTCACCTGGCCAAGCAAAAGGTGCACGTGTTTAAGTGTCCTGAGTGCACCAAGCTTTATGCCCAGAAAGGCTCCATGATGGAGCATATGAAGGTTTGTTTTCTGACTGAAATGAAGAACATTGCAGTTGTTTTGCAAATTCTGTGCGTATTGCCTTAATATATTGTTGATATAGGTTTATTTAGCAGATTTCATTCCGCTGGGAATAGTCGGGTTTATTTACCTTTATTGATTGAGATTGACAAAATAACACCGTCCTCTACTACTTTGACCCTCCTGGCGTCCCCCCTTTCTTCCTTTCCAGACCATCCACCGGGGTCTCTCCGTCAAACAAGAAGGCCAAACCGAAGCCTCCGCCCAGATTTCCGCCCCGGGGAATCCCTCGGGTCCCTCCCTCCCCAAATCCAAGGCGCCTGGAAAAAGCGAAAACTCCGACGGTGAGGACTGGGGGCGGGACCAGGAGGAGGAGGAAGAGGAGGAGGAAGAGGAGGAAGGGGACGACGACGGCGACGAGGACTACGAAGCTCCCGGGAGTCTGTCGCTGACCACCGACGTGAGCGGCCACCTGGGCGGCGCCTCCCAGTGGACGTGTGCCGTGTGCCAGGAGGACTTCTCAGACAACGACGACTACGCCGCGCACATGAAGACGGAGCACGGAAAGGTAACACACGCACGTGCACGTGCCACATAAAGACAAAACTCTAGCCCCCACCGTCGTCATTTCGTGTATCGTATTGAGGAAAGATACTCAGATGTGTTTGTGTGAGCTTGCTGTGTTCCGGGGGAAGCCAACGTGTCAAACCTTGCAGCACGATTAAAACACACGGTACCTGATACTACATGTTCAAAAGATATTTTTTTCATGCCAAGAAGTGTTTCTAATATATGTATTATTGTGGATACATGTGACTTTGTCTGTGTCTTAAGAAGTTCCCCTGCCGTATCTGCGGCGGCACGTTCAGTACCTCATCCAGCCTGCGCCGCCACGAGCGGGTCATTCACGAGGGCAACAAAAGGGTCCACTGCCCGTGAGTTTGACGTTCTCGAACATCCCCTGTGTCTTTTCACGCCCAACACCGTGCTCTTTTTAAAACCACATGAACTAAACACATAGGTAAACCAAAATACACAAATAAACAGGTATTTCATATTTAGCCATCTTCAAAACTAAAACGTATTTTTCTGTCAAGTCATTGGCAAGGGCAACAGGAGTCCCACTGCCTACATGTTGGAAATTTTTGACCAAAACATCCACCCCTTTTCCTTTTTTAGTTTATTTTATCCTAACACAAAGGTTCCTGTGCGTAACCTTGTTTACACTTGATTGGTATAAAAGCATGGTGAGATTACCAAAACAGAGATTACCCTGTGACCTACATTGCTTTTTGTTTCTGTTTTGAATAATCCCTTTTCCCGACAGACATTGCACAGAGGGCAGGAGGACCTTTAGCAGCCGGTTCCTACTCGACAAACATATCCGGGTCCATCACGGGAAAACCACTGAGGCCCAGGTTAGCCAAGTCGCTTTGTCCATTGTAAAAACAAGCAAATGCTATTGAATTAAAGTATATGCCAAGGTCTGTACTGGTATAAGGTCTGTCTGTCATCAGTCTGGTCACTAATGTAGTTGGAATGGAGTGAGGCAGCCCTGCCTCCAAATGGAAGTTTCAATGACAAGCAAACCAATTTTAGCTTGTTCAGTGTTGTCTCTCTCTGGTCCTCTGGTCCTCGTTCAGGGCTCAGTCCAGACCAGGAAGCGCTCAGCCCCCGGGGAGGGTCCCGGCAGCTCCTTGGAGCCCGACAGGGAAGCCGGCCCCGCAGTGTCCAGAGCCGGGGAGGACGAGGAGAGCTCCAACGCCACAGAGGAGGGCGAGGAAGTGGGCGGCGGCCCTGCCAAGCGGACGCGGGGCTCGGGCGTGCCGGCCACGGAGCCCGAGGAGGACGAGCGCGTGTTCCGCTGCGTGCCGTGCGGCTTTTCCACCGAAGACGGCGCCGAGTTCCAGCGCCACATCCCGCAGCATCGGGCAGACGCCGCCTCCTTCCAGTGCTTGCAGTGTGGCGTGTGCTTCGCCTCGGCCGGCTCGCTGGGGCGCCACCGATTCATCGCCCACCGCGTGCGCGAGCCCCAGGGCGATGGCGAGCGAGGCGGTCCCCCGCGCGCCCCGGCCACCCCCGACGGCTCGCCCTGCTCCGCCTCGCCCTCGCAGCAGGGGGGGGACGGCGAGGACGCCATGAGCTGCCGGGTGTGTGGGCGGCGCTTTGATAAGGTGTCCGACCTCAACACCCACTTCAGAACCCACGGCATGGCCTTCATCACCGCCCACAAGACGGACAAACCCCAGTAAGGTACCTGGGTAGGAGGGGTCTCTCTGTGATGGACGAGTCTGCCCCCTAAAAGTGGAGGGGCGTACAGAAGACTGATCCAATAGACTTGAAATAGTTCTCCTAATGATGAATGTTGATGAGATGAAGAAAGCTGTGGATCCTGGTCCTGGTGCAGTTTCACCTCGCTTTAGCACTATATACTGATCCCCCAATTAAACCCGCCCTGAGAGAGAAGAGTCCCTCCCGAGCTAAAGCATTTATATATCCCTGTCTGTCTCTTCTTCACACCAACGTCACTGACTGTATCTATATTGACCAGCTCCCTTCGTCCTCTCTTGTCAAGAAAGGACTTCCTACTTTACGACTGTCATTTACATCACAGCTGCTTCTGTAGGTCAACACGGTCCGTTCCTTTCATGCCTTGTTTTCCTGTCATCAACATTACAGTGTTTCTAAACGGTGCCACTGATTTTTGAATCCCCTCTGACCCACTGTATAAAGAATGCACTCCACTTGCTAATCTCAGATTGCTGTCCTCACACCTATCTGTTGAGAAATACTTTTCATTGTGCGATGAGGCACCCAAATCATTAACGGGGTTCCCCTTAAGGATTTTAGACACTGACCTTGAAGTAATGATGAAATTGTAATATTTATTTATATGAAACATTGCTGTTTGTCCTTGATATTTGTGCTAGTTGTTTGTCTTCAGTCTTTCTTCAAGATGTAATGGTTGGATTAGAGTGAAAAGAAAACAGAAAATCAGATGTGTATCATTGTTTTGTACACTTTTCAGTAGGAGATAAGGTTACATGAATTACTGTAACCTGTGTAGTGTGAATGATAAGTGGTGTTGTCAAAAGTAATAAAAAGAAGAAGAAAAGCTCTTTCCCATGGGTACACATTTATGTTGCCATGTAAATACATATACAGTACACTAAAAATAAAGCCTTTTCCGGTTTGTTACTTGTTATGAAAATGTGAATAGGCTAAGTATAGTATTTGTACTTGTCTCTTATTTTCATTTTTTTTATTTTGATGCTGAAAGGTTAGATTTTTCAGGAGAGGTATCTATACATTGTAACAACAAAACTGAAGAAAAGCCTGAGATGAGATGGTGTCTTTTACTAATGTATATGAATATGAACGTTTATCTTTTTGATATGATTCTTTTTTTATCAACAAATCAGTGCTTGCTGTATTCCACGTTTCCTTTTTATCTGTTTCAACGTTTATGGTCATGTGAAGAAGGCCTATTTGTATAAATGTTTTGTTTGTATCCTTGTTTTTTTATGTCACCCGATATCATATTTATATAGCAAAATAGTGAAAAAAACATGTCATTTTATTTTCTATGGTTGTGGTCTGCTTGCTAAAATGCCATACAGTTTTGTGATATTTCAAAAAATAAATCAGTGAAAAATAAAAGCAAAACATAAAACAATGACTTATGGAGTATTTGTATTATACCAAATAGCTAATCAACATAATATAATTGTTAAGTATATTTTATAAACTGTAACTATTCTGCTGTGTAGATAGACAGCTGGGGCCAACGTCTCTCTTTATCCACTATTGGAACCCATATTGCACCCCCTATATTAGCATCATATTTGACTTGACTCTCCTTATTAATGTCCTATACCATAGTACTGCAGAGCCACGGTGGCTGCAGCCAGAAAGGACCCTAGCACTTGGAAGAAGACATAGAACGGAAGGCGGGTCCACGGGAACCTTCCCAGAACGCAGAGGCTCAGAGACACAGCGGGGTTCAGGTGACAGAAGAAGCACATTAAAATATGGGTAGCACAGTAGAGCTAATTAATTGCAATGAAACAAATACTATTCTGAAAATCATAATACTAAAAGAAGCGTCCAAAAAGCTATGGAACTGTGAATAGTTAATTATTCTCCCGCTCACGCTGACAAAATTAGAGTTCTAAATGACATGCACCAATTTCGTTGTTTGCACTGTCTCTTGACATCAAACAATGTAATAAAATTGTGATAAACTCAACGTTCTGTATCATGGATGTCAGTCTGGTCTTATTGGACAAGCCCTGTACTGCAACGTCTGACAACTCATTGCTACAGTCACATGTGGCCCCATCCCTTTCAGGGTCTGGCCGGGGCCACAGCACCATGGCTATGTGGAAACTTAACTTGCAGTTATATTGCCTGACAGGGTCTAAATTTGCCCATCCGTAGGTGTGTCAAGCTTTCACCCTGTCCAGCTCTACTTCTGGTGTGTCCCTACTGGTATCTCCTTGGTCCTGGAGCTCAGACAAGGGCAGGACCCCTGGATGGTGGACCTCAATCAGGAGCTCATAGATTAGCGTGCCTATTATGGCACCTAGACAGGTGGCTACCAGAGGCACCCACCACCAACCACCTCCAGTCCTAGAGAGGGCAGTAGAAGAGAATAACACAACTTATTAATAACAAGTACAAGTACTTTTGGTTCCAATTGAGTCATTTTGGTCACAGTTATAGTACAATGTATAGTGAATAAAATGGGTAAAGTACTTGCACTTTTCAAGGTCTTGCATATCATCTAGCTATACAATTCTATTGAGAGGAATAAAAGTACTGGTAATTGGGCACTGACCGAAAGACATCAATCCCCCAGCCAGCTACGTAGGTAAAGAGCCGGGGTCCGATGTCCCTGGCCGGGTTGAGAGCATATCCGCTATTGGAACCCATGGAGATGCCGATGACCAGCACCACGGCTCCCACCAGAACAGGCTCCAGTCCAGCGGGGGCGGGGGAGTTCCTCTGGTCCCCCAGAGCCAACACACACACCATCAGGGCCGCTGTGCCTATCACCTGGACAGCCAATGATATCGTGAATGAGCACACTGTGATTATTAATAATCGTATAGCTATAAGCCGCATATTCTGTCTATTTATTTATGTCTATTGAATTTAGAATGTTAAAAGTGTGGCATAATGAGGGTACCACTGCTGCAGAAAACCCAAAGTCTCTGACCTGGTCCATGACTCCACCCCACAGGCTGAGATATTCGGCAGGGTATGTGGAGAAGATGCCCGCTGTCGCTGTGGGACCAGTCACTGTAAGTTCCCCACAGCCGTAGAGCTGTATGGCGTCTGTGAAATCACCAAGACACAGACCATTATACCGAGTCTATTATCCTGTTCCTTTTGTTTGCATATTTACATTCCTCAATAATGTTGTCCTGTACCATAGTACTGCAGAGCCACGGTGGCTGCAGCCAGAAAGGACCCTAGCACTTGGAAGAAGACATAGAACGGAAGGCGGGTCCACGGGAACCTTCCCAGAACGCAGAGGCTCAGAGACACAGCGGGGTTCAGGTGAGCACCTTGAAGAGAACAGTTGGTGTGATTGTTTAGTCAGACAACAAGTTAGAGCAGAAGTCATCTCATCTGTAGGGTATGTCTTACCTGAAACCCCACGAGACACAAATACCCCAAAGGTTGTCCCCAGAGCAAAACCCAGGTTGATAGACAGGTACTGGCCTTTGTTATTGTTGGAGGTGGTCACCTGGGCAACAGAGCCACATCCAAACAGCTGCAGGCAGACAAAACAAATGAAGCAGTATACCAAAATGCATTACACCAACCACACCTATTTTTGGACAGCAAATTCACTGAAGTTGAAAACACATAATACAAAGTGTGAGAGTGTAAAAAGACAGTATATAAACACATTTTATAAAGCTTCTAAACAGGTGAATAGTGAATACCAATATAGATGTGTGATAAGATAACAAACATTTTATCAAGTATAGCAGAGCCATTACAAAGATTATTTGGCGAAGGTACCCAAGGCTCTACAATGTGCCGTTATGCTGTTATGTACAGTTTACAGTACAAAAATGTATCTCTTTATGATTCAATTGTTTTTGGAGGAGGGTATTTATTTACAAAATGTGGCAGGAAAAGGAATGTCGAGATTTCTCTAAATCTCTACCATGAAAATGCTTGGAACCTCACTCAGGGCTTTTACCCATCTTAGGCCACAGCCTCCTTATCCTTTTTTTCCTTTTTCTCAGATCAAAGTCCTTGAGTTTTCACCTAGATCTTGGTTAGCTATTGGGTCAATTCACTAATTATAGTTTCAAGAGCATAACAACAAGTTTATTTTTATTTGTCACATGTACACTGTTGCAGAAAATCTGCAGTGTAATATCATGTGGAATAAAGAATTAAGAATACTCAAGATTGGCTAGGTACCCAATTTATAGTGTCAAAGAAAAAAAGGTATTATGTATTCATACCATGACCAAATTAAATACTCGATTTTGATTGGCTGGAACCAGTGCATTATTCCAGTGGGATGCACAGGTAGGATGTATTTCAGTGTGATTACTGTTCCAAAATCAATGTTATTATAATTTATTAAGTAGGGCCATTCAATAATAAAACAGCATTGAGATATAGCCTGTCAAACGCAGCATGTTCTTTACTCAAAACAAGCAGTAGCTACGCCGTAATGATTTGTTCTCTCCAAGTTCATTTAACAGCTAAATAAACACTTGCACTGTACAAATCTGCATCCATCTGAGAAAAAAAACATTATTGCAAAGTTCTTGATGTTTGTTTTTCTGTATCACATTGCGCTCACATGGGCACCCAAGGGTACAAATAATACATACCGTAACTTTACACATTCTATTCCTGCTCCCACTCTTAACCCAGCTTGGTATGCAACTTTCCATTACTTGCTTGGCATTATGGTCTTTACCTAGGCACCCAGATGTCTGACTCAGCTTCCATCGTTGGGGGCCAGGTGCAGATCCCTATTACGGTAGGAATTGGATCTTCATCAATTGAGAATATTTTACTGTACACATTTCCATTGTTAACTGATACTTCTGGATTTGCTTGGTTTTATTTACGTTCAACACCATTTAAAGTTATCATGAAGGGTGTAACCCTGCCTCTGACTTTTGTCAGTGAATAACAAATTGTAATCCTCTGATTATCACTTCCATGCCCATAGTAAATGCAAAGGGTAAAATTTGTAGCTGCTTCCATACATTTCAGTGTATCATGACTCCACAGTGGGAATATGATGTTTTTCCAGTAGTTGTTTCCAAAAGAAGTGCAGGATATCAGGTGCACTTTTGTACAGTTTTGATCTTCTCTGTAGAAGTTGTTTTGGGAGCTGATTGACCTCTACGACCTTATCCTGTTGTCTCTCAGTGTTTTTCTGTATGCCTCCTCAATGTGCGAGTTGTTGATCTACTGCGGACTTTGGTTTGTCTCCAGACGCTGGCCTTTGTTCGACTTACCGGCTTGACTTCTCAAGCATTATGAGTCAACACGATTCTCCTACATCCTCTACGCAAGCACCCTTTCCTACTTTGGTGTATTCTAGGGCCTCTTGCATTAGCTTTATTCATCATTCAATCCACGTGTCTGCTTGTATTGCTTATACTGTATATCACTAACGCATCCTCTTCCGCTGTATTTTAACAGATAGGCTACACTGATAAGAAAACAGGCAAAGTGTGCTTGAATATTTAAATGTAATATCTTCTAAACACAGACTTCAACTGAACCAATAACAAAAACCAAATGGATCAATAACGGTCAAAATAATATCTGTATTTCCCTTTATAAAGAAAGATCTTATTCATTGACGTCTTGTAAACAGACACTTACAATCACAATATAGACCCCCAGACACTCGGCCATGCACTCCCTGGCCAGGCGACTCCTGATCTGACATTTCTTCAGCACTCTGTCCATCCCCGAAGGCCTCTGCACCTTCCAACACGGACCAAACTGGAGCTGTCAAACCTACGAAGTCTTAATCGATGGTTCCTTTCCCAGTCAGTAAGCCATTCCGCTGATTATTAACAAGTTCACACAAATCTGGTTGAGCTTGCTCTTTTATGCTGCAATTGTCTACCACGTCACTCACTTTTATGGCATGGCAAATCATGTTATTCTGCACGTCTGGTAACTAGCTCCCTTTGCACAGCCAAGCCATTGCACACAGTATTTATGTTGTAAACTCCATTTGGTCAAGTATTTGAGAAGCAAGAATGTTTTACAGGCGACCTAACTCATCTCCCTGTGGTCATAGAAAACCAGTATGCCATCATGTGGTCCTTACTGTAAAACCAATATCCAAATATGGTAACATCTGTCTTCCTTACAGTTGGTCGATATAATGCATACATTTGAAAAACATAAACCAATTAAAATAGGCGTGTCCACTGACTCAAACTTGCTTACATCTCAACATTGTTCCAATGAAAATGGAAAAGCACTGTTGAAGATACTAATCTGATACAATATGTTATAAAATCCTTCATTGTCCCTGCTTGTCTTTGTGGCTGACGTTGAGATCATATTTCACTCTACCCAATGACACTGCTTTGAAATGCAAGTGTGAATAAACTCATGGACAGACTTTGCTATGTCAACAAACCCATTTATTCCACTATGTTTTAAATATACTGACTATCATAATAATAATAATAATAATAAAGAAATCTAAATAAATATGCCCCAATTTTATTGTTTGGCCTGTCGCTTCAACAATAAAAACAGTTAGGTAGTTTGAGGTAGGCTTGTTCAAGTGGTGATCAAAGAGTAAATAGCACAATATATACATTTCTGTGCCCACTATCTGAAGGCAAATTAACAACAATAGTCTGAACTACAATGTCTTCAGATTTGAAATATCAAAACTTTCATTGTCAATTGTGCAGAGCTCGTGATTTCTTTGTGCTGATCTTTTTATTCTTCTTGTCTGATTGAAAAAGCAGCTTTCTAGAGAGAAAAGGCAGATAGGTAGGTGGCAAAGAAGGAGCCTGTTCTGGGATAAAACATACATTGAGATCGGTCTTAATGATATTGTTCTTTCCTTACTTTCAAAAAGCATGAAAAAGGAAAGGCTACAAGGCTACATAGGCTGTCCCTGAATGGGTGGATACCTATATAAATCCGACGGTGTGTCACTTAAGCCATTGCATGCATTCTTTCTTTTGATTCCGAGAGAGGTCTGAAATGTGCAGTTTTTGGTCTGTGCATTTGCAGCTTGTCCAGCTTCTATTATCAAATTATATCTAGAATAATTTAGTCTCTGTGAAACTACAGCAAAACGTGTCTCTGAAGATAAAGTGAGCGACGTTGACACTCTTTCAAAATGTAAGAATGTGGTCAAGTCAGACAGCATTCTATAGTAGCGTTTGTTATAGCATGTTTTCAACCTAGGGAATTGTTTTTAGTGGAAATTGGAAACTACACTGTAGCAAGCAGGTAAGAAAAGGATAAGACAGCAATCATTGAGGTTTGAGGAAGGAGCCATGTACTCCGGTCCACACAATGGTCAGTTTAAAAAACAAGTCTGAAAAGTGACTACAGTATGTTTTAAGGGGCACATATGATAAATGTAGTCTATGGAAATGTTGGGCTAAAGTTATTTAAAAGGTAAAGCTAGCTTGCAATTAGTTTGAATGTTTGACTGGCAAGTTTGGTAACAACAGTCAGCAGCTAAGTGGTTATGTAGTGTAACTGTTAATCAAAATGAGAGGTTCAAGTGAATAAAATGGTTTGAGATGCAAAAGTCCAAAGAGCATGTTTTGAGAAAAATACATTTTGATATCAAATGTTACACTTGGTTTTGGGCCAGGGATATCAAGAACACATTTTACGAAATCCAACTAAACTCTATAACAATCTTTCAGGTTCATGATTTCTTTTGTTAAAACTAACCACCTACATTTGTTTAAAAAACTGTACTAAGAAATTGTTTGCGTGTACATAAGTTAAATCACAACAAGGTAAATATATATTCTCTTGATTTATTCACGCCATACATTTATATTTAACGATCCGATGGACATTACAAAAATAAAATATGCATATTATGTTTTAATGCCGGATTCTTCCTGCGTTCACCCTGTAAAATAAACATTTGCTTTCTAAACAATTGGCTGTTTACTCTTGAGTAGAAATCAATCTAAAACTCATATACACACTTTCTTCTTAGCAATCAATGTTGATACAACCTGATTACCGTTGGAGAGTGAGGCAATGCAAAGGTTTTGAAATTCCTTGGAAATATACAATATCTCAAAAACTTCTAAAGTAACACAAGAGTGCTGCAAAGCTGTAATAACAACACTTCTTCTTCCAAATGTTATCATCACTTAAAGCCCTTAAAGAAATCAGAAAACAGAGACAAATTCTCTCTCAAGTCAGGAAGGGGATGAGCTCCTCCTAGAATGAAGAACGAACCGTAGATGTGTTATTGTACTAGTATAGGACTCTTAATAGTAAAGACAAGCCGCAAAGCAGAGTAAAACGAAGGTGCATTGCTAAAAAGAAGACAGTAGAAATAACTCACCAGGATGGAGAGGCCTAGCTGGATCTTGAGGTCCTGTCCCCAGACCTCCTGACCGGGTCACCGTTGTCTCCTCGTTTCCCTGGCCATCGCTTACTGTGCGCCTCTCCTCCACAGTCTAACGGAATACAGACTACACGTTGATATTTCATGCTAAAAACACAGGTTCATTAACAGACCTGGGCCAAAACATGATCAAGCTTGAATTCAAATTTTACCTTGCAGAAATTTCATGTAGGCCTTACCATTTAAGGTTTTGAACAGTGGATCAAGTATGGAATGCAAACTGTTTTCTCACCCCATCCGACTTCACCACTTTGGTGATAGTAACCGACTGAAAGAAAGAGCGGTTCTTGGGTTGGTAGGGTGACTGAGCAGGTGGGGGTGTAAAAATCTGGTCCAGCCCTCCAGACGACACTGCAGAATCTAAATCTGGAGAGGACATCAAATGAGTGGAGGAAACAAGCATCACTTAAACCACGTACCACCTAAAAAGTAGTTGGTACCTCCATCTTCTCGTCTCTCTTCTTCTGGAACCCTCGGCAGTTTTCCACTCCAAATGTCATGAAACTAACGAACCAAAAAAAAAAGATCTAGCTAGTTAAGGCCAATAAGAAAGGCACTGCTAACCCAATAATATTGATCCATGGCCCCTATAAAAATCTGTCAGACATATTCTGCATGTGGCCCCACTTCCTCACCCTAGGGAATGGGATGAGACCACTGAATGGTGTGCTGGGGAGTTGTGGAGACTGGCTAGAGAGAGGACTGTCATTGTCTCTGGGGTGCGCTGGTGGCCACGCTGGTGGCCGTGCTGGGGGTTCCTGTGGAGGGTCATCACGCGATTTCAACATGAAGTCTCGAAGGGAGTTTTCACGTGATGCTCCCCTACTTCTTTCTGGCTTGTCAATGGAAGGTGGTGCTTCAATACCAGGTACACCTGGCATATGAAAGATAGAAACAGAGAGATGATACACCAGAGCTGAATAAGTGATGCTAAAATGGACTGTCTCGAAAAGTTTAATAAACAAAGCAGTGATAGAGCCTTGTAGTAAACCCCCCAGGTGGGACGATCTAAATTGATATGTCATACCAAAGTCTCTAGACTGGTTCTCCCAGTGACTCAGCTGGGAGAAGATCTCCTCCATTTCTCTAAACACCTGACCAAACACCGGTGGCTCCTGGACCCTCATACCACCGGGTCCAAAACTGAACCCAAACTTCCACTGATCGTCAAATGGGTCTCGTTGAGATCCCTGGTAATCATTAGAGTAAAAACCACATTCCTCGTCATCGTCATCGTCTTCATCATGCCGGGTGATGTCATCAAAAAGGGGATCCCTGTTAGAGACGAACACATAGTAGCAACAAAGCAAAAGATTGGAATCACTTGAGTAACCTATAAGCCAGCGTTTCCCAACCTTTTTCTACCCACAGCATACTTGCATACACTTTTTTGTTGCGGTGTTCTGAAATTCTGAGCCTCCCCTCAGAATGGGTTTCCTGGTATCACATATTATCAAATAAAACAGAAAATTTTAAACAAATACAACTGAAAAATGTTGCCTCCCCTCCAAATGGGCTACCTCAATTGAATAGTATGAGGTAGCCCATTCTGAAAGGGAGAAATTACTGCTAAGAATGCGCTACCCTGTGATTTTGAAGTAGATGCATACTTTTTCAACGCATTAAAGCCCTGCAGCCTATTTTGACAGGGAGAAATGACTGCTCAGAATGCGCTACCCAGTGTTTTGAAGTAAATTCATACTTTTTAACACAGTAAAGCCCTGGTAGGCCATTTTGACAGGAAGAAATTACCACTCAGTTTTTATCCCTATGTAGTGGTTTTGAGATGTTAACAGAGTAAAATAGTGAGTGCTTGCCTCGCTCAGGTAGCGTAGCTAACGTAACACCAGAATTGTAAGGCCAATGCAGTGAAGAAGCACATATCTCTCTTGACCTCGCTTGTTATGCTATCTGATAACATGATACTCACCTTCGGCCATCTCCATGATAGTTGCCTCCAGGAACCCCAAAGAATCCGCGAAATAAATCAAATACACTCATTTAGAGCCAAATTCATGAAAACCTCACTTCATGCTAAGAAATAAGCTAGATGTTTTGGTTGTATCACTCCAGGGAGTTGTCAACAAATGCCGTAAACTGCTAGATGTTTCTGACAGTGACACCGGCGCGACTAGTCGCAATAACCGTAATAACGCCAACCAACAACAAGGGTGCACAAATATTCTCAAAATAAAAATCTTTTACAACACCCATATATATATTAGAAGTGCAAAATTCGAATATCTAGTTGTACTGTTACTTTCTTTTATAAAGCTATATAGTAAAATACATTTTAGCAGTTTCTAATCAAAATTTATTCTCGAGTTTGGAGATATTTTACTCTTCAAACTTCCCATGTTCGAAACAATCCAATGACATAGGAGTGTACAATGCATGTTTCTAAACATTGATGTTCACTATCATACCACACAGTATGTTACACGCACATTTTCTTCACATGGTCAAGTCAAGACCAACGTGTTCTATCGTCTCCCCCTTGGTTTTCACATCTTCCTCTGTGGTTCCCTACATTACAAACCTTTTGTATTGTTAATGTACCGCTAAATTATTCATATTATTTTCATGTAAGGTGACCTTGAGTGTCTTGAAAATACAAGGTATTATTATAGCTGTGAAGATATGACTATAAATGAAGAGGAAGTGAAGAAACCAGCAGTACTTTTGAAAACATTAATCCAATGGGAACTGACCAGATCACCTTGATGTGTAGCATTTCTTAATTAAAATGATAATTTCTCTAAATTATGTTAGTTGCAAAAGAAAAACGGCACAGCTTATCGGTCAGAAATAGGTTTTGCTTGGTTTTGTCAGTACACTATATTAGTTTGCAGTTAAGCTGCGTAGGCCTCTAACAGCTATACATTTGTTGGTAACCAAAAGACTAACTTAAAATAATTAAGATTAGTGAGATTCAACCTAATGTTGACCAGGAGTGGTTACCATAAAAAAGACACACTTTATTAACTCACATGGTACAAAAAAGTGGTAGATAAAGTTTCTTACAAAAAAAAAAAGACATTCACATCTAAAATGATGAAAATGTCTTTTCTCCATTTATTTCCTTAATGTTTGTATTTTTACAAAATAAAAAACATGAAACAAAAAAAATCAATCTAACAGGTCTGAGAATTTGAGAGAGAAAGTCATTGAACAAACAAGGACTACAGTACTTGTGTTTTTTTATATATATATATGTACAAGACAAGTTTATCCATTTAAATTCTTTAAAACGCACAGTACAAAAAAAAAGAAATCACCGACAAAAAAAACCCATTGTACAATTCTGTCCATCAGTAATCACCACTGCAGGTTTCCTTATATAATAGGGGACAGGTGGTAGAAGGTGTATACAGGGATTAGGGAAAAAACACAACCATAACACATCGGGAGGAGAAAAGGTGCATATTTTCCTTTCATTCACCTTCAATATCTACTGAAGAATATTTGAATATTAACACGTAACAAAACATATCTATCCTGGAAACGGTAATTGTACAACATTGCAAAGGAAAATGGTTCTTATGCTGTGCGCAACAGCAACAAGAAGTCCAGTACATACCCAAGGCCCCCCAGTGTATAAACGCATCCATACACACAAACATACACTCTAGCCAATGCGCTCATTTATACATCTTTATATATATATATATAGAATATCTATATTTGGTAAAAAATAAACTTCACAACTTCTGCCAATTTAGAGAATCCTTTCTGGTAAATAAAATTAAGTAAAACTTAATTGGAAACAAACAGTTTGTGTTTGGGTCAAGGGGATACATTGAGAAAACTAGAAGGGGGTAGAGGTTGAGATAAATACAAAACCAGCCTTACAACCACCTTTTTGTTTTGCTGTTTCTCCCATTCAATAAAAAAAAATTAAAAAAGACAAAACACAAAAGAACCAACCGAAAAAAACTTTCATTCTTTTAGAAAACAGTTCTATGTTACATACAACTGAACGTAAAAGGGAGGAGGTGGGTGGGGTTCAACACAAAAGAAATTCCAAACACTTAATATTCAGCTCTTTTAAGGGTCTGTTACTAAAACCACTACGCTCTACTTCACCTCTCCTAAGAGTGCCCCCACAAACCCTTCACGACTTGTTACAGTACTCCTCTCAACACAGCGCCACCACTGGCAGGGAAGAGTACTACAGCTGTGCTGAGCCAAGAGAGCAGGAAGAGGGATCTCTATGGAAATAGAGGGCGGTTACAAGAAGAACATTTGTAGGGTGGGAGACACGTCTCCCCTTCTGTCATACTTTGGGACACTTAGGGGACCTTGCTCTGAGCTAGTTGGCTCCCCAGTTGTAGCTGTTGTATGCAGTCTTATTGATCTGGGACTTCTGTTGAATAGCGACATTCTGATTCCGCTGTCCAGTTCCACTCTGTTGAGAGAATGCAGCGAGCCAATTAGATTCATATAGATCTAGATGTGATGGGAATGTGATGATTTTTACCCTGACTAAGACGCCTGAAACGGCTGGAACCAAGATGTAGAACTTCAATAAAATAGGTTAGTACACGCACACACCCACGGTACCTGTCCGTCCTGTTGCAGGTGGTGGTGCAGGATTTGGGAGTGGGGCTGCTGGTGTGGGGCCAGGATGTGCATGAAGGGGGCTGGGGCATAGCCCGCCGCTGCCGGGGGGTTGATGGGGCCCCCACTGCCCAATGCCGAGGGCAGGCTGAAAGAAGCTGTTGGTGTGCCAGCATGGAAACCTTGCTTCTCAAACGACTGCCAAAGAGGAGATGAGTTTAGGGCTGTCAGTATCCGAAGGAACTCATATTTTAAAATGTAATCTCTCAATTCTACTGTTTGTCTAAATCAAACAACTTTAGTTTACTAACCAGTGCAAGGCAATCGCTGCATATTATCATTTTATTCATATAGGGTTGACTTACTACTACACATACTCAGATTTGTACAGGATAATACTTGTTTCTAGAAAATATAAAAAAATAAAACTGCTTTTATGGAAAAGAACAGTGTCAAATAACGTGACCTGACTCACCTGTGTTTTTGTGTAAACAGAACCTGAAATGTCTGGTACACCAGTGTTGCTCGACGTCACAGAGACTCCTGCAGAGAAAGCAAAATGGAGGGGAAAGACAAAGGTGATGTCAGTTAGAAAAACAAGGAAAACTCAGTCAAATTTCATATATGTTGCGTTGCATCACATCACGCACGTCCTGTGGTGATGTCGAAACAGCTGAATTCCACAGCCTTAACTTGCTGCTGTAGTTTGTCAGCAAGAGAATGGCAACACAGTAATTGGCCGAACATAAAGATATAACGCGGTTAACTTATATTTAGTGGTTTAACTTGCCTTGTCTGAAAGTTTTTTTTCTTAAAGATCCTGCCCCAGGCCCAAGCCACCACTTTGTGGCTGATGAGTACAACAATTTGGTACGGCCCATTGAAGACGGACTTGCCTAGAGTAATTGTCAGTTCTCTCAGATTGGTGAGCGACCTAGTCAAAGGCACTGGGGTAGGGCTTCTGAGAACAGCCCATGTTACTATTACGGTTTTAGTCGCTAGCATTTAGATTAGCCAACCATTTCAAAGTAACCATAAAATCACATGGCGCGGAATAAACTGAGGTCCAACACATTAGATTCATTTTCAATCCATAGAGGAGCTGCCATTTCAGAACAGAGTAAATAGACTTGACACCCCAAAGGCTTTGGGCGTCAGACAGAGAGTTACTATGAGCTCTTGGGGTTCAATACTACCCACTGTGGTGATGGATGGCCCGGGTAAGGGTAGGCAACACAGAATGACAGCAAGCACAGAGACAAGTGACAGCACCACGGCCCTCTTAAGGCGCAGGCAAGTAGCGACGAGGGATGGGGGAGGAAGAGTGGGATGGGGTGGCTGGGGGAGGAATAGTTTGCCGTGTTGAGCGGCACTCACCGACTCCGGGCCCACTGCCCGAGCTGGCAGGCTTGTTTTGCGCGGAAACGGCGGCGGCGGCGGCGGCGGCTGTGGCAGTGCCATATCCGCCCTTACAGAAATCCCCACTCCCCGAAGCCTGGCCCATATCCTCATAGCCTGCAACAGTCAGACACACAGCCGCAGCCCACAGCGTTAGACACACCAGGCAGGGAGCTGAGAGGGAGCAGGCGGGGTGTGTGTGTGTGTGTGTGTGTGTGTGTGTGTGTGTGTGTGTGTGTGTGTGGGAAGGGCTGGGGAATAGGTTGGTGATTGGAAGCTTGAAGCAACGCATGGTGCAGATTTAGACAGATTAATGAGACAGCACGCACACACACACAAGACACAAGGGTAATACATTTAGAAAAATGGCAAGTAAAAAGTAAAAAAAACCTGGCATGGGATAGAACACAAAGAGCTGACTCGACTCAATCAGGAAAACGCTTGAGGGGAGGGGACAGGTTTGATGATGATGACAATGGCATCTTTGTGGAAGCCTTGAGCTCAACTCCATTTGACTGAATAAGCAGAAGAAGGCAAAGGAAGAAACTACAAGACCCTTTACCACTGACCTTCTCTTCGGTATGAATAACCCGGTTAAACAACATCAGCATTCCAACCTCCCACTTCTACTAATGGCTATTACAGCATAACTTGTAAGACAACTTTAAGAGGGAGAGGAAAGCTACTGCATCTATACAGTCCAATAGCAAAAGGTCTGAAGTTCAGGCAACATTTCTTCCTAATGTCGACAAAAAGGCAATCCTTGCTTTGGATGGCAATTAAGATGCCATTACACATTTGCTGTACATATCTGACATTCATCCCAGAAAGCTGCTGGATTTGGAGTACGTTAGAACACCAACCAGAGAAACCACAAACATGAGGCAAACAGTTTGTACTTGGATACAAGGCTGAGCCTGGACGACACCTAAAAGAGAAGTGTTTTCTCAGAATGTTTGTAATGCGTAATGGTCCCGTACCAGTGCTGTATCCATGGGAGCCGTAGCCGCTGGCCTGCTGGAAGGGTGTGCCCGGGGCGTTGACGCCAACGCTCACTCCATGCTGCTTTGACGAAGCAGGAGCCACCTGGAAGTACACACAGCTCAGATAAATGACAACATTATAGATTGACATTTTGCTAGTTATATTTCTGGATGGTGGGGCTTTAGAAGAAAAATAAATTCTACCAAAGGCAGGATTAGCCCTGCTTTCATTAAAATAAATGTCAGGTCTGAAAGCACCCCAGTAGCACCAGGGCCAACTCACCGGAAACATGGCGGGGCCATACTGGAAGGTGTTGGGCAGGCCAGGCACACCAGTGTAGTAGGGCAGGCTTGTGTAGCTGTAGCCGGGGGGCAGGCCGGGGTTAAGGAAAGGCTGCTGCGTGGTGTGGTGTGCCTGGCTAGGATTCTGCTGTGTCTGGGCCAACGTGGTGGCTGGAGCGGGGGACGACGCGTCGCCTCGACCAAACTTTGACAAGTCGCCTGCCAGAGACCAAAATAAATGAATAACGTTGACGCTGGTATCCAGAACTCTCCAATGCGTGATACATTTGATGGGAAGATAAGATTACAAAAGGTAACAATAAGGTAAATAACATGAAGCAAACGACAAAACCAATGTAGCAGCATTGAAGTTACAGTCAAGTAACAGCGGTCAGTCTGACTGTATCTGGTAGCAGCCGCCATTTACTTTAGCACACACTGTTTGCCCACGTCGCCATGGAGATGCGGCCCAGGTTCAACAATGTGTGCAGATTGTTTTGCTTTCGCACACACATCCACAGCGAGGATGTGACTGGAAAGGGCACAGGGCATAGGGCACTGACCAGAGTATGGGTTGTTGGCCAGGCTGCCCTCTCTGCCCGTCAACGCCGTGGTCTGGGTTGCAAACGGGATGCTGTAATAGTCCTGAGGGCGGGGAGAAGATGCAGCGCTCAGTCATTCCCACAGAGGTTACAATGGACTTTATGATCTTTAACGCGTGACAACTACCAACATAGTGGGGAACGTCGTTCCTGTAACTGCCTGCATCTAGAAACTCACCAGTGGTATTCTTGTCTGCAGCATCTGGAGGTCATCATAGCCGTACACTTGAGGCTGGGAGATAAAGAAACCACATATTAAGTCTTGCGCATCCGATATCCAGAAGCAGTTGAGCGATGAGGATCGAATAAGTGTTTACCGGGTAGGCGTGCAGAAGTCCAGGCGCCATGATGTATGGGTTGGGCAGCAGAGGGGGCACTCCGGGGGGCAGGTTAGGCGGTGCTTTCCCTGGGATCACACAAACACAACGCATCACAGTGAGTGCCATGCAGAATGAAACCAGGGCGACCAAGCAAAGGTTCGCACCGTGCCATTTACGGCCATCGTATGATCATTTGGCATCAGAAATCCGATCCAAGTCGACAGACACCTGATTGGAGGGTCCCTCACCTGAGGAGATGGCCGAGGTGCGTAGGGAGGAGGGCATGGCCGAGGAGGCGGCTGTGGAGATGGCCGACTGGGACACCATGGTGGGGGGCCCCATGGAGGCGGCGTGGAGGCCCATGGCCAGGCTGCTGACGGGGCCCAGTGCCGAGGAGGACACCGTGTTGACAGAGGGGGCCCCCAGAGACGCCTGGGCTGCCGTGGCCGCCAGGGAGGAGGGCACCGCCGTGGAGGGGGCCATGGTGGAGGCGAAGGAGGAGGAGAGCAAGCTGGAGGAGGAAGAGTCCCCGTCCACACTCTGGTGCTGCTGCTGACAGTGAAGGAAGGAAGGATGTGGTTAGGATTAATGGGCTAATGTTTCCATTACAGCGGGGGATAAAGATCTAATGCATCCTCTGTAGCAGGAAATGCAGTTTTAAAGGCCATAGACAGAAAGACCAACACACAGCTCACCAGTAGACTTGGGTTGGATGTGCGGACAGAGGAAGCAGCCAGGCTGTTCTGTTGTGCCACCATAGAACTGGGGAAAGACAACACACAGTTGCATTTACAACGCTTCCAAGAACAACAATGCTCCATTGAATGTACTTATTAACCATAAGGACAAAGTTAAAAAGGAATTTCTGAATTTCATTGATGGTGTCGTTCAAATTATTATTTTAGATGAGAATGAAGGCATTGTCTAGACATCTTACTGGCTGTGTTGGGACATGGGAATGGTGCTTGGGGGCAGGTCTTCATTGTGCCCCAGCGCGCTGAGAGACGTTTGATTGGATGTGGTCAACAGGGACGTTGCTACTGTGCCACTGTCCGTCAAACTACCCATGCTGGAGACTGACGCCGGTGCAGACAAATCAGAGGCTGCCTTTACTGACACTGCAGAGCCTGCTGCAGCTATAGACAGGAGGAGAAGAGTGGGAATCTTAATTAACTCTACAGATCCAAATGATGGGTTTCTACTATACCGACAACTTCCAACAATAGTTGGTGGTCAGGCCACAAAAGAGATGCAATTTGACAACTTACCTTCCACAGATTGCACCGTCTGCATAGAACTGAACCCATTCTAGAAATAAAATTGATTCAGTTGTTAGAACCGTTCTCTTGGCAATGGTGTATCTATGGAATTAGTTTGCCACATAAATGTTGTTATGGGCTTTTGGCACATTGACATGTACACAAAGCATTGAAAACTTTACACTTCACATTGCTGCCTGACAAATAGCAAATCTGTCTTGAGCAAGAAGATGTAAAGGGGGAGAGAAGGACAGGGCAAGAGGAGGTCTAACCTTGGGCTGCATGTCTTTCTGGGGGGAGGAGGAAACGGAGGAGGGGTAATGCCGTGCCTGGGTGGCTCTCTGGTCGTACAGGTCCATCTGGCTGGGGAGGGCTGCAGACGGATCACTGAAAGAAAAGTCAACATGATGGTGAGGTGTGATGCTAAGATGTTTTTTGATGGCTCAATCTTTGAGAAAAGTGGGATCTTTCCTTTATCACGTCGATGCACAGTCTCATAACACGCGAACTGTCTGCACTCCATCTTAATATTGAATCTTCTAAAGACCTATTTCTACAGAGATCTCTGTAGTGTCTCACAGCATCCCCCTGAGACTGAGGGGTACCGTACCTGCTGGAGCTGGTGTACAGGCTGTTCTGGACCTGGCTGGCCTGCGTGCTGGTGGGTAAAGGGGCAGAGTCGTACTCCGGAAGCACGGGTTCCGATCCAAACTGCAGTGCTCCAAACTGTAGGTTGAGGCCAGATATATCTGCCGAGCCGGGCATCTCTACTGCCATGGCCGGGATCTGGAGGAACACGAGACGGGGGGATTTTCAGAATAGAGCTGTGTGTTGCAGCCTCTTAGGGGCTAAAGCGGCCTTAAATTGAGGATCATTTTAAAACGTAACTGCATTTCTAAACAATATTGTTCCAATATTTTCGGAATGATGAGTATTAAAATGTAAGTGGGTTTGGTCAAATTAACAGCAGATGCAATTACACCGCAGCCAAGAAGGGTACGGTGTGGATTAAAGGATACCCCTTCCAGCCATTCCAATACAAAACACTGATCTTGCTAAAGCCTTGCTACAGTCAAGACCACAATGCGATCCTTCTAGGTTGTGTGGCGTGTGTGTACCTTGGTGGAAATGGAGGTTCTCTTCTTCTGCTGTTTGAGCTTGTGCTGCTGCAGGGGCAGTGGGCTGGAGCCCTGGGGGTCCGAGGGTCCCGGGGACACGTGCTGCTGCCCCAGGGAGGGCAACGCCGTCATCTTGGGGAGGGACGAGGCAGGCGGGGGGACCGCCATGCTGTGTGAGGTGGCAGTGTGAGCGGGAAGAGAGGTGGTGGAGGAGGAGGACGGGGGAAGGAAGGTGTCCAGCATGGAGGTGGGCTGGTAGGGCTGGCGCTTGTTGAAAGGACTGTGGACTACAGGCTCTTGTTGGCTCTTCATATCTGAGTAAAACAAAAAAAAATGAAGTCACCATACATGACCACAAAATGAACTATGCTTACGCCATAGCCAAAGGACTCACAGTAAAACACACGGTTACAAACAGCAACTGATACACCCACGATCACACTCAGCAGCGATATCTCTTAATCCTGAACATGCTTCTGTTCCCTCTACACCCTCTTCTTTGACCACCCTGCCAGTGATAGCCGGTGTCTCACCGTACTGGCCCATGGTGGCCGGGCTACTGTCCCAGGATGGGCTCGCCGTGCTGGGGGGCCCCGCCTGGGAGTGCTGGGCTGCCAGCTGGGCCAAGGCCTGGGCTGTCTTGAACTGCTCCAGGAACTGGGAGCCGCTGGTCGTCCCCGTGCTGCTGCTCTTGGGGTCCCCAACCTCGCCGAACCCTTTGCCCAACACGCTGACCTGCAATAGAAGCAAACGTGAGAAAACAAACGAGTGACATATACAAAAAACCTGGGACCTCTTATGACAATAAAATAAAACGTTACTGGGTTTGTATTCATAGCGAGTCATCCAAATCTAACTGACAATGAAACACTGAAACCAAAAATGCAGAGCCTCCGTCACCAAATGGAGTCTCCTTCTCACCATGTTGTGCTGGGGGTAAGGGGTACTGGAGGGGGGCTGGGACAAGGGGCCCCCTTGCTTCGAGTTTTTAAAGACCAGCGACTGCGGGAGGGAGGAGGGCTGAGTGGCGTCCATGGGGGGGTTCTCCGTCTCCGAAGAGGAGGCGGGGGGAGTCTTCCCCAGCAGCACCGCCAGGTCAATCCTGCCAGGGTGGAGCAACAGGCTAATTAGGACGCTGTCTAACTAAACCAGGGGCTCAGAATGAAAATAGATAAAATCCTGCGGAGTGTTCAGAGAGTGGCTTTGTGTGACTAGCCCACCTCTGTCCTTTTGTGATGGTGACGTTCTCCTGAGGCGGAGGGAGAGGAGCAGACGCCACACTGGAGGCCGTGAAGATCTTGGTTTCGGACAGCTGCAGAGGCAAGGACAACGGTGGAGAGGGAATCCAAACAGATTACAATCAGCATTGAAAGGGATCTATTTGGAGTAGCCTTAACTTGATTGAACAGCTAACAATACAAGCGTTAGCTTTCCATTTTGACTTCGTGTTTCTAAAGGGATTCCACTATTCTAACTCTAAGGTACTCACGTCCTCATTCCAGTCATCTGTGCCCCACTCCTCCGCTGAGCTCCTCCAGGCACCTACACATGAACAGAGGCGAATGCTCAGCACTTCAATATTTGTCTGACGAATCTTCAAAGAGAATGGGGAACATGAAATAACACGGAAGGAGCGAGGAGGAAAAAAGGATACACTCACTCTTACCAGGAGCAGAGTCAAACTTGGGCTGATAGTTTGTTCCCTCTTCAACAGTGTACTCTAACCCTGGAAGAGCAGAACACAGAATTGAACGTGGTAGCGAGAAGGTCGCTGACGTGGTTCCCTGAGGTATCCCATTGTACAAGGCAGGGCTACGAGGACCCTGCCTATCTGAACTGATGAAGGAGCAGCAACGGATGTACTTACTGGCTCCCTCCTCGGGCTCCAGGCTGCCAGTGTTGTTCCAAGTGCTGCCTCCACTGTAGCCCTCGTCGGCCTGGGTCGGCTCGGCGTAGTCCGCCGGGTTGAACGTTCTGCAACAGAGACACCTCTAGGTTTAGTAGCGGCGTGACCTCGATCAACCGGCATCTTAAAGAGTATTTATACAAAGGGCAGGCCTACTGTGGGAGGAAGTGAACAGTAGGACAGGAAAAGGAAGTTAGAGAGGAGAGGAGGCGATGCAGGAGCTGTTCATTTGCCGAGAAATGTAAAGGAAGACTTTAGCGCAAGGACAATCAGGAGTGCGACAATAATCCAGGCAATGCTCTGCTGTTTCTCATCTCATTTTGGATAGAAGACTCTTATCAAGCTGATGAGTCGCTGCTTTGTCTCAAAGTTATTTATAGAGCACACACACACACACACACACACACACCCACACACCCACACACACACACACGTGTCCTTAAAATACCTCTCTCACTTTTGAGGGACGTGCAGGGTACTCAATTAAATCCATCAGCTTTCCAAAGGTTTTTCCTGGCAGTTTGCCGGTCTCTTATTTTATGACTGGTGACTCTTTGGGGCTTGTGTGAACAGGTTTAACCCAGAATTCAAAGGAAGACCCTTTACGGCTTATACTTATTTCTCTTAGGGTTGATGGCGGGACACCTTTGCTTTGTCCTATTTTCCCTCTCCTATGGCACACAGCCAACAGCCCCCCGACCCCACAACAAATTAGCAAGAATTGACACACTGACACACCTGTGGCGGTGCACTCACCTCTCGTCGCCTGAAAAATCATATCTGGGCCCCTTATCAATCTGGCTTTAGAGGAAAAACAACAGCAACGATTAAGAGCAGCACAACAAGGGGAGGGGTGGGGGAAGGGGTTGCAGTGTGTGTTAAGATTACTACTGGTTGGTTAACATCAGAATTTTGAAATCACATGCATATTCACTACAGTTTTTGACACTCCCAAGACACAGTGAGTGGACACCACATTACAGGGAAGTGCCACTTTCTACTGGTGTCAGGTCGCCTAAAAAGGGGAAACAACTGCCAACAGTCATCAAAGCCAACTGTTTTCTGTAATCAGCACAGTATCTGATGGAGAGGAAGCAGAGTTAGAATACACTCATGCAAAAAACACAAGGCTCCAGAGGCTCCACTAAGTTTAGTAGCAGCAGAAGCAACATATCTATGAGGAACACGCTGGACAAACACACACGCGACCTGCTAATTAAGCCCACGTGTTCACACACACTCAAGGTTAGTTGTCGTTATCCAGTCCAAGACAAATCTGTCAGTATAGACGCACGCACGCACGCACGCACGCACGCACGCACGCAAATCGGCAGGCTAACCGTGGCTCTGGCAAGTGGCAACTAACCACATACACCATGTAGTCTTATAAAGCACTGGAATAAAGTCCAGAGTACCAAGCTATCAACGCACATAGAGTTGAGTTTCAATAGAATCTTTGGTGCAGCTCATCGTTTATTTTCTTGAGTTTCTTTACAGTCAGGCCCCAGCTCTCAGCTCACCCAAAACAAAAGCGCTTTGGGCCCACAAGTCATCACCCTTTTATTACAACAAGGCGACATTTGACATGCAGGCTTGCCTTTAGGAAGCTGCTTATCAACCTGCAGCCCCAATCGAGGAAGCCGCACACACCAACCGCTTTATCAAATCCCCATTATAATGTGGTCTTTGAGAGCCGTAGTCAAAGTTAAGCACCTCAATAACCTACTGCTTCTTAATGTATATTTACAAGAAATAAATAAGGCGTTTCTTATAAGGACAACAATAGTTGATGTAATTGAAATAGGTACTTGAATCAATGCTACAGAGGCTAGATTAATACGCTGCTTGTCAACTTGCCAGTGGGGACAGGAGTCAGAGCAGCTGAATGCATAACCACTTCCTCTGTAATCCTTCCCACATACACTACTTGACTAGGGTGCTCAATGACCACAGCTGAGTAAGTGACACTACACACCAACAGAAACACACGCGTACACACACCCCAAACAAACAAACCTGACACCCGAATTTGCAGACACCATATGCCAGGTCCAGACAGCAGAATATACCTGAACGAGAACTGTAAAATCTACACTTACTTGTCCAACAGAACTTTACAAATTGGACTTGAAATCCTAGTCATTATAGAACGTCCCCAAAGGACTGGATTACATAAAATGCTGTGCTAGACCCAAGCTGTTCCACTCCATTGCAAAGGCTAATGTCCCGCCCAGCCATTTGGATAAGGGCTAAACAATACACTGGGGGGTCCTGCTCTCTGGTGACCATGGCAACAGGTAAGCAAGGAGAGCAGAGCCCTCTAGTCGAGATAGCGGCAAGGATTTTTCTCTTACCCCATGCCCTGTGCAGAGAAGCGGCCACCTCGCCTGCTTCCTGTTGGTCCCACTGGTGTAAATCCTCCAGGAGAGAGAAATAGAACAGAGCGCAGCAATGAGCACAAACCACTAGTTAATGAGCCAAGACTACCTGGAGAGATGTATAGCATGTTACAGAGCAGAAAAAGGTGCAGATCACAATTCAAATACAAATGCAGTTATGGATTTTCCTTTCATCTCCCCATTATCGTTTACCACTTAAGAGATGAAGAAGCACACACCCAATGGGGGTCACTTACCTCTTCCTCTGCCTCTCCCCCGACGGCCTCTCTCTGTGCCTCTTCCTGCTATTCCACCAAGCTTCGCGCCATCCAACCCGTTCTCTTGGCCACGGTCTGAGTGATATAGAAACAGAAATAGAACATTAGATGAAGAAAGGGAAGACGTGATAGAGAATAGAGAAAAGGTTGATGACAATGAGCTGTGTTTGAAAATTTCAAAGCGACAAATTCTGAAAGCCTTTGGGTTCCCCCCTCTTTCAGAATGACCGGTTTAAATGCGATACTCTACCACCCACCCTTCCATGTGCGGAAAACATGTTAATTTGTACACACACGAGGCCTATTGGACACCTTGAAAATCCCTCAATGGTTTGTCGATTTTTTCCCTGCTGTATGAAACTCACACTCTCGTCCGCGGCTGGCCCCTCGGCCCCTGCGCGGCGCTCCTCCTCGGCGACGTGCCACATCCCTCTCTCCTCCCCTCTCACGGTTCTCCTTGCCTTCTTCTCCTGCCTCTACTGGACCACTGGGCTCCTTCGGACCAGAGACCCCCTTCTTCTTCCCCACCATCTCCCAGGAATCCTGTGGCGGGGCAAGGCAAGTGATGAGCAGGGCATGTTACAAAGCGTCTTTACAATAGAGACCGGGTGAATTTGGGTTAAGTAAAGCACATGAACTTCCTTGATGAAATGAATTAAACGCTTTAATTTAACAGACTCAAAAATCCGTTAAAGCCTCAACCCCCTAGCAGTTCGGAAGGCCTGTGCAGCCATGTTTAATCCAGGGACGTGGGTACTGTCCGGTTAAGCTGTGGCAACAAAGGGCCCCACTCACAGTGTCTGGGCTGCCTTCCAGCAGCACGTTGATGGCTCTGTTGACGTCTCCATTGCTGTCGTGCAGCGCAATCATGGACTCATCCTGGTCCTTGCCTGTGATGTCTATCAGCTGCAGAGGAGGAAAGGGATGTTGAGACTCCAGTCCCTCTGACATGTCCATTAAATTTACTTATTACAGTCAACAAAAACCTAAGTGTAGCTGACAGTCAGGCTTTTACCTATCCTACTGTTAGTCTTTTGAAAGCATAGCGGTATGCTTACTATTCCAGAAACTGTTAAGAAGATAACACATAGGCTAGAGGATGGGCAGGTTAAGGCTTCAGTAACAGAAGCGTACAATATAAATAATTTCATAGCCTTTAAGACTAAAAACCCAACTCAAATAACAGTAGCCAGAGAACTCCCCACAGTGATACATCAGGCCATATATGCGCCCTCACCTGCTTGACCTTCTCCTCAAAGTCAGCGTCGTTGTTGTCTGAAATCATCTGTGCGAGCCTGATCTGCTCAGCAGTGGCCTGCAAGCAAAAAAACAACAACACACTATTAACAATTACATCATCAAAAACAGATAAGGACCAGTAGGGTTGTTGCCAATATTTCTGCCTGGCAAAAGGGGTTCTGTACAAGGTATTATTCCACCTTGACTACAGCAGCTGTCTTATTGCATGAATGTGGCTCATTCAAGTGGTCTAGCCAAAGTATAGCATCTCTATAAAGCTACTTCTCGTGTTTGAATGATAGGAGGTTTCAGCTTACCTGTGGCCTCTGCTTGTGCTGTGTCTGGCTCTGTGTCTGCTCCCAGTTGCTGCGGGCTCGGTTTCCGCCCACCGATGTCATCATTTACAGTATATACAAATAACAGTATTTACAAAGGAATAACACCTGGGAGAAAAAAATAAGGTAAGATTTCAGCCTAGTACCACAGGCTCACAACTGAAGTATCCAATGTAGTCTGTTTGGTTTCCAAGCAAGGGCTGATAAAAAAAAGAGTGGCTATAGAGTGAGGTTTGTAGAATCCAGACCTGCATTAATTCTACTTGGCGGGATTTCTCCCGGGAAGTGCCAGCATAGCTTAATTCAACTTGTGCCCCGATAATACTGGAAATACTGATGTACTTATTATAGTACCAAACGTTGCCACATCAAGCACTTCAAGTGTAACTACTAACTAGCTTTATATATATTCGAATCATCCACCAAGTGGCCAAAACGAAGCGTAATAATATGAATATAACGTTATTAGTCGACTGTAATGACATTCATGCCAGTGTAATATAAACGCTTAATTGCGTTAACGTTAACTTTACCTGATGAATTACGTAACGTAAAATTGTTTACAAGTTGAAAGCTGTCTTTGACGATTAAACACCAACGCCAAATAAAGATAGACGCTATGTATCAATCTTCTAGGACAGTTTCAGTGAGAACATTAGCTAATCTAGCTAATTTTTCTAGCACGCTACTACAAATTGACGTAATATGTCTAATATTACCTAGCATTGGTCGTGTGTTAACTTTCTCACTAGCCAAGTAACCTAGACAGAATAGTAGCTACGATAACGTCGTCCATATGCTAAAATACAAAAAATACTTCTAGCTACGTTTAGCTGTACATGTAGGTCAATGTTAACGCATTAGCAGAGTGTGAAAGGCTTCCAGCCACCCTTGACAGTGTCAGTGCCGCACAGTGAGATCTCTGACTGTGTCAGGGCTTCCGTTCTGTATTGCCTTGCTGCCTCATGGCGAGGTTACGTTAAAATAGCTAACGACAATAACGTTTGCTAACGTTACGTTAGCAACACCACACACATTCGAATCATCCAAATAAGGCTTGCGTTACGTTAGCATGCCACATAAATGAAGCATTACATGACTGATAATATGAAGATGTTAAAAACCGTGTAAAACACATTAAACCCAAAAGATACGTTGGTGGTCATGATTAGGCGGTGCATACTATTTTGCATGGGTTACTAATAAAAACGCCCATGCGGGGAAAACTGGGATTTTTTTCTTTTGTAAGTGTTTTAAAAAAAATTTACTTACGAAAAAAATGTTTTCACCAACAAAGTATTGTAAATGATTGTGTTGCCTTAGCTAACGCAGATTTCTTTTACTGTTTTAGTGTTAACAGCATTTACACCCTAACGTTACTACCATTAGCTTTTGTGCTAATGCTATTGTTAGCTTTAGCTTTAATAGAACGTGAGCTAGGTTGCTACAGTTTCCTTGTAATAACGTTAGTAATATGCCACTCTACGATTATCACCTGGGCATTAACAGGCAGTAGCCTACTACGTTCGGATATTGTAAAACACATTATCTCCAGGCTCCACGTAGGCCCACAGGCCCCAAAAAAGAAAATACATAGTAGGCGATATACTGACCAGAGACAGGATGAATGTCAGATATTCTGCTACACAATCGACCAAGTGGTCTCTCTGTCGAACTCCTAATCGGATTTTGGACAATGTGTACTTTCTAAACCCTAACAAGATACACCTAACTTTAGAAATATACCGAACCAACTCGCGCAGACAATAAGCGAGAGGTTCGGAATTTACCTGTTTCTTTTCCACTCTGACACCGCAGAAAGCCTTGTCACGTGGTTGACTGAGCTCTTCAAGGAAACTAGAACGACAACATGTGATCAGTCAATTTCAATCGATTTACAATTTCATACATTAAAACAAAACTGATTATACTAATTGATCAATGATAATACAACACTTAATATCAGCACATTACTTTGGCTTTAAACTACATAGTTAAGACGATTCCTGGTTGTTCAAAGCTTTGTATAAAACTAACATTTTGACTATGTGATCTTCATGGTCCCTACTTCCCAGGGACATACAATGCACTGAACAAAACTGTGTAAGAATAATAATAATAATAATAAATGGATATCTTAATTTGACAGACTAACCAATAAAATGTGAATTAATGCTTCATGTTAAATGTGCCTGTGTATGAGCTCAAAATAGGTACTCTTCAAATACTGTCACGCTGCTCATGAAGCTAGTTTGTCTAAATCAGAGGGGTACCTTACTACATCTAATGCCCTGTCATAACCCCTCACCTCTTACGAGGTGAATACATGGTGTTGTGCACATGAACAACTATCCAGCATACTGTTGAACACTTGCTTGGACTCATAACCACAGAGATAGAACACTATCTCTATGCTCATAACATTCAAGCACTTTCCTTAAATCTTAATAGCCATTCTCCTGCTGTTATTACGGTAACCGGGTGGTTCAGCGTTGTCGTTCAGGAAGACTCATCAGTCGTACCTCATCATCGACTGGTTTTGTTAAGCCATCTAAAATCTATGCGTTCATCTCACGTGCAATTAAAAAGAATGAACACTCAAAAATAATGCGGTCTATAACTAGCTATATGAGTAACTAAGTAGTCGCCAACTTGCTACTTGCTGCTTGTGTTGGTAGCCTATTTAATCAGCTGAACAAGCTAACGTGTAGAATGGGCATTAAGCTGATTTTAGCTAACACCAGCTAGCTTGCTAGCGCTGGGGATAAACAGTTAATAAACTGATCTGACAAGAGTTTCACTACTAAATATGGCAGAATCCCCTTTATCTGGAGTTAATGTAGTGTTGGTTATGGCCTACGGCAGTCTGGTAAGATGTGCAGCCACTTTGTACGATGGTACTAATCTCAAAAGGCATTTTGAAACCTGATATTTGAGCTTGGCAGCTTCCCATTCAAATACTTGTCTGTATTGATCTCACACAGGTGTTTGTGCTGCTGTTTATCTTCGTCAAGAGGCAGATTATGCGCTTTGCAATGAGGTCTCGTCGAGGTCCCCATGCCCCAATTGGACACAATGCTCCAAAGGTGAGAAAGGCCTTGCCAGTGAATCATTCAGTCATGTTCTCTGTTATCATCACACATCTGGGGGGGGGGGGGGGGGGTGTGTTCAGTACAACCCTACAATGAAACTGACAGGCATGTGTTGATGATTTCCAGGGGTTGCGGGAAGAAATTGATGGGCGCCTGTCTAAAGTCCACGACATCTGCTTTGAACCCCGTCTCCTCTCTGAAGATGATGATCGGCTGAAAACAGATCCCAATTTCAGTGAGTGGCTAAATCACTAACTATTTGTGCACTGAACACATCTTTCTGTGTAGCTAATGTGACATTTCTGTGTCTGTTACATTACTTTCTGTGGTATGTTCAGGCTGCTACAACTACCTCTACAGAATGAAGGCTCTTGATGCCATTCGAGACTCTGGTAAGAGACACATACCAAATACCAAACTCCCTGTTTGCCGCTGTTTCCTTTCCTTTTCAACTCCTCTTCCTTGTCGTTCTCCTTCTTTTAAGCTGTTGAAGTCCAGTTTGTCTCTCCTCTTTTTCAGGCATCCCACTGCACGAGATTAGCCGCTCACCTAGTTCATTCACAGGACGCAGCTTTCGCAGCTGGCTGCTTGAGCTCCGCAACTCCCATTCGCTGATCAAGAGCAGCCGGAGCTCACTCATAGACAACCTGTTGGAGGGCTACGAAAGTGCACGCCATGGAACTGGGGTCGGTGACTTTTGTTTGTGTATGTGGGCGTTGATAAAGGCGGTCTATTGTATTCTCTTCTCGTGTTTTGATCATTTCAATACTCAGTGGAGGACTGCTATGTTTGTTCTGTGTTGTAGGTGTTTGGGGAGGCTGAGTATCTGAAGTATCAGGAGGCTCTTACTGAGTTGGCTGATGTGTAAGTACTGTAATTATATTTTTGTAACTATTGGGATTATCAAACAAACAGCTGTATAAACATTTACTGCAACATCATTACATCAGGATTTCCATATTTATTCTCACAGTAGCTTTATTTGCCAATCTCTAGAGTGTAAACGTGTTCCCTCTCTCTTCCTCAGTGTAAAGGCTTACACCAGCACAACCAGCCTGGACCAACACCATCAGTCTGCTGCCAAGGACCTTACGGGCTCCCCTGTCTGCAGCACACCCTCCACTATCCAGGTCACCTACCTGCCCTCCACTGGCCAGCGCAGCAAAAGACCCAAGCACTTCCTGGAGCTCAAGAGCTTCAAAGACAACTACAACACACTAGAGAGCACACTATAAGTGACTAACATTGGAGTTTCTAAAAAGGGTGTGTTTGTTTGTGTGTGTGTGTGTGTGTGTGTGTGCGCGTGTGCGTGTGTGTGTGTGCGCATCTTATAAGCAGAAACAATAGTTTCCATTTTTATAAGGGCGTAGTTTCCACCTATGTCTGTTGGCTTCCAAAAAAATTAGTTTGTTCTAAGACTATGAATGTGAGGGCTCTTTGATCAAAGACTTTGGAGTCATCCGGTCAGTCCCCTGTTATGAGCTTTGTTTCTTCCAAAAGTCAATGTGGTTTAAAATGGAACTGTAAGAGTTAGTTTGACTTTAGCAGTGCTTCAAGTCGGTTGAGAAGGTAGTATGTTTTTGTACATCTGAATCCACATGCTTTATAGAGATGTATATTTATTTGATATGGAACTTTAATTTATTTCATTGCTATTTTTGTGTGTGTGATTTCCATACATCCATGGTGCTTACGTGTTTTGTGATGAATACATGATGAAAACGTCTTGACCATGTCTATTTCCTGCACTAGATGGCAGTGGTAGAGTAGGTTTGGCAACACAATGCACTCATTTGCTACAAGGTGTAGAACTATAATAAGGATAGGCATCCTAATAGAGAGAACTATTTATAAGATTACAAGGAGGAAAACAATCTGTTTTAACAGCAAACTATTTATATTTAAATATTATTTATTTAGACAGTAACATACAGAACTTGTGCTTCAGTAGCCCACTACAGAAAGTCTATAGAACAGTGACAGTTTTCACAGTAAATAGTAACACACATTTTAACTTCGTAGAAAGATCAATACAACTGTAACAGAAACATCAAAGTCTTATAGAAGGACCAATAGCAAGTTTTTATAAATATTTTAGGTTAATACACCTTGTTTAGGTGTCCAGAGTGGAAATTGGTGTTATGATTATCGCCTTCTGGCCAAGGTAAATGGTATTAATCTGACGACTATCTTTATGAGTAATACAGCATAAGCCACATTGATATCTGACAAAGGAGCACATGAAGCCAAAGAATACAGTTTAATTTAAATTGGTTGATACATCCTCTACTTTTTCATACCACAAACGACCCCCAATTCCAGTATAAATATATGACCAAAACAAACATTTAACTCTTAAGATAGAAAAGAGGTAAAAAAGGCATTTCAGGAATATTACCTTTGCTTTGCAGTCTTCTGCTAGCATGTATTCTGGTTGGATATACTATCTCCAAGGTGTGAGTGGTTGCCTTTGCTTTTCCCCTAAAATAGCATTTGACAGACTGCTGTTTTGACTGCAACACTTTTGCCAATGTTGTTAATTAGCTAAATGATCAAGATATGCATCTTAATAAAAAAAGCACAGGAGACATTCATTAACGAGTCATCAGCGGTAACATCAATAGAGTGATTGTTGATTATGGGCTGCTTTCAAAATATAGCATGTAAGCAACTTATTACAACATACTAAAAGTATCCTGGAAAGGTTTAAAATATGTGATTATACACAGCATGGTAGTTGGATCACAGGATAGTTTGCCCAAGATTCAGCCCTCTCTCTCTCCCTCTCTTTCTCTCTCTCTCTCTCTCTCTCTCTCTCTCTCTCTCTCTCTCTCTCTCTCTCTCTCTCTCTCTCTCCCACACACAAAGTCACTCAATCCGCTCATGATTTGATCTCAATAACCTTTATGAAAGGCAAGGATTTGTTGGTGGGTGAGATTGGGGTGAACTGCTCGCTGTGGACGAAATAAAAAACACAATAGGTCAATGTGGTGTATGTAATTACTGGGCTGCAGTTTGGCGGATGCAAACTATACATATATAAGATCCCAATAATGCCTCAAAACTGGTTGGGGATCTGAATTAGAAAAATAAGAGGATGTGTTCACCTGTAGATGACCTGAGGCTTGTTGTCGTTGGATGTTTGAGTCGCAGGGGACTGGCCTCCCAGGAGGTACTCCATGTGGTCGTGAAGCTCTCGGTTCTGTGGCCGTGAATTAGCAAGTGATGATGATGCACTGTGTCTATTAGGTCTCATCCATATAGCTTCACATACTACAGTATCTCCACAAATCTCAGACAACTCACAATCCACCATAGTCAAATTAATGAATGCGTTAACGCTTACCTCAGCCTCCAAGAAAGCTACCTTCTCCTCCAGGTCGCTGATGTGCCGGCTGCGCTCCTGCATCACTGTCCGTGAGTTCTGCAGCTGTGCACCAAACAAAAACAGACGCAAGCTCTTCAAAAAGAAAACCGGATTTTGAGCAGTGGTAGATTCAACTTTTACTCATCATGAGTGTTAGTTGTTGACACATTACTGCATGGCTCTCTTCAAAATCAATCTGTCTCCATCTAGCAGCTTCAGTTCAGACCCTAGTCAAAGCTTCGAGTGCATAGCACAGTGGTTCACACATTTCAACGTTTAAGTGTCTATGATTGTACTATGTGTGCGTGTGTTAGTGTGTGTGTGTGTGTGTGTGTGTGTGTGTGTGTGTGTGTGTGTGAGAACATGCGCTCCTACCTGTTCAATCATGTGGCGGACCTTTCTCTGTTGGCTCTTCAGCATATCGTCCAGTTGATGGATTTTCTCTTTCAGAATGGCAACCTCCTTCTCCAGCATCTCAGATCTTCATAGATATAAGAGCTGGGAGTTACTATTATGTGGTGGCTTCGACTTTGGACAGCTTAGACACATATTGAATGGGTATGTCATGCAATCATTTGAAAATTGTTATTTTACTAAACTGCTGCATCCTCATAAGGGACTTTTTTTCTGACTTTTTGCTTAATTTAGTCAGATCAAATTATTGATAAGCAGCTACACTGAGACTTAGCTTGACTTGTGTATCTTAGTTCGATAAAACAATCTGCACAGACCCAGACAAAACTTGGTCCCCTTTTACCTTTTTTCTTTCTCTTGTCCTGCCTCTTTCTCCTCTTTTAGTTTCTGCAGGTCAGCCTCTCTGGCAGCCATTTTGTCTTTGAGAATATTGCTCTCCATCTCCATGCCACCCAGTATCCTCTGGAGCTCCTCCACCTGTTGGCCTTTCTCCTCGGCCTTGCTCTCTGCCTGCTGCAGCCTCTCTGTCTGCTCCTCCAGTCTCTTCTGGTACCTACCACTTTCAGCCTGAGTGAGGCGCCAGACATAATGGATTAATATGGCTCCCTGGAACATCGGGTTGTGTAACATGGTTCCGCGATACAGAACAGAGACTACACGGTACATAATCACATTCAGTTTTTTGTATGCATTCCAAACAATAAACTATATTTATTTTATGAGACGCTTTCTTGTTTCTTGCACCACCAGAGAAGTCATGCATCTTGATTACCAGCACTATCCCGAAGGCTATGTTTACCAGGTCAGTCTTATCAGTCTAACTTGTCACAACATAATAGAGAGCGCCAGGATATAACATGTATAGACTGAGAGGTGACCTTTTAATGCCAGAGCAAAGCTCCATCACTGTAAAAGTGGGACTAATGACTTCCCACACTGAGACCCCACATGATCTTTGGTAGATGTGGAGAGGAAGTGAGAGAGAGGAATAGAGAGAGAGAGAGAGAGAGAGAGAGAGAGAGAGAGAGAGAGAGAGAGAGAGAGAGAGAGAGAGAGAGAGAGAGAGAGAGAGAGAGAAAGAGAGAGAGAGAAACGTGGCAATAGCAGTAGGAACGTGGCCCAATTGAAAAGGAGGGATTAATAGAATTAAAGTAGGCAAATTGTTGTGAAGTTTATGTAGACCTGCAGTCTGTGTTTCTCCTCCTTGTGCTTCCTATCTGCCTCCTTCAGCTGGGCATACAGGCGTTTGGTTACCTCTCTCAGCCTCACACTCTCTTCCTGACTGTCCTTGACCTGAGAAAGAAAGAAAGGGACAGAGGAAGGAGACAGACAGAGAGAGAGAGAGAGAGAGAGAGAGAGAGAGAGAGAGAGAGAGAGAGAGAGAGAGAGAGGGAGAGAGGGAGAGAGGGAGAGAGGGAGAGAGGGAGGGATAATAACATTTACTTCACATACTAATCATGTAAAATCCAATGTCTTGAAGACACAGGAAATATGAGCTGGGAGCGTCCCAAAGCATTATTTTGGTAACTTCCATTTGTTTGCCTCAGGGTACGACAGTAGAAGTGCCTGTAAGTCATGCCTGCTGATTAATTTTGGTTTAGTACTTCAAATTCCCTGTCAGTCAAATATCTGCGGCCATTGTTTTCCTTGTTAACTTTGTAGAATAGACGCAGTTAGCTGAGACCTTGCCTACATACCGTACACAGTCATTGTGTGCAGGTAGACTTTGAATGTTACTATGTTTCAGCAGTGCACCTCCCAGCTAGATAATGGACGTCGAGTGTTCTGTTACATGGGACTTCATGAGGTGCTGCACCTAGCCTCAAGCAATTCATGGGACATCAGAAACGTTTGTTGGTAGGGCTATTGTGTGTCCAAGTAATTGTGTGTGTGTGTGTGAGAGAGAGAGAGAGAGAGAGAGAGAGAGAGAGAGATAGAGAGAGAGAGAGCTGACGATGGCCAACTTCTTTCTGATTGCATGACTCAAGGTAGACCTGGACAAAACCACACAATTGTAAGAGAGAACGCTGCGTGTGGTAAGCTTGTTATTTGTATCTGTATCTGTTAGTCTTACAAAAGGCCTCTGATTTAGGTGTGAATGAAAAACACACTGGAACTAAAGTTTTGTTCCGTGAAATACTAACATCTGAATACAAAGTTCTTTGAATTCGGTTTGGTGTGGTAATCCCAATCTCAAGATTTGTCCCCAAATCGTTTACAAGAAATGTATGATAAAACCAATAAAAATACAAAAGGGTCACGTCATTTTGATCATTTTGCAAATCATAGCTTACATGAAACTGTGACTCTGTGCCAACAATGTTACCACGGGGGACAACTGGTTGGTTGCTAGTTTGCACCGTGGCACTGACACCTTTGGCAGGAGACTGAAGGAGAGAGTGGCAAACCATTGGTTAGTGGAGTTAGCTTTGTGTCAGTATTTGCTAAAACACTAGCACGTACTCGACAGAAAAAGACGTACCCTGGTGCTGCTATTGTTTTGTCTCGTTGCCATCTGCTCTCTCAGAGTCTTCAGACAGTACCTGACCTAGAAAAAAAGAACATTAAACAAGTATCATATTATATATTATACTACATATAATGAATAGCCACACACACACACACACACACACACACACACACACACACACACACACACACACACACACACACACACACACACACACACACACACACACACACACCCACACACACACACAAATCAACCTCTATATAATGCTGAGTCATAATCTCAGCAGTGATAGAGGAACACTGCTAGAGGTAACTGAACTAACATGGCCACCACACCAACCTCCTGGATCTGTGACACCTCGTCTGTCAGCATCCTGACACTCAGCTGACGATAGCCAACTTCTTTCTGATCGCGTGACTCAAGGTGGACCTGGACAAAACCACACAATTGTGAGGTGAATCTAGGTAAATACAACCCCAGCATATGCATACAGACACACCAACACATGTACACATGCAAATACATGTGTATACAAACACACACTCACTCAGAGGACAGAAAGAGGCTTGCCCTGGGAGGTGTATAACACACACATAAGGACACAATGTTCTTCCTTCACTGCTTGCAGCCCTGTTGACGTTTGCTGCTATTCACCACTCATGTTTCTCAATTCTCACATAATCAGCCACTACGCACCTTGATGACCTCTTCGGTGTCCTCTATGAGTGCAGCTTGAATGGGCACAGGTGGATGGCCGTTGAGAGTTCTCTCTATTGCCTGTGTGTGTGTTGTGAAAACAAGAACATTGGTACGCTTATATAACATCACCTCAAGCATCAAAACACTCAATACACAATAGAATGAACAAAATGTGTCGTCATTCATTTTCATTTTTGTCATTTAGTAGTCGCTTTTATCCACAGCGATTTACAGTAAGATTACACTACAGGGACAGTTCCCTTACAGCAACTTGGGGATAAATGCCTTGCTCAGGGGCACACTAGTGGTGGTGTTCCCAGGTGAGATTTAAACTCATCATCAGGTAGGAGTCCTAACCACTAGGCCACCACTATGATAACCCTATCATAACACGTACTCTCTACATTTCTTTTTTATTGTGACAAAACTTTCTTGTATGTTCATGTGTGGGACATGAACAGATCTGTACCTGGTATCTCTGCTGCTTTTCAGCAAGTGGAAGCTCCCCGATTCCGTCCTGAGATGAGAGATAAGAGGATAAGAGGATTTAGAAGATTACTGGGAAAGAGCTTCAAATTGATACAACAGATAAAGAAGGTTGGACCAAGACGATAAGTAAAGGACTAAGCAAATAAAGTCACAAAACTAGTAGAGAGAAAAAGGAGAGATGCAGAAATGAAGGAGGAACAGTGAATATAGAACAGCACAGATAAAATTTGTGAGCCGCACATCAACGTAAAACAATAACGTTGGCCAAACACTGGAGAGAACCGGCGCTCAGTAAAAGTTTCCACTGTTGTTTGATTTTGGAGAACTGAAACTGATCCAAACCAAAAGGTCCCAAAAATACCACCAACTTAACTACGGCCAGTGAGTCACAGCGTGGCTGTGTTCTCATGGCATTACAGACAACAGAGGAAGCACTACTGTAACTATAATGCACTGTGTTTAAACTGAAACACAGATTTCAAATGAATCGTTGTGTTGTCATGACGTCAACACTTTCAGTTAATGTTTGGAGTTTCTATCTTAAGCTTCATTTGACCTCAAAACATTATGATTGTTATTTAATAAAAAAAAAATTGTCACAGTTGAAATCAATACAAGAAACAGTCAAACAATATGTATTGTGATGTTTAAAAGACTTCAGCTGGACATAATTTGTAAAACAACACTTCAGGTATCATGATTACTGACTTGACAAATCACAAACAAATCCTCTCTATGGGAAAACAAATTTTCCAAACAAAGCTTGACTCTAAACAAACGACTTCTGGGCCACCTTGAATACCAAAGCAACCTAGGTTTCTATTCATGTCAGTAAAGGATTAAGTGTGTCAGTGCCAGTTGTGTGCCTTGCGCATATGCAACATATTGAGTGCAGCCATTCGACCGTGTTGCCTTAGCTTTGACTTAATCCGTGTGTCTCTGTTTCTACTGCTGTATTGAATATCTCAGCCTTTGTCTGTAACACAGTGTGGATTTCCACAACATGTCTGAATGTGAATCCCTTACAGTGCACTCTGCTACTAACTACACTATCTTTAAGTACGCTCAAAACATAAAGAATAGCCACTCTAGCCATTATATAATCTTTACCAAATGAGCTTTATACTCACCCGTCATTGAGTTTTTTCACATTTTCTAAATGTACAAACATTTATGAAAGATAGTAAATTACAAAAAAAAAAATTGGACTACTGTTATATAACCACTCACTTAAATCATCTTTCTTTGTGAATTTACCAGAGCAAAATGTGATATCCAGTCTTTCCCTGACTTCAGAAAAGATTTGCATACAGCAGCTTTTGTTGTCGGCTGATGACATCCACCTGCACCACTGGTATATGTGGCTGTTGAATGTGTGACGCTTATCCTTTAATTATCTTTTTACACCGGCGTTACACA